>LPNX010720272.1:0-49850 GCA_001517045.1 Pseudotsuga menziesii | reverse complement strand
AGCATTCTTTTCTTCATCTTGAGTTATCTCTTGTACCCATGGTGGTCTTCATCCTTTAAGGTGGATCTACCACTCTCTGAAGCTCTTTCTTCCGTCATGGTGTCTCTAACCCTAGGAGCTTCAGATTCATGCTTATTGGAATGAATCTTGAATTGTCATCACTTGTTCTTCGGAACATGTCTCATCCTTCTTTTCTTGTAGGAGGTTGTACAGGACCTTTCCTACAATTCAAATGCACCAGTTGCATGGTTAGAACTATTTCATAAAACGACAAATTCTTATGCATCGTGTAACTGTTTAAACAATACAACATTCATCTATATCTCACATAAACTTTCTAGATGCCTTCCATCTCTACCATGACATCATTGAGATTGTGCACTAATCCAATATGTCAGCAAAGAGGTTTGATAAGTAGCAATGAAGAGTTGTATAGCACCATGAGCTACTTACCCATCACATGCATATTAGTAGTATATAGTCATTAATGCAAACAATCTATCATGCATAACACATCAACCGAATATAATCAAATGTATAACAAAACAATATCATGAAATGACAATTGAATACTTATCTTTTATTTGTTTCGTGAGTAGACTCCATCTTGATCATTCTGCTTTATCGTCTTCTTCATTCATGAAATCATTATTTCTTATCCAAATGATAAGATGAACAATATTTTCTTCAAGAATTGGGTTCTTCATATTCCTCATTGCTTGAGGGATCTTCTTTGAATGGTGAGAGCTTGATCTTCAATTGCTCCCATCTTCTTCTTCTCTTCTTATGAGTCGAGCTGAAAGAAATTACTTCCTTCTAGCATACATTCTTTGCATGAATGAATACCATGATCCTGGGAGGCCATTCAAGGTGGCTATCACCACTTCTACATTCTCCACTTCTTTTTCTACCGCTTCAAGTTGTTTTGCATTCTGGATCTTCACATTCTTCAACTGTTTTCTCAAAGCCATCTTTTGATTTAAGTTCTTATCTTCAAATATCTTGATCAAGGAATCAAACATTTTCGGTGTCTTTAGGGAAGGCACTTGTGGTATAGGTTGATCCGTGATTGAATCAACAATGATCTTCTTGGCCTTGATCCAGTTCTTCTTGTGTAAGGCTTTGAGCCTCATCTCCGTATGGAACTGGAACCTCTCTACTTATGTAGGTGTCCAATTCATTTTATTTAGAGAGATCAAATACTTCCATGCTTGGAAGTTGTCAACTTTACCAAGCTTATCATCAAGCTGATGTGATATATCACTTTGAAATGAGAACCTCAAATGCAAATAGCAAAAGATTAGATCTTACCGATTTGAGGTGTCCGTCCTGCTTCCAGAGCTAGCTAATTTAGGGTTTGTTAGAGAAACACTAATTTTCAAAACTTGAAATATTTAAGATATAATTAGATAGAAATATAGATCTCTTCAAATGGAGCTGTCTAATGTACTCATTTTGTGAAAATAGTGGAGGGAAGCTCTCGGAACAAGAAGCCCTAGTTTTCCAATTTCTTCTACAGAAATGCCTGTCACTGTTTCTGTTATATATCCGAAATTACTGCTCCTATGTGTCTGAAAATTTGTACTGAGGTAACCTCGCATGTCCCTGATCCAACACCATAGGTTTCAGTAGCATTTGTTTCACCAATTTGGATTTATGATCATTTTCCCACGGTGACCTGTTACAGGACTGTTCAAAACAACGAAGTTGTATGGACTGCCACGTGTCACTGTTTCATCTTCTGGTTCTGAAATTCGGACCATGGAAAGTAAAGTCCATGATATATTTGGAACATCTTCAAGAATTCCATGTGTAACTCTGTATCCCACTCTATAGCAATTTTCCCCAGGTGTCCTGTTTAGGGATGAATTCTGGAGGAGGCTGGAACCCTAACTTTGACAGATCATATCTCCCAGAATATAGAAAATATGAGAATGAATTTTGGATACAGTGTAAATCAGGATTTTATCTTCGTTCTCTGCAATTTTCAGCTCCTGATCCTTCACCAATCTTGGTATATAGCGAATGTACCAAAATGTAGCTGTTTTAGTATTTAGGGTTTTTCTAGCTCAGGGTCAAACTAGGGTTTGACTTTCCCAGAGTTTCACCCAACCAAAAATATTGATCTAGGTCTCTAAACTTCGATTTTGATGAGGAGAGAAATCCTATACCAGGCTCACTCAAAAATTCCTCTTCAGTAAGAAGCCCTAATTTCCCGCACCGAAAACTGAAAATGCTCAGAATCGAGTTTCGCTTCGACATAAAGATGCACCCTTCAATGGAGAGTCATCCTAGCCTTCTTTTGCTGATTGATTGTGGAGAGAGAACCAAAAAGTAAGAATCCCTAGCTTCTATAGCTTGTGAAAGCTATCCTATTCAGGTTAGCTCCGATACCATGTTAAATTTTTATATGCTTAGCTAAAACATTAGTATTTCATTTCATTTCCATAACAAAAGCATATAAATAGGGTCACTGAAAGAAATAGTATCACAAGAACAACACAGATTTATCCTGGGAAAACCCTAAAGGGAAAAACCCGGCAAAATATTCCTCAATATAGATGCCCCCAAAAAAGGTAAAAAGGTAAAACCAACAAGGAGATCAAAAACCTGATCCTCCTCCGTCTCCAGCTACTTCTCTCCTCCAAAAATGCGCTACTCAAGTGAGTGTGTGTGTCTCAAATGAGGAGCACTACACCTCTATTTATATTCATCCGTTCACTTAAGTTAACTCATCTGTCATGTAGGCTCGAGTTAATCATGTAGGCTCGAGTTACACATGTAGGCTCAAGTAACCACACTGGGGTGCTAATGACCCACCTTTACAATTAAAGGGGACTGCCTCATGACTCTTATTAGTTCTTCCGATTAGGAGCATCGGGGCACAAAGTAATACAAGTGGTTCTCCTGGTAGGACCACAAAGAAATACATATAGAATATTCTTCGAAGTTACAATATTTCAACAGGGGTTACCTTCCAAGCTCGTCCAAGGTCAACCAGAAATAGCCTTCTGGTGTACCTGTGTATGAACCCTAGATGTCAAAGAGACTAAGGGCTACCTTAACTATATTGACAGTCGGGGGGACAGTCGCAAGCTTGGTTCGTACACATGGGCAGGGTAGCTGAGCCCGAAACTCTGTCTAGGACAGAATCCCCATATGCGTAAAAACCCTGGTTTACGTTTCGACAAGGAATTGGAGGGTTATCTCCTCAGTCCAAGCCTCCACGCGGCCTCGTGCTTAACTCCCATTTGAGAGGAGATTCCCAGGTACAATCAACGTAGAGAAGGGTTTACCTAGTGATTGGCCAAATACGTCTGAAATTAAACACTTGTGGGGAGTTTAAATTCCCTATCCCACAAGTCTAGCCTGAGCTAGTTGGTGTATGACCCTATAAAATAAAACTTACTAATAATTTTTAAATTATATCGTTTATTTTAAGGGATGTTTTTAGTCAGAGGGTAAATGGCGTGAAACTTATGTGGTGTTTTGACTCAAAGTTGAAACCAAATGACTAAGCAAAGAGAAATGAAATGCAAAAAACAAACTATTCTCTTTCTTCTTTTTCAAATAGAAACTTGAAAGCCACAAAAGAACAAATTCTTTTTATATTTTATTTTCAAAAACAATGATATGCCATGCAATCTAGACTAAAAAACTAATCTACATGCATATAAAGCAAACATGTGTTTTTTTATTATTTTTCTTTTATAAATACAAAAGAAAACTAAGCAACATGTAAAAAGGTAAAAATGGTAAGCTAGGTGGATAGTGAATGCATCTCATGTCATGCCCATCTATAGTGTTTTAGGAAACCTTCAATCCATAAATGTCTTTTTGTGTGCCAACATATGAAGTGTCGGCACTCGGACGAAGAAGTGCCATTTGGGTTGATAACACTCCATAAGATTTCTTCTCGTCACCTTTTCCATTTCTAAAATCTTATGACAAATTTCCTTGACTTCTCCTACTTGCACACAATACCCACTTTGTAGATCATCCAAACATGTGTCCATGCAAAATATGTCCAATAAAAAGTTTATATTCTCGTCCATAACTTCCTTCGACACCTCATACACATAGTGGAGCATATTTTTGTAATCCTCCATTGCAATCTTCAAATCCCGAACACCATTGTGAATTTCTTCCATTCTATCCTCCTCTGCATGAAAAGGTTAAACATAGATATTTTCGATGGCTCTAATATCATTCTCACACAAGGGATTCCCACAAATAGAAAACTCAAACATATGTTTGGTATTCTCCACGTCAAACATGAAACCACCAAAAACTTGAGAGCTATATAAATCAACGAGACCCAAACCATATTGAAGACCCTCCATTCCAAAATCCCAAAATGAATTCAAAATGAAACTTGCCTGGAGAAAGTAAGGAGAGCACATGAGATTTAATAACCATTATCTGGCAATAATAGGTCACACCACCACCCATTTAATCCACTTGTCCTAAACGCCTTAAATTCCACCACCATAAGGACAATTCTGTCCTGTCACACCAATTCCCGAATGAATGTCTCCATTACTACCCAAATGGGGGAGGATATAACCCTTAATATTATCCTTGAAAACAATTCACCCATTTAGCTATAGGTATTAGGGAATTACCCACCAAAAGTTCCCCTTGACCAAGATTAAATCCAATATTATCTTGCTTATCGGCAAGGGTATTGTTATGCCACTTGATATGATGAAACTAAAATTTGGAAATGTCCTTGATGAAGGATAGGATTCTCTTCTGAGCTTTCCCTATCTCCTTCCTCTTCTCAAACATGATGCTCTATATGAATTCAATAACTATCCAAGAATCCTCGAATACCTGGAAATCATTGATGTGAAGGTCTTGCATAAGTTCAATACCTTGCATTAAGGCTACCCACTCAGCATGATTATTCATCATCCATTCCAATCCCCAGGCATATGAAGCTACATGTTCTCCTCAAGGGTAAAAAAAGATCCCTCCCGCACTTGCCTCCCCATTCATAATTTTTTCTTTTACTTTAAGTAGTGTAAATTATATTTTCACTAACTAGAAATCAAGATTAACTATTAAACACCTTGTGACTAATGTATATGTACATTATATATATATATATAAACAATAGGTTTGGTTTGTAGTTTTTGAACTTTATAAGGGATAGTAGGTGAGAGGGGAATGATCGTTGATTCTAAAGGATCTCATGAAACCATTTTTACATGAGTTCTAGAAACGAAAACAAATAACTAGGAAAAATCCTACAATCTTCTTAATGGAGTCATGGAATCATCCTCAATAGACATTACCAAACTAATGGTCATTTGGGACTCCTCAATCATCATACAACATATGAACAACAATTCAACTCCTAAGGATATCAAACTAGCATGAACCAATGCTATAGTTATAAAGGAAAGACAAGGTTTTGATGAGATCCACTATCTCCACATCCTCAAATTATTAAACCACAATTCATCCTCTTTTCCAATCAAGCCTAAAGGATAGATGAAGGGAAACTATGTAAAAAAAGGGCATTGTATCTCAACCCATCCCCTAAGTCACTCTATGTTTTTTTTAATTATTTGTATTGCCAGAAAAAAGAGAATGTACAACTATAGTTAAAAAAAAGAAGCATGGACATCCAAAACAAAGTGGCATAGACCTAAAATATGAGCTATAAGGGTTTTTGACCAATGATTCACAATCATAGCATAATACCGAGTTGTTCATTTGACATACAAAACCATAGAAAACATCTAAACACTAGGTACCTATAGATTGAACAATAACATAACAAGAAAGTGGAAAAAAAACTAATAGGGAGCAATGCATTCTACCCCCACTTAGGTGTCGCCCTTTTGTGCTCCAGGGATGGAATTTACCTGCGTTGGTTCCAAGGGGATAATGACGGGCATACCAGGTGATTGAGTGTCCATGCTAGGGATGGGAGTAAGGATATTCATCTAAATATGTTTCATGGACATCATTTTCTCATATGAAAGTTAATGTCTGCAATGTCCCTTATAATATGAAATATTATTTAAAGCTCCTCCTCCTTTAAGAATTTGAAGTTCGTTCCCTCATTCGAAGGGAAAACCCCATCTTATAGAGGGTGTTGATCCCGTGGAGGACTTATCTACTACTCACAGCCTACACAGACGGAATTGATGAAATTGTGATTATCATTCCAGTTAAAGAAGGATACCAACTTTGTTGGGTCATAATGGGTGGCCACTATTGTCTCATCTCATACTATTTGAAAAATCCATCGACTGTTGCTCTTTCTCGCAAGCAGACTTTTTTCCTACACAGTTGGTGCCAATTGTGGGATTTAGTGAGAAAGTACTCCCATATATATATATATACACCCTCTCTCCCTCTCTTGGAAAAGATGCATCACCATGTGGAAAGGTGAATGCAAGGTCCATTCACCATCTTACTTAATGTTATTTGTATTATGGTACCCCACTTTGGAAGCTAAGTCACTCTATGTTATATTGCATGAACCTTTGTAATCATAGAATCCATATCACATCACATTTAAGTCACTTAAGGGAGGAAGGGACATGGAATTAATATGCGTCCCACCCTTTCACTTATCATTACCATTGTATCAATCAAAATTTGAAGTCATGGATGAAATATCCATCAGTGCATATGGGATTCTAGCAGCGATTGAGTCCGAATCTTAACTATTTTAGATGCCCATAATATATTGGTAAGATCTATTGAGTTCCTATGGTTTCTTACTATTTCCAATTATTATTCATGGATGACATATCCATCGGTGCATATGGGATTCTAACAGTGATCGAGTCTGAATATTAACTATTTTATATGTCCATAATATATTGGTAAGATTCATTGAGTTCCTATGGTTTCTTACTATTGTCAATTATTGTGGTAATCTAGATTGGGAACTGAGCTCAAATCCTACCCTACAACTATGTTCTACTTTGGTTTGTCATGTATATGATCTGGGTCTAGAGTTAAATTTATTGGAGGCTTACAATATATTGGATGTGGTTCTAAATCCCTTTGGAATCCAACCACATAATTCATGCCTTAGGTCTCCCAATTCTAAATTAAGCTTATATCATAGTCATGGGATCTGATCAGGGAATTATTAGTTCAATGTACTTGTGTCATGGGGGATTTAAATTCAAGGCTATTCACCCGAGGTATTGATCATTTCCTTTGGATTATCTTAACCAAGTTGAGACTAATCCTTCTTGGGACAAGGATCCCCTTCCACATCCTACTATTGTTTGGGGTTTAATAGAAAAGGTGCCAGTTTCTCTTCTACCAACAGAAATTGACATTAGCCACTTTAGTTAGCAAGGTGGAATTTAGGAAATTAGAAGGTTCTTTCACCGATGAGAGGACCTCATTGGTGATAAAAGAACCTTGATTTTCATCGTCACTACTCAAACTCGTGAGCTAGAGCATTAGTAGGTTTCCCATAACACAATAATCATGAATATTTTTGTAACACCCCGGTTTCAGCAATTTTGTGAATGCACATGTTCATGGGGCTCTTAGCCCGAGTGCTTGAATCTTGTAGTCGCGTCCTCCCCCTCGGTCGGAGGCATGGGGACGTGACAGCATGGTATCAGAGCTCATGTTGCAACATGGGCCTGCATGAGCCTTGAAGGATTGCAGTGACAGAGGCAGCGTTTCTTCTACCCAGCAGAAAGCAGTGGAAATTTCTAAGTGTTGACAGTCAGGTCATCGGAAGGTTTAGAGGTTTCGACTTCCGATGTGGAGGAAGGTCTAGCAGTTTCCCATCCATTGTTGCGGCTGCGGAAGGGATTTGATCGCCGATTCTGCGGAAGAAGGAAAGGTCCGGGCGTCCACCGTTGCAAATGGAGAAACGATTAGGCATCCGCCGTTGTGGAAGCCAAAGTCATTTGGCTTCCGACGTAAAGGTCCGCCGATCCCGGTCAAAAGTTGGTTCACCAATCGGAAGCAAAAGTGTTTCGGGAGCCGCCGTTGCGGAGGCGAATGCGTTAAGTCTTCCGATGAGAAGGACTGCCGTCGGAAGAAGATAGTTGTTTGGCGTTCCGCCATTGCGGAAGCCAAAGTCATTTGGATTCCGATGATAAAGACCGCCGACGCCGGAACAGTTTGGAGAAAGCTGCAAAATTTGTCTAAGTGTCCGCCGGAAGAAGAAAAGGACCGAGCGTCCGTCGTTGCGGATGTAAAAGCAACTAAGCTTCCAACTGGAAAGTGGTCTGACTGCCAATAGGTGTTATGTTCGGCGGAAAGAAGAAAGACCCATTTTGAAAAATTGTCTAAGCGACGAAATCGTTGGAAGAAGAAGTGAATTGGACTTCCGCCGTTGCGGAAGAGTTGGAAGTCTCCCGTTTACCGTAGTGGAAGAGCTGCCAATCGAAAGAAGTTCGGGTTGGTGTTCCGCTGTTGCGGACGCCAAAGGAACAAGTCTTCCAATGAGATAAAATTGCCGACAGAGGGAAGATTTGAAAATTTTGGTTAAGCGTTGAACCACCGGAAGTGTCGGTAAAGTGAACTTCCACCGTTGCGGAAGAACTGGCGAAGCGGGCGTCCGCCGTTGCGGAAGCCAAAGCCATTTGGATTCTGATGTAAACAACCATCGATCGGAAGAGGAAATGGTTTGCATGTCCGCCGTTGCAAAATCCCAAGCCATTTGGTTTCTGATGTACACATTTGCCGATCGGGAGAAGAAATGTTTTGCGTGCCCGCCGCTGCAGAAAGTCATTTGGCTTCCGATGCAAGAAGTTCGCTGATGCCGAAGAGTTAAAAATTCCTCCAAGTAGAAAGCGGTCGTCGGAAGGAGTTGGCCTTTGGTGTGCCACCGTTGCAGAAGCCAAAGTCATTTGGCTTCCGATATGGAAAGGCCGCTGACGCCGCAAGAGAAAGTGTGCCGATCGGAAGAGGAAGTGATTAAGCGTCCGCCGTTGTGGAAGCAAATCGCTAAGACTTCCGATGTGGAAAGACATTCGACAGTCGATGAGAAGGAAAGGAAAATTCTGAGTTTTTCCATGGGATTTCTTAGCAGTTTTCAACTGTTTTCAAAGGAATTTTGAAGTGGTTTTTTTTTCCAGTGAATTTCAGGGCTGAAAATGAGAAAGTAGCAGCAAAGATAGACATTCTTTGATGAAGGAAATTCTATGTTTTGGGAAAATATTGTATTTGGGAAATAGTGATTTTTTTTATAATTATTCCAGAAGAAGGTAAGTGACTCTGAGTTATATGTTATGCATCTAACATCTGTGTATTAACACGTTTGCAGAATCATAGTCACTCTCAAGAGCAGTATTCTAGGTAGTACAATTGGTAAGAAAGTGGTGGTTCCGTCATGAGAACCCATGATGGGTATGATGCTCGGGATTCCCATGAGCGAGTAGAAAATGCCATGGGAGAAAATGTCCGTATTAGAAATGATGACATAGAGTCTAATGGAAGGAGGTTCCAAGAGACACCGTCAGATGTTGCATCCACTATGAGAAGCTTGATCAAAGCCCAGGAAGAGCAGCATCAGTTGAATGCTGCTATGTTGCAAAGTTTGATAGACTTACATAGAAAGGTAGACTCGGGACGAGGTACAGCAAGGCCAGAAGGCAGTAAGAGCAGTACTAGGAGAAGGAGAGGGACTTCTATCAGGTCATCTGATTCTGAAGAATCCAGTGGGGATTCAAGCTCTTCTTCTCGTAAAAGAAAGAGAAGAAGACACCATAGGGATCGCTCTTGAGATGAATTTAAGAAAGCTAAACCTCCTACATTTGATGGCGAGATAAATACTGGACAAGAGGCTGAAGCTTGGCTTCTTGGCATAAAGAAGTACTTTCAAGTGCATGACTATTCAGGAAACATGAAGGCAAGAGTTGCCATATTCAATCTAAATGGAAGAGCATCCATTTGGTGGGAACACTTCAAGCAAGTGAAGAGGATCAGTGAAAGAGGCTTAAGTGGAAACAGTTCAAGAAGTATTTCAAGTAGAAATACCTCTCTGACAGGTATTATGATGACAAGATTAAGGAGTTCCATGAGCTGAGATTGGGACAGCAGACCATGGAAGAGTATGCTAATAAGTTTTGGAGCTATTGAGGTATGTCTGGTACATCAGAGATGAAAAAGTAAAGGTCTAGCATTTTCTGAGTGGATTACCTCAGTCTTACAAAGATAGAATTGAGTTCTATGAACCTAGAACTCTTGAAGAAGCGATAAGAAAGGCTAAGTATTGCTATGAGCAAAGAAAAGGTAAGCCAGATTTCCACAAGGCATGGAAGGACAAAAAGAACGAGAAGTTTGACCAAAGAAAGAAAGGTTTCAAACCTTCTAGCTTCAGGAATCAACAGAAGCAGCCATCCGAAGCTGCGAGTAAACCGGTTGGAGTGACCAGAGAAAAGCCTAAAGATCCACAACAGAATAGAGGGCCACTTCAATGTTGGAAATGTGGAGGACCCCACATGCGTAGGAATTGTCCACTCGAGAATGAGAAGTGCAAGGCCAGCTTATAACCTTCAAGGAGCCGAAACAGTGGGTCAAGTAGTAAGGGCAGTCCCTAGGATTTATGCAGCACTGGAGGACCGCCAAGCAGATCACCATTCAGCTGTGGTTGAAGCAGCAGGTAATATTGTTGAGCAATCTATTTCTATTTTGATTGACCCTGGTTCTACGCACAGTTACATTACTCCTAGAGTAGTGGAGATTTGTGCTTTTAAGAAAGTAAAGCATAGGAAGTCTTAGTTAGTTCAGCTAGCCACTGGAACTAAGAGAAAGGTCAGTGAAGTGGTAGAGAAATGTCCATTGGTCATGAATGGATTGGTCACGTGTGTAGATCTGAATGTTCTATTGCTTGGTTCCTATGATGTTCTCATTGGAATGGATTGGTTAGAAGCTCACAGGGTGAAGCTTGATTGCTACAATAAGACTTTTGAATGCATGAATGAAGAAGGGAACCTAGTAGTTGTGAAGGGTATTCCAAAGGTGATATCAGTACGGCAAATTTCAGCAATGAAATTAAAGAAGTTCTATAGGAAGGGTTTCCAGTTGTATGCAGCTCATATTTTGGAGAAAGCGAGAGATGAAACTCCTAGGTTGGAGGACTATCAGGTGTTACAGGAATTCAGGGATGTGTTTCCTGATGAGATTCTAGGGCTTCCTCCAAAGAGGGACATTGATTTCACAATTGAACTTTTTCCAGGAGCAGCACCAGTGTCCAAAGCACCCTATAGGATGAGTACCCCGGAGATGCTAGAGTTGAAGATGCAACTGCAAGAGTTGTTGGAAAAGAAGTATATCCGGCCAAGTGTGTCTCCTTGGGGAGCACCAGTTCTATTTGTAAAGAAGAAAGATGGTACACTCAGGTTATGTATCGATTACAGACAGTTGAACAAGGTCACTGTGAAGAACAAATATCCATTGCCTAGGATTGATGACCTCTTTGATCAAATGAGAGGAGCAAAGGTATTTTCCAAGATTGACTTGAGGTCTGGTTACCATCAGGTAAGGATCAAGGATGAAGACATTCATAAGACAGCCTTTAGGACAAGGTATGGGCATTATGAGTTTGTAGTGGTACCATTTGGTCTCACAAATGCACCAGCTACATTTATGTGCCTTATGAATAGTGTCTTCATCAGGTATTTGGATAAGTTTGTTCTTGTTTTCCTTGATGACATTCTTGTTTATTCTAAGAATGAGGAAGAACATGAAGAGAATTTGAGATTGACATTGAATTTGCTCAGGGAGGATTAGTTGTATGCAAAACTGAGCAAGTGTGACTTCTATAGAGATAGATTTCAGTATTTGGGTCACATTATCTCAGAGGAGGGTATATCTGTGGACCCTGAGAAGATTGAAGCCATTATGGATTGGCCTACTCCAAGAAATGTGACAGATGTAAGGTCTTTCATGGGACTTGCAGGATACTATAGGAGATTCATCGAGGGATTCTCCAAAGTTGCACATGCAATCACTTCTTTGGAAAAGAAGGGGATGAAGTTTGAATGGACACCGAGGTGTGAAGAAAGCTTCCAGCAATTGAAGAATCTTCTCACCAGTGCACCCGTATTAAAGGTTGCGGATCCAGAGAAAGATTTTGTGGTATGCACTGATGCATGCAGACAAGGGCTTGGAGGAGTCCTTATGCAGGACAGCCACGTGATATGTTATGAGTCAAGAAAGCTGAAGGAGCATGAGAAGAACTATGCCACTCATGATCTAGAGATTTCAGCCATCGTACATGCTCTCAATATGTGGGGACATTACTTGATGGGCAGGAGATTTGAGCTCAGAACAGATCACCGTGGATTGAAGTATTTGTTTGATCAACCTACTTTGAATGCTAGGAAAGCAAGATGGCTAGAATTTTTATGTGAGTTTGATTTTGAAATCAAACACATAAAGGGGAGAGAGAATAAGGTAGCTGATGCACTCAGCAGGAAGATGCAAGAAATGCATGTGGCATCTCTTAGTATTTTCCAATCAGATTTGAGGCAGCAGATTAGTAATCATGTTGCCGGAGATGAGTTGCATGAGCTGGTAAAAGACAAATTGCAGCAGCAAAGTCTTGAGAAGAAGTATGAGGGATATGAATTGGAAGAGGATGGACTTCTCACTTATAAAGGTAGAATTTATATTCCAGATGTAGCAGATTTGAGGAGAGTTGTTATGGATGAAATCCATCAAGCTCCGTATTCTAGTCACCCAGGATATCAGAAGACAATTGCTACGGCCAGAAAGCAGTACTTTTGGCCAGGTATGAAAAAGGACATCGCTGAACATATTTCAAGATGTATGAAATGTCAATAGGTAAAGGTTGAGCATCAACATCCTGCAAGTTTGTTGCAGCCTTTGCCAGTTCCAGAATGGAAATGGGAAGTTATTTCCATGGATTTTATTACCGGATTGCCGATGACTTGGAGACAACATGATTCCATCATGGTTGTGGTAGACAAGTTGACAAAGGCAGCACATTTTATACTGGTTAAGTCTACGTATGAGACTGGTGACATTGCAAGGATCTTCATGAAGGATATTTTCAAATTGCATGGATTGCCTAAGGCAATAGTCTCTAACAGAGATGTCAAGTTTACTTCCAACTTTTGGAAGGGGTTGTTTGCAGATTTGGGTACAAAGCTAAACTTCAGCACTGCATACCATCCTCAGACAGATGGTCGGACAAAGAGAGTTAATCAGGTGCTTGAAGATATGCTTCGCATGTACGTAATGGACAAACCAACCAAGTGGGAAGATTATTTGCACTTGGTGGAGTTTGCATATAACAATGGACATCAAGCATCCTTGGGGATGAGTCCGTACGAAGCTTTGTATGGAAGAAGGTGTAGAACACCAGTGACCTGGGATAATCCAGTGAATAGGATTGTGCTTGGGCCAGAATTGCTCAGGGAAATGGAGCAAGAGGTCGTAAAGATCAGGCAGAAGCTGAGAGCAGCACAGGACAGACATAAAAGCTATGCAGATAAGCATAGGTTGAACAGGGAGTTTAGTGTTGGGGATCATGTCTACCTCAGAGTGAGGGCAAGGAAGAGTTCCTTGACGCTTGGTAGTTGTGCCAAGTTGTCGCTGAGATACTGTGGGCTGTTTGAAGTGCTTGAAAGAATAGGGCCAGTTGCATATAGACTTGCATTTCCTGCTAGCACTAGAGCTTATAATGTTTTTCATGTTTCTTTGCTTAAGAGATATGTACATGATCCTAACCATGTGATAAATTGGGATGTGATTCAGGTGGAACCCGAGGGAGAGTTCCGAATCGATCCAATGCGCATCCTCGACAGGAAGGTCACAATGCTTCGGAACCGAGCCATAGATCAGGTAAAGGTGCAATGGGAGCACTACGGACCTGAAGAGGCTACTTGGGAGCTAGAGGATGCCATGCGATTGGCACATCCATTTTTGTTCAATTTTGCGGAACACTGAGGCGATACCAGTGTAGCATTTTGTTCAATTTTGTAAATCACTGAGGACAGTGCTATTGAAGGGGGAGGGGAATGTAACACCCCGGTTTTGACCCTGTTGCATTAGATGTATATGATGATGTATATATTGTAAATGATCATGGTGTGGAGCTAAAGGCCAAGGCCGACCATTGGTCGGTTATGCTATGTTTTGGATTTAAAATTGTCACTGATGGCATATCGGGCATGCGACATATATTATGTGGGTCATCATGTAAATACACATCTATAATTAATTAAATTAATCCAACCAGCTACGATCGCGGCAACTAAAATGAGAAAGGGGCATGATTTTCCCAAGGATGAGGATGTGGGGGAATTTGTCCAACTTTGGCCAATAGGGTGAAAATCCATGTGTCTTCTTACCCTGTTTTATTCCAACCACTTTCATTAAGAAAGGCTGCTGGTGGTTGAGGCAGTTATGATCTTTGGGAGTGGGGTGGCAAGACTGTCAGTCCTCACCCACATGCACACTCCACCCACTGTTGACTTCACTATGGCAGGAAAAACCTTCACGCACTCTCTAATTCGTGACCTCACGATTTTGTTGTTCATCTCCATGCATGAACCATCTTCTGTTTGCTGGTCTCACGCACAGGTATTTTCCTGGTTTTTTCCAACTGATGCAGTGAGCTAAGAGCCGTGCTCTTTTATCCACGATTTACTGTGCTACTGTGGTTCTCTCACGCACAGTGTGTTTCGTTGTGGTTTCTTTACGTTTTGGGACGGAGTCATTCATTCTCATGCACAAGCAATTGCTCGTTAGTCTCACGCACAGCGAGCTGAGAGCCGTTTTGCCACTATCACCCACGATTTCCTGTAGGGAGTCATTTCACGCTCAAGAACTGTGTGGCGGCCTGTGCAATTCCTTTTCCGCTTGCTTCCTTGCCCTGGATGGACTGCTGATTTCCCCCTATTGGAATTGTGTTTGTTGTTGTGTTTGGGAACTGTTGTAAATTCGTTGGAGAGTCATTTTGGCCACGATAGGGCCAAGGATGACTCAGGAATTGTTTCCCTGTTTAAGCTGTGACAGTTGAATTAATTTCTTGAGTACAATGGTTGGTCTTCGGACTGTGTTGGGAGTAGGGATGGGGGATTGGTTTGCTTGATAAACCTGGTGGATGGAACCCACACAGACAGAGCTAGAGGGATGGCCTTCTTCTCCAGCACCCCTGAATAGCACTGGAAGGGAATGCAGGGCCTAAGGGACTATTTAGCAGAGAAGGGACTGATTCCTTGTGTTGGGTGTGTTTGGGTGTCTTAGAGGTCAAGCTAGTTCTGGTGTAGGTGTCCTTAGCTCTGTAATGGGCTCACCAGCTTAGCATTTAGCCTTTCCCAACTCCCTGATGGCCTGATAAACCCAACTGTGTTGGCTTGGCTGCGTTTTGGGTATCCTTAGCTATGTGTAAGCCTGCTTGTTTCCCTTATTCCTTGGTGAATCATGCCCAGCTCGGGGGTGGTAGCGCTGCTGAGAGATTAAGGAGTACGCTGGCCTATGGTTGGGTGGAACATTGCAACGATGTAGTTGGTTGCGGATCGAGTTCTTCATAAGATAAGTGATCTTGTGTATTTTGCCTCTGCTATCTTAATTACTGTTAATGATTGTAATGAACATGTTGAATGAATGCTGTGTAATGAACATGTTGAATGAATGCTGGTTTGAATGTATGATGTTTCCGCTGTGTCTGATAGATGATTGCACAAGTGCATGTTTTATTTCAATGCATTTTCCTTAGCATTCTGTTTTCAGCAATTTTGTGAATGCACATGTTCATGGGGATCTTAGCCCGGGTGCTTGAAGCTTGTAGTCGCGTCCTCCCCCTCGGTCGGAGGCATGGGGACGTGACAATTTTGGTCCAAAATAAAAAGAAAATTCAAGATTTAGAGGATCAATGTGTGTTACAACACTCAAAAAGGGGTCCTCTTCCTCAAAATCAAACTTTAACATATCAATGGGTCCCTTTCTTGTGGAGTTCAAAGAAGAAAAAATCTTACACTTGTTCCAAGAAGATATGGACAATGATAAATAGGGATCACTCCCCTCTAATCAAGCCTAAGATGATCATGTAAGTAAATGTGTCTTTCCTTAACCATGCAATTGCATATGTATTGTAAATGTGATATATTTTTGCAAGTCCTTTTCAAGACTTACTCTACTAGAAAACCTAATATATGATTTATTTATAATACCAATGAGGCATATAGGGGCTACTTTAGTTTACATTCAATGATATTCTTCAATAATGTCTTAGACAAACTAGCCTTGATTTTGGTGCAATCTTTACCACTATATATATATATATATATTAATCATCATTGTTTCCTATGGGGTATAATTTATTTGTATGGGTTTACTGAATTCCTCCCATGTGGTTATGGGAAGAAGTGGAAAGAGAGGTTGGTTGAGTGAGATTGTTGTATATTAAAAGGTCTAAAATGTTGATTTCTTATCTAAGAAGTCTAGAAATTGAGATGAGTGTGAGTTAATGGAAACGAGCCATATATTTTATTCCTTGTGGATTCGTAACCTCGGATCAAGGGTGACGTATGTGATAAACTTCCTAT
The DNA here is from genome assembly GCA_001517045.1 of Pseudotsuga menziesii. Classification (NCBI taxonomy): domain Eukaryota; kingdom Viridiplantae; phylum Streptophyta; class Pinopsida; order Pinales; family Pinaceae; genus Pseudotsuga; species Pseudotsuga menziesii. The sequence continues at coordinate 33,327 of LPNX010720272.1, read as the reverse complement.
GATTGGATGTAACATTCTTCATTTGGAACTAGTGGGTGTAGAAATTGTTCGAAATATAAGTATCTCCTTATTACTTATGAATATGAAAAAAATACTGCATTTACTTGTTATGCCTATTTATTCTTTTATGGATTTGTTATGTGATGAGCGCATGTTGACTATGGATCATTGGAACATGTAGAATGTTGTAATTCATGTTGAAAATAATTTTGGTTGTTTTAGAAAGCATTTCACGCATTCATAGGTTTCTTAAATTCAATTATTAATTCCTCCATTTGCATTGCTTCCACCTTAGAAAAAGCTATGACCGGTTTTCCTAAGTTTATGTATATGTGAAAGAGACATTGCATATGAAATCCTATGCATGCCATTCATGTGCTTTATAAATATATTAGGCTAGGTTTCTTACAACCTCCAATTGTATTGTTAATTTGACATGTTGGAATTCAATCTAAGGTGGATGATTGTCACTTTGAAACTCCGATATCTTGAATGCATCCATACTAGTGTATGATCCTTAAGTGGTGGAACAAAACAATAGATATAACTAATGAAAAAAAAGCTTGATTCTGGAAATTGTAAGCTAAGAGGTTATAGCTTTAATATCAACTGATCTAATCACCTAGGAAAGGATTAAGGGACAAACTATTAATGGGATAAAAACCAATAACGGGTATTCATAAAACATAATAAAACAAATGAGAAATTATTAATGTAGTTATCCTTAACCCATAAATTGAATCATAACAATGATATAGAACCCTTAAACATCCAAAATTTCAAGATACATTCACACCAAAAAGAACACAAGGATGTAGAGAAAGACTTGTAAGGTAGGGTAACACTATTAATCACTTCTTAAGGAAGGAAACACCCCAAAAACCATGATTGCTACAGTACAATCCATCCAACATATCATGTAATGATACTAATATATATTTATACTTACTCATGAGTATTCCTAAGAAGCCTATGCCAACTACCCCTTATTATTATATTATTTCTTCTAACTACCTAGTGGGGCTAATTATTACCCACCAACTACCAAGTGGTTCTATTCCATGATTATGGACACATTACATACATTATCCTCTAGGCCACCTCCAAAGGTACCCCATATTATCCTCCATAAGTACATTGAATTCCACGCTCCTTTGCATGTTTCATCCTCAAAACACGTGAGGAATCCATATATTATTATCTACTGAGCAATGTAGCCAAATATTACCAAGCATTTACATCCATCCATCCTAATGAAATGTGGTCATGGGATCCACCAAGTTCCTTTCCACTAGGATATTGGTTATGGTTGCTCCTCTTGTTTTATGTTGTTGATGTGCTATTCTAATATCTTCATGCATTGTTTTTAGTCCTCCATGTTCCTCCATATTGGTTTCCATATTATCCTCCTTGGGTACATTACACCTTATGTGGAAAAGGTAAGGATCTTTGTATATTACCTACACTATAGTACATGAAATATTTGTCAAGGATAAATGCCTTGAACATGAGTGTAATAAAAAACTATTCCTAAATTGCTCAACCCCTCTAATATTCTATTTGATCCTTGTTATAAAGGAAATATTTATTTGAAAGGAAGAAATCAAATGTTTTCAATTTCATGCTATTATTGTGCTTAGAGGTGCTTTCTAATCCTAATCACATGAGACGTGTCACATTTGTAACACATGTCGAATAAAAACATGAATATTTAAATGTAGATTCACAATTGAAAATAAAGAAAATATATTTAATAAATTAGACAAACTAAATCCAATTATGAAATAGAGGCATATTAAATTTTATAGTTCAATAATAAAGAGATTGTAACATTTGTTCCCATATGTTGGTCCAATATATTTTAGAAAAGTACAAATAATGCAGTAGTAATAATGATGAAGATGGTGATTGAAAATAATAACATTTGAATCTAATTAGTACTTTGTTTCTTTTTATTGGTACTTCGAGAGAATTGCAAAAGCACTGCATATAGTAATTAGGTGCATCTAAAACCATATATCCAAGAGGATAATTAAGTGGATCTATAGCAATATGCTACAACCATATATCCAAGAGAATAACTAGGTGCATCTGTAGAATTATGTTACGACTGTACCATTAATAAATTAAATTGAAACAAATGACCTTATTAATATAGAAAAACTAAAACTAAAATAAAAATGGAGCACTATAATTAAATTAGCCAATATAGATCCATCTTAACTCTAGATCTATCAAGTGGTGACACAGATGAAACCCCTTGAGGTGCAAACCTTTTCTTGAGTGCAAAATTTGCGAAAGGTTTGCATATCAAGAGATTTTATCCCTCTCAATGCTTGATATAGCCGGAGTTAAGGGATCTATGTTATTTACGAAGTAAACCAAATGATACTTGACTCACAGTCAACCCGTGTTGCCATCTATCAAGTTATGTGAGGTGAGGTTGCTTTTAGATGGGTTACACCTAGATGGAACTTACGATATTACAACATATCTCAACTCAAGAAGGGGTTTGGGAGGTGTAGAGGATGACCTTCTGTGAATTTGAGATGCAATGGTGATAAATTCCACACTTTGTTTTGCAGAGAGACCTTAACATTTAGGTAAGCATCCTTTAGATGCAATATTTCTTAACAAACTTTACATATGCATGTCATGTTTTTGATACTCCAATCCTTGTATCGATTGAGAATTATACCATTCTAGAATTAGATAAAACCATGCAATAAGTATTAGTGATGATGAAAACAACCCATTGAATCGACAAATTAAGGCATAGTCATGATAGCCAATGATAAATTTATTAAAATTCAACATTTATAAATGTAAAACAAAGTTGAGTTCCAATCTCTCTGTAATAAAATTTCCCAAAGTTCCCATTTGAAGAACATTGGTATACAAACAATGTGTTATAAATGACTTTTTTTAAATCCAAGAATTTCAATGTATTTTTGTTTAGATTTCCAAAAAGGGTTATGTACAATTAAATCCTATGAAAAAGAAGTTTTTCATCTGCTAAAAACCCCTCCACAAAAACAAAATACTATAAATAATGATGGTGATTACTTATATATATGTTATATTATGCCTAGGTGCAAGTACTTTTCACTATTTACTTCAATGTAATAACAAAATTCCCCTCATAATTTGGATTTTGGATTTTTGTCTTTACATGGTTAAAACCCTTCTATTCCTTTATTGAAACAAATCAAGGTTTTCCATGCAAAAAATGCTTGATGATGCGAATACTACCTCCTTCTGTTGACATTTCATAAGCTAGTGGATTGGGATCACATAAATGCATATATGTACTTATTCTACAAAACAAATCCACATTATTATCACCACCATAGATGGCTTTATATTCTATAAACCATTGCTTTGAAAAAGTAAAAGAAGAATAGTTTGATTTTTTTTTGTTAAATTTTAAAGAACGTGTGTATTGGATAATTAAATTAAGCATGGATTGCACATCATCGATGATGAAGATGATGCAAGTTTTGATGTGAAAGTTGGTGGGTTTTTCACATATTACTTACTCTCTTTTAAAATAAATATGGATTTTACAATATTGTGATGTAAGTTTGGTACAGTTTGTCTTGGCCTATACTTAGTCACTATTAGACGACATGGACTTTTCAAAGGCTTGGGTCTTGGATTTTTAAATATATGTATGATGTCACTATCCTTTAATGCTACTTTACTTTAAGTTTTAGAAGTGTATTGGTTAAAAAGTATAAGAAATATATGTCTCCATTTATGTTATTTTTCTCTTGTGGGAAGAAGAGACTTGCTCAAACAATTAGTTACCTTGTTGTCTCTTCAATTTTTATGTTTTATGTTTGATGTACACCTGAAAGTTTACAAAACTAATCGTTTTTATTTTAATGATTGAAAAACTTCAAAGCCTTGTCATAAAAATGTATCATTTTCTTCTTTATTAAGGTATTGTTATTACTATCATTTTCTTCTTTAGTAAAATGTATTTTTATTATATATAATGCTTGTATATATACAGTCGCATGTAGATTAGTTGCTTATATATTTTTATTATATATGTAGAGTAGTTGCTTATATATTTTTATTATATATAATATCTAATTGCTTGAAGGAGGTTTTGGTTTGAAAAACGATAGGTTGTCCAGGTTGGGTGAAGTAAATTTACATGGTGTAGTGTACCTATCTAGAAGTGTTAATATAGGTGTAATACATATCTTCTATTTCATTTGGTTGAAAGTTTGTTGTTCCATCTTGGTTTAGGAGAATATTTATTTTTTCAAATTCCTTTTCAACATTAATTGAGTGGCCATACTAAAGGTGATAAATATAAAACAAAACACTTATAGAAGTTTGTTATACCCAAGAAACTACACAACTATGTAAGGTTCTTGGGTTCTTGCGAATTTTGTACAATCTCCACTTTTTAAGGATCAACTCGAAATCCTTGTTTTTCAACAACAAATCCAAGGTATTAAATGGATGTCATATCTTCAAAGTGTTTGTAATACTTTATTAACTTGTTGAAGGTGTTTGTCCATATTTTGCTAAAGATTAGGATGACATCAAGGTATACCACTATGAACCGATACAAGAAGGGTATGAGCACTTCATCCTTTGGTCTCATAAATGTCAGTGAGACATATATAAGACCAAAATGCACAACTAACAACTCAAACAATAATTCTCTAGATTTAAATGTGGTCTTTCAAACATCTTAAGGGTGTTTTGGAACCTAATGATATCTTGCCGTGATATCAATCTTAGTGAAGTATCATACATCCTTATAAAGCTAATCTAAGAGGATATCAATATGAGGTAGGGAATATCAATTATTCACTATTGTATTCTTCAAAACTCTGTAGCCTATGCAAAAATGCCAAACGCTATATTTCTTAGGCACTAATTCTATAAGACTTCCAAAAGGAGAAGAATTAGTCTCATCATTCCATCGTCTAGGAGCCCTTCTACGTGGCAATGAATTTTAGCATTCTCCTCTAATGATTTGCAACACTACAATGGACAATTGTGCAACCATTACCCTAGAATGAGGTCGATTCCATGATGAATTGAATAGTATATTTGTACTAATACTCCTTTTAGGTTCTAAAATAGGTCACAATATTGCTTCAAGGTTGTGTCATTATAGTTTTTGTTGTGCACCTCAATCACTTTGTGTTGATAAGAGACATCTAACTGTGGAACCTAGTATCCTTTCCACTCTGACTATGAAGAGAACAAACTTATATGAATGGACAATTATATTTCTATCCTATTTAGCTAAATAAATTGCATCGTCTAGAATGGTGAGGCTTCTACAATAATATATATACAACATTTGACGTATACATGCCACTTTTGAAGTATAGACTCATACTTCTAGTGTTTCCACATCACAAACGACCTCGCCCTATAATGTCTAGATAGTATATGGAACTTTGCATTGTTTTTTGACTAAAACCTCATTTTCTTTATGAATCCATCTGCGAGGATAAGGTTGAGGATGGTCAACAAATTTTTAATTTCAATCTTAGCACAAATTCTAGAAGGATGATATTCATCTATATCCTACTATTGAGCATGATGTGCATAGGCTTTCCTTTTACCCATAACTTGGTGTGAAATGGATTCTCTCGCTCTTATTCATCTTTTGGTGTTGCGACATGAAGTTATTATACTTGCTCAATCATGGCGAGGGGTTGTGTATTGGTGACATGCTCAAAATCACTAGAGGAGTGGGTACCTTGTCTCTATTTCTTTTGTTTCCAAAGGAACTTTCCTTTACCTTTCTCTTCAACTACAATATATTTGGACTCCAATGGGAATCTATCAAATTGACTATTTGAATTCTAAGATTATGGTACAAACAAATCTTGAATTTTAAAATTCTCATCCATTCGAGGATTCTATCATCCACTTTAATTGACATGCTAGTATTCTAAAATAAAGTATAGGGCATACTATCCTTGCTTCTAGTGCAATATCTATCACTATATGTATTCATCATCAAAATGTCCAATGGTGTAGAAATTCTTTTTAGGCCTATCTTGAATTATCTCCATGTGATTATGGGTTGTGACACTACTTAGCATTGTTGTGTGAAATGCTGCCACCGTGAAGATGCATTTGGGGTAAATTTCACAATTGCAAATAAAATCTTCTCTTCATTAGAAAATTGATTCATCCAAGGATTTGGCCTCAATAGCTCCATTGAACAAGGAAATTTCAATATTAATTACCTCCACTATCAATGGTCTTCTTCCTCTTAAAAGTGTGTTGGCTCCATGTGGGGCGTTTCGATGGTGATTATATTGAGGGAAATGCCCTTGCAACCTTCTCGCAGTCTATTCTCTTAATAAAAAAGGGGGGGAAATGGTACATTCCACATCCAACCCTCTATTTTAAATTGCTCTTGCATGAAGAATGATGGTGGATGAACAAAGTCTCAATTAAATAGTATACATTTTATTTTATGCATAAAACACATTTTAGATACTTTGAGAGGGAGTGAATTTGTTATGAAGTTCGATTTGAATTTGGATGTATCAGTAAGTTTTCATTAATCTTTAATATGGTTGGAAGACAACATTCAAATAAAAAAGGGGGCTATGAAAAATAATAAAACAACACTGTCTAGCAACCTTTTATGACACATCTAATCCATTCCATTTGGCAGAAATTTCAATTTTAAGATAAGAGTCAACTATATAGATCCAAGCCAAGATTGGCATTGTTCGTGTGTGTTATATATATATATACAAACCAAAGTTGACATGATATCTCTCCTTGATTGTGTATGGAGGGAGAACCTATATTATCCCCTTTGTTAAATTATGATTTTACTGTTCAAAACTGAACTGAAATCCCCCTCTGTGTTCTGTACTTTTTAATTTAAAAATAAATAAATAAATAAAACTTTAATAAATATTTTTTCAACCAAAGAGGGGAATGTGCTTGCTTCTCTTAGTCTATTCCCTTAATCTAAGAGGGAAAAAATGGTTCATTCCACATACAACCCTCTATTTTAAATTGCTCTTGCATGAAGAAGGACGGTGCATGTTTTCAACAAACTCTCAATTAAATAGTATAGCTTTTATTTTTGGCATAAAACACATTTTAGATACTTTGAGAGTGAGTAAATTTGCTATGAAGGTCAATTTGAAGTTATGATGTACCAATAAGTTTTCATCAATTTTTAAGATGGTTGAAATACAACATTCAAATAAAAAAGAGGGCTTTGAAAAACAATAAAACAAAAATGTCAAGCAACCTTTCATGATGCATCTAATCCATTCCATTTGGGAGAAGATTCAATTTTAAGATAAGAGTCGGCTATGTAGATCTGAGATATGATTAGAATTGTTCATAAATATGTATATACACCATATCCAAAGATGACATGATACCTCTCGTTGCTTGTGTAAGGAGGGAGAACCTATGTGATCTATGCGTCTACCATCAAAAACCCTAAAAAACTATTTTAAAATCAACAATAACTTCACTTCCTCGACTCCATTTTGGACTATTTTTTTAAATCGAGTGTCTTGATGAGAGGAACTCAGATATTCATTTGGTTTCTTTGTATTATGCATATACAGTTTCATCAATCAATATGAATTTTATCGTACTCCTTTTTCCTTCAAAAATATGTAAAAAATAAATTAAAATAAAAATCTTACATTTTTTAGCCCAAGAAAGTACTATGATACCACTTGTAGTGATCCATAACCTATAAATATAGTCACAACATTGATATAGAAGCCTTAAATATAAGAAATAAAATTTACACTATAAAGAACATAATAATGTAGAGAAAGACCCTTAAGGTAGAGTAACACCATAAATCACTCCTTCAAGAAGCAATCACTCTACAAGCCATGCTTGCTAAAGTACAATTCATCCAACAAATCCCATACAATTATGCTCATGTATATTTATATTTTTGATGAGTATTTCTAAGGAGCCTATGCCAACTACCCCTTATTATCACATTATTTCCTCTAATTACCCATTAGAAATGTTTATTACCCATCAACAACCAAGTGGGCATGTTCCATGATTATGGCTACATTACATAAATTATCCCCTTTGGTACCTCTCTAGCTACCCCATATTACCCTCCCTGGGTACATTACACATTATGTGGAAAGGGTAAGTATCTTTGTTTATTACCTATACTAAAGTACATGAAATTGTTTTCAAGAATAAATGCCTTGAACATTAGTGTAGTAAAAAACTATTCCTAAATTGTTCAACCCCTGTAATATTCTATGTGATCCTCTTTATGAGGGAGATACTTATTCGAAAGGAAGAAATTTAATTTTTCCAATTTTATGCTATTATTGTGTCGAGAGGTGTTTTCTAAGCCAAGTCACATGAGATGTGTCACGTTTGTAACGCATGTCGACTATATATATAAAATGTAGATTCACTATTAAAATTAATAAAATATATTTATTAAATTGGACAAACTAAATACAATTATGAAATAGAGCCATATTAAATTTTATAGTTCAATAATAAAGAGGTTGTAACATCTGTTACCATATGTTGGTCCAATATATTTTACAAAAGTAAAAATAATGCAGTAGTAATAATAATGATGAGGATGATTGAAAAAAATAACATTTGAATCTCATTGGTAATTTGTTGTTTTTTATTTGTACTTTAGGTGGATTGAACAAGTATTGCATATAGTAATTACATGCATCTAAGACCATATATCCAAGAGGATAATTAGGTGCATGTATAGCAATATGCTACAACCATATATCTAAGAGAATGACTAGGTGCATCTATAGAAATATGTTACTACTATACCATTAATAAATTAAATTGAAAAAAAGAGTGACCTCAACAAAATAGAAAAAACTAAAAAAATGATCACTATAATAAAATAAACCAACATAGATCCATCTTAACTCTAGATCTATCAATTGGTGAAAGGGATGGAATCACTTGAGGTGTAAACCTTCTCCAGAGTGCGAAATTTGAGGGAAGGTTTGCACCTCAAGAGATTTGATCTCTTTCAAGGCTTGATAGAGCCAAAGTTAAGATGGATCTACGTTCTTTACTAAGTAAACCAAATGATACTTAGCTCACAGTCAACCCGTGTCGCCACCTATCAAGATGTGCGAAGTAAGGTTGCTTTTACATAGCTTACACCTAAATGGAACTTACAACCATACAACATATCTTGACTAAAAAAGTGGTTTAGGAGGTGTAGAGGATGGACTTCTTTAAATTTGAGATGTAATGGTAATAAATTCCACACTTTGTTTTGCAGAGAGATCTTAATATTTAGGGAAGCATCCTTTATATGGCTTGTCTGTTGACAAACATTACATATGCATATTGTGTTTTTCATAATCTAATCCGTGTATCCTTTGAGAATTATCACATTCTAGAACTACATAAACCCATTCAATAAGTATTTTTGATAATGGAAGCAACCCATTGCATCGAGAAATTAAAACATAGTCACTATGGCTAACGATAAACCTATTGATATTTAACATTTATAGATGTAAAATGGAGTTGTTTTCTAATCTCTNCACACACACACACACACACACACACACACACACACACACACACACACACACACACATATATGTTATGAATGTTTTTTTTAAGAAACCAAGAATTTCAAAGTTTTTTTTTTGTTTTAGATTTCCAAAGAGGTTATATACAATTGAAACCTATAAAGAATATTGTGTTCATTGCACCGAGAGAAGCGAGGTGATCTCCAACCCAGTATGGGGGAGATCTTGTCACGTTAGTCACATTGTACTAGCCGACATAAATAATAAATAGTATTAAATTAAAAAATATAAATTACATATAGACTTAAAAAAAAACTAGCATAGATCCATTTTAAACCTAGATCTATAAGTAGCGAGAGAAATCCAAATGGTAAACAAATATACTTCTCAAAAAATTGGATCTCTCTCAATACTTGATAAATCCAGGTTTAAAATGAATTTATGTTAGTCTACTAAAAACCTGTCCAAAAAACAAAATACTAAAAAAATAAATAATGATTCATATATATGTTCAAAAATAAAAATATGATGGTTCATATGTTTTATTATTTCTATGTGCTAATACTTTCGAGTGTTTACTTCAAAGTAATAATAACAAAAATCCCCTCATAATTAGGGGATTTTTGTCTTGACATCGCTAAAACCCTACTACCTTTCTATCGAGAAAGGAATCATGATTTTTCTCATAACTTATTCCTTTATTGAAACAAATCATGGTTTTCCATGCAAAAATTTATTAATGAAAACCTGATATACACACCCTTTTGTTGACATTTTAATATGCACTGCCTTTTGTTTACATTTCAAAAGCTAGTGGATTGGGATCACATAAATGCATTTAGGCCCTTATCCTACAAAACAAATCCACATTACTATCACCATAGATGCCTTTCGATTTTGTAAATTATTGGTTTGAAAAGGTACAAGTAAGAATATTTTGATATTTTTTTTCTAAGTTTTAAAGAAATGTCTATTATATTGAATAATTAAATTAAGTATGGATTGCACGTCATCGATGATGAAAGTTTTGATGTGAAAGTTACGTGGGCTTCTCACATATTCCTGACTTAACTCGCTTTTAAAATAAATATGTATTTTACAAGATTGTCATGTAAGATTGGTCCAAATTGTCTCGTCTTTAACTTAAGTAACAAGATTGTGATGTAAGATTGGTCTATTTAGGTCTTGACAAGCTATGTATCTGGGCATTTGTAAATCGTTATGTTGGATGGTTGGGTCTGGACAAGCTGTGTATATTGGCATTGATCCTTTGGTTGGGATGGAGGGTTCGTCCAAGTTGTCGCAGTCTCTAATCAATTATTTACACGATTATGGCATCGTGACCTTGGATCAAATTTACAACCCCAGATCTGGCATTGCATTTGGTTCCAATTGGTTGTCGGCTGATGAACTTGAATTGGGTGGTTCATGGAAGGTGGAATGGGATACATATACAACTTCTCTGCGATCTATTGGCTTGAAACTCTCAAACGAACCTGATGTGCTGAATTGGTCATTCAACAAAGCAGACAGACAAGTTACAACACGTACATCATATATTTTCATTGCTGGTTCTTCTGGGGACATTGTTTAAAGTTGGAATTGGAAGGATTTATGGAGATGGCGGATACCTGAGAAAATTAAATGTTTTTCTTGGCTATGGATGAGAAACAAAGTTTGTACATGGGACAATCTGATGAGGAAGTGATGGATTGGCCCTAATATTTGCCATCTTTGTCGCTGTGATGGTGAAACTGTTCAACACTTATTCGTGGATTGTTCCTTTAGTGTTGAAGTTCGTAGACAGGTTTTTAATCATCTGGGTCTGGTGCATTGCTATGGGACAAATGGGTTGCTAGAGGTCTTATCTGATTGGGTCAAAAATGGCGATGAGCCTGGTTTCCTGCTGTTTTTTGTTTATGGGTCATTTGGATGAGTAGAAATGCCTGGATATTTTCTGGAAAACAACCTTCGGTTCAGGCTACGGTACTCCACTGTCTAGATTTGTTTGCGTCATATCCATCTGCGCCTAGGAGAAACAAACATAAGAATATTGGTTCTGGACCGCAGTGTTTTGATGCCTTGGGTTTCTTTGATGGAGCAACTTCATGCAATTTTGGCGGTGCGGGTGTAGTGTTGTATATTGGCAAAGATCACTACTACTTGATCAGGTTGGGAGGCGGCCTTAACACTAACTCCAGGGCGGAGTTATTGGCTCTCTTTGGTCTGTTATATGTTGCTAGTATTATGGGGCTACCCGGTATTACGGTACATGGGGATTCAATGACGGTCATTGATTGGGTAAATGGGAGATGCAAGTTGAAAGTGCTCACTCTTGAGCATTGGTGCAAAAGCATTGATGCTTTAGTAAATGGCTTCATCTCTTTTACTTGTCAGCATATATATCGTGAACACAACCAATTGGTTGATCGACTCTCGAAGGAGGCATTGGAGTTTACTGTCAGTATTTTTATTGTTCAAGAATTTATGGATGGTGTAATGATCCATGAAGTTATTGAAAATCTCTTTTTTTTTTCGGTAAACTGTGATACATGAGTTAGTTATTTTTGGTTTTGATCTCAGAAGGTGGACTGATTTTTTGTTTTTTACGATCGATATATAATTTTGCTAGTTTTGTCGTGGGTTGCTTATTTGATCTGATATCATTGTATGAACATAGAACTTGTTGATATATTGGATGGCATATCCATTTTGGCTTGTAACATGTCCTTTGTTTTAATTAAAAAGGATTGAACTTTTTTCTCTTTGAAAAAGATTGGTCCATTTTGTCTTGCCCTAAACTTAAGTCATTATTAGACGACCTGGACTTTTCAAAGGTTGTGGTGCTATATTTTGAAATACATGTATGGTGTCACTATACTTTAAACCTTACATTTGATGTTATTTCACTTTAAATTTTAGAACGGTATTGGTTAAAAATAATATCTTTTAAACCTTACATTTAATGTTACTTCAATTTAAGGTTTATAACTGTATTGGTAAAAATAGAAGGAATAACTGTTTGATTTATGTTATTTTTCATTTAGTAAAAAAAAGAGGTTTCCTCAAACAATTAGTTACATTGTTGCCTCTTCCTTTATTTATGTTGGATGACCAAATGAAATTCATTTCATGTTGTATGTTTATTTTATTTATTTTTTATTTTTATGATTAGAAAACTATGCATACTTATCATGAGAATGTGTCATTGTCTTCTTTCTTAAAATGTGTTTTCGTTACTATTTAATTGCTTGTATAATGACACATAATTCTTTATTATAGGTAGAGTAGCTGTAGACTACAAACTTGAAGATCTTGCAGTGAAAAGCAATGAAAGTCCACGTTGGGTGAGGATAACTCACATGGTGTAATGAAAATGCATCAACTCCTATGTCAAAGCGTTGAGATAGATTTGGAAGTTCCAAGAAAAGTGTAATACATATCTTCTACTTCACTTGGTTGAAGGCTTGTTGTTCCATCTTGGTCTAGGAGAATACTATTTTGGTTGAAAAGTTTCTAGAAGCTCCACATTATTAGCCATTTTCGTCAATGTTTTGAACTGAAAACTCGGTTCATCTACAACACAACGAGTCAATTTTGAGAGGGTTTCCGATCTTAGCAATAAATACCCATCCATATGAACATGTCTTGCTTTATCATGTGTCGAAGTTAAGTAATATTATTGTGCTTGTGGATTAATGGTAACTAGTTGTGGCTTATCTCCAGTCCTTGATCTCTATTAATATTGTTGGGGTGTTTAATAATTTCAATAGCTTCCCTTACATGACACTTATAGTAATGGTCATCTTTCACCAAGATTTTGCCTCTTCAAGCTTAATATGGTGACAGGTCTTAAGAGAATTGTCAACCAAGGTTGTGGTTCGATTCATTGGTTTTGAATGTATGCACAATGCTCCTTTACCCTTGCCTGAAAGGACCATCCTATTTCAGAAACTTTGTAAACTCCTTTCTGTTGTCTTGGATCAATGTTGTCCTTTAAATACTTCATTAATAGTCTCATGGTACAAAGAGGCTTAAAAGAAATCTTGATATTTTTCTTTTTAAGAATACTTATTCCTTCAAATTCCCTCTCAATAACTACTTGAGTGGCCATACTAAGTGTGATAAATCTAGAACAAAACACTTGTAGAAGTTTGCCATACCCAAGAAACTACACTCTATGTAAAGTTCTTCGTTTGTAGCAAAGCGTGTACCATATCCACTTTTTTTAGGATTCACCTAAAATCCTTGTTTGTCAACAACAAATCCAAGGTAGTGAACAAATGCCATGGTGAATGAACATTTTGACAACTTTACCTACAACTTATATCTTCAAAGTATTTTTAATACTTGACTAACTTGTTGAAGGTGTTCATCATGTGATTTTATAAAGATTAGGATAACATCAAGGTACACCACTATGAACTAATTCAAGGAAGGTCCAAGATCTTCATTATTTGGTCTTGCAAATGTCAATGGGACATCTATAAGACCAAAAGGCACCACTAACCACTCAAACAATCCTTCTATAGATTAGAATGTAGTCTTCCAACAATCTTAGGGGTGTATTGGAACATAGTGATATCTTTCCTTGATATCAATCTTAATGAAGTATTAGGCTTCCTTAAAAAGCTAATCTAAGAGGTCATCAATATAGGGGATATCAATTATCCACTATTGTATTGTTAAAAAATCTATAGCTTATGAAAAGATGTCAAACACTATATTTTTTAGACTCTTTGTCTATAAGACTTCCAGGAGGAGAAGAAGCAGTCTCATCATTCCATCGTCCATGATCTCTTCTATGTGGCAATAAATTTCAACATTCTCCTCTAATAATTTTCAACTCTACAATGGGCCATTGTGCAACCATTACCCTGGAATGAGGTTGATCCCATGATGTATTAGTACAATACTTGTACTCCTTTTGGGTTCTAAAATAGGTTGCAATCTTACTTCAAGGCTGTACCATTATAGTGTTTGTTGTGTACCTCACTCTCTTTGTGTTAATAAGAGACATCTAACAATGCAACCTAGTTTCCATTCCATTTTGATTGTGAGGAGAAGAAACTTGTGTGAACGGATAGTTACATTTCTAGCTATTTACCTAAATAAATTGCATATCTACAATGTTGAGGATTCTACAATAGTGTTTGTACAAAATGTGACTTATACATACCACTTTTGAAGTTTGGACTCGTACTTTTAGTGTTGCCACATCACAAAGGACCTCACCCTATAATAACTAGATAATATATGGTATGTTGCATTGTTTCTTGACCAAAACCTCCTTCCCTTTATGAATCCATCTTAGGGGATAGGGTTGAGGATGGTCAACAAAGTTCAACTTCAATCTTAGCACAACTTATAAAAGGATGATGTTCATTTATCTCCCACTATCAAGCATAATGTGCATATGATTTCCTTTCACCCAAAACATGGTGTGAAATAGGTTTTCTCACTCTTGTTCATCTTCTAGTGTTGTAGCATGAATTTATTAGACTTGCTCAATCATGACGAAGGGTTGTGTAGTGGTGACATGCTCAAAAGTACTAGAGGATTGGGTACATTGTGCCCTTTTCTTTTTTTTCTGAAGGAACTTGCCTTTATCTACAGAAAGTTTGGACTCAAATGGTCATTTGTCTAATTGACTATTTGAATTCTAAGATTATGGTACAAACAAACCTTGAATTTTAATAATCTCAACCATTTGAGGATTCTATTATCCACTTTAATTGATGTGATGGTATTCTAAAATAAAGTCTAGGACATACTAGTGTTACTTTTGGTGCAATATCTATCAATATATATGTTCATCATCAAAATGTCTATGGTGTAGAAATTGTTTTTAGGCCAATCTTGAATTATTCCCATGCGATTATGGGTTGTGACACTACTTTGTGTTGTGTGAATAAATATCACCATGGAAATGCATTTGGGGTAAATTTGAGAGTTGTAGATATGATATTCTCTTCATTAGAAAATTGATTCATCTAAGGATTTTACATTATAGCTCATTTGGACAATGAAATTCCAATATTAATTACCTCCACTATCAATGGGATTCTTCATCTTATTAGTGTGTTGGCTCCATGTGTGACATTTTGATGGAGATTATATTGAGGTGTGAAGCATCTCATCAACTCCACGAATCAATCATACATTTCCTCTGCTTGTATGTATAGAGATTTTTCCACCACTTGTTGTGCCTCTAATGTAGAATCACATGTTAACTTCTGATTGTATTATTAATTCAACATGCAGTAATGTAGTCTAGGTAAATGATGGAATCATTCTAAAATTTTGATATATTGAACACGTGTAGACTAGAATACAATCTTCAAGTTGGTTCAACACAATAAGGGGGAATATGACTAAAACAAATTGACTAAAAAATTCTAGTTTTGATATCAATAAATAAAGATATTTATTTTCTAATTACATTGAATAACAAGGAAAGGAAATCCTTAAAGGATAAACATCCTAAATATGTAATTAAAAGTTATTCCTGAATTATCCCACCTCTTCTTAATCTACTAGTAGGTCCTCTTAAATAAATAAATAAAAAATTCCAAAAAAATTAAATTGGTTCAATTCTACGTTATTATGAAAAAAACAAAACAAATAATACTTAGCTCACTATCAACATAGGGTGTCACCTATGAGTTTGCATCACCACAATAAGGCATATATCAGCTCAATAAAGGGTTACCACAACTAATAAGAGCACTACACGGGTTGCATACTTGATTTATTTATTTTTTCTTACAAACATGACTATGTTATATTATTAAATTAACTATATTATATTATTAAATTAAGCATAGATTACACGCCATATACCAATTTTTTATTTGACATAGTACCTACTACATTTTGCAAGGCAAATAGTCGATAGTTGAAACACAAGTGGATTACACGGCATCCACCATGAAAATTTTGACATAGTACCTACTCAAGTCGCTTTTAACATAATATGGGTTTTTCAAGATTGTGATGCAAGTTGATCGAATCTGTTAGGTTTTCTCGCCATAATATGAGGTTTTCAAGATTGTGATGCAAGATTGATCCAATCAAATTAAGCATGGATAACACGTCATCTACCATGAAAGTTCTGTCATAGTAACCTACTTAAGTCACTTTCAAAATAATATGTTTTTTTTTTTAAGATTGTGATGCAAAATTGATCCAATGTGCTAGCTAGTCTATCATATGACTAAAATTTAAGCCACTCTTAATACGACAGGAAAAAAAAACTAATCTAATTGTTTATATTTTATGAATTAATTTAAATGTATAATTATTTGTTTTAGGTTTGGTGTGTAATTTTTATTTTATTCTCTAAATTTAATATTTAATATTTATTATTAAATTTAAAGTTTTAATTATAATTATTATTAATCAAATCTATATTTCAACTTCATTAGTTTATATTTTTTAAAGATGTGATTTATATAAATGTTTCTCCATATTAGAGATATATATAAGTTTTTCAACAAATTTCATGTGATTAGCTTTCAAAGAAGGAAACAAAAAAATATATGAAGCAATATGTAAATTCAACATGGCCAATTTTTCCAACCTGCAAAGTATTTATATCAATTCAAGCTTGTGAAATTTCTAGTCAATACCTTTGTTCATGTTTGCATTTGATTTAACAATTTTATGAAATTATAAGGAATTTTAATCTTGCTCCTTTTCCCCTTTTCCCTTTAACCATTTAACTTTAGATCACTCACTTGATTTAGGAAGGTATAATAGTTGAAATGGTTGGGTAAATAGAGAGTTGGAAAGTGGCATGCTGCATACCTAGCATAAAGGAGTGGATGAAGGGTCATGCATGGGTGGTTGAAAGAGTGGATGAAGTGCCTTAGGGATGTGGTTGAAGGAAAGGGTAAATGACTGCAACTAATGCTAACCCCCGACAATAATGACTAACAACAAGATTAGTAATTGCAAGGATGATAAGTCATTAAATCATGTCTTTTCATTTATTAGATACAACTAAGAATGTTCCAAGAACATTAAATCTTAACCCAATGATTGAAATATGTAATTAAAAGAGAGATTAATTTGACGACTTCAATCCAATTCCAAAATAAATACACCTATCGACGTAATTAGTCAAACCCATGTTTTAAGTCACTACTTTAGCTTTTTTAAAGATGTGTTTTTGGTAATATATTTTACCTTTTTCCCTTTTAATGTTGATTTTTTTCCAGTCAATAGAGTGGATCGAGGCTAGTGAAGACTCTAGTAAAAGTAATTGTTTGACATTGTTTAATATGATGGAATTAATTGTTTCCCTAAGTATTAGTTGTCTAAATTATCCCAGCTCTTCATCCTCCTAGGAGTTTTCCATCATAAATTACCTACATATGAGGGGTTGGCTCTTTGAACATGTCTAAACCATGTGGCTCACATCTACCTTATATAAAAGGGTATAAATATATGTCAATGATCCTCATTGGAGTGCTCAACATCCTTTCATGAGTACTCAACATCCTTTTTTGGTGTTTCCCCATGAAGATGGACTTAATAGTGGCTCCACCCTAAGGGTTTGTGTTGATATGATTTTCCTCTTCATTTGAAATTTATCCTTTCTCTCCAATAAACCATAGAAAGGAAAGATATTTGTTGCCTTATTTGTAGAAATAATAGCTCCAATGCTATGAGAAAAGATTCTAAGAAGAAGCACATGAAATAGATCTTGCTACTAAGAATTCTCACAAGCATACACAGTAAGACTAGAGAGAAGATAAGAGATCGAATCACATGAATGAAGATATGAACATTGGTGTGTATCCTTCCATTGAATAATGATGAATAATAATGTACATAAATAGTACATCCCTCATAGGAAAATCGATTTGTATGGAGACAACTCATAAAGCTCAAAAAGGTTGACTTACCAAAATATAGCAAACGCCCATAGGTGGCTAAAGCACTTCCCAAATCTATCAAGGACCTCACAAATTGGAAAAAGCATGCATGAGTTGTCAAGGGAGATGGAAAAACATGCTAATCCTGGAAAATGGAGAGAAAGTCATGAAGGATGGGTTGGCAACAAAAGAACCCAGTTTCCTAGTTTAACTAGCTTTACCTTATCCACATAAAAGCAGGATAAATCAAAATCTGCTGTAAAGCGCTGTTACTAATTCCAGGAGTCAATAAAGTGGTCAAGATCAAACCAGAATCATAAATAAAGAATTCATGGGGTATAGATGGCATGTGNAAGTCTGAATTTATGATGGTATGTCAAAAATATAGATGCATATGGATGCATATAGGGCCCAACAACAAGGCTATGGTCACCCTTTAACAATTATTCATGTCTAGAAAAGTGAGGAAAGAGGCAAACCCGCATGGGGAAAATCCTCCCTCAAGAAAGAACAAGGCAAAAAATTTGAAATAATATGTCTTAAACATATCTTTATCTTCACTTGAAAGAGTTGAATGAACTGCTTCTAGATGGAAGACTTGTTGAAGAAATCATGAACTCCATGATCATGCGCTAGAGTGTAGAACCTGCAAGAAATAAGAGGAGAGAATCCTTGTATCTCATCAACTGATGAAGTAGGAGCATTATATAAATGATTCTTGTTGCTGTCAAACTCTGATCTACAAACACAATCTGAAATGGAAAAGAGATCTATGCATACTCCTTTCCAAAGAGTAAAAAAAATAAGACAATTTATCACACACCCAATTCCCTAAATAGCTGCAAAATTGTGATATGAATCACATGTCAATATTCCAATCTGATGTAGCACCTGTCTAGATCTGATATGAGGCTGATAAAACTTTGATATATCAGAAAAATTAGCATATGGAACAACAAAGACAAAGGCTTCAGTGACTCCATGAAGATATATGGCTAGATTAGGAAAACTATGAGCAACTGGGGAAAACTGATAGGTGTAAAAATATGAATGATGGATGGACATGAGATATGGACCACAAGTGTTTAGAACATATACAAACATGTTTAATATAAGTCCAAATATGACTAAGGTCATGGTTAACCAGCCACTAAAAGATAGGAAATACTTCAAACCATGTAAGATAAGTAACACTCCATAAGAGACCAATGAGGAATCAACTAGTGAACAGTGGGATTTGTATAGTCTTAGGATTATTCAGATTTATGGCAGATGGTATGGATGGAGGTATGATATGTGTATAAACCTGCAAATATGCTTCTAAACTAGAATCTAAAGGATCACATATAAGAATATTAGTAGACTCATGGGAATACACTGGTAATGAATCCTCTGTATGAAAGGAGGAAAGAAGGAGATGTTCAAAATCTTCGAGGAGGCTCTGAGCATTGATGCCAAGAAAAAAGGAGGAGATGCATACACACATGATATCAAGTATGGTAAGTGGCATGAAACTAATAGGACTTTATGTGGCTAAGAAAACATCCCAGAAGTCACTGGGTTGTGCACCATCAATGAGAGAAGTATGCACAAAGTGTGAAGGATCTGGCACATAGATCTTAGAATCTAAGATAGGAGATTTAGAGAAAAATGTATGGGTGAATGGATCATCATCAATATCAATAGCAGCTCCATATGTCACTTCTTTTTCATCATTAGTATCACAATAAGAAGAACCACCTTCAAGAGACACAAAAAAAGATGGTTCTTCAATATTTGCTTCTTCATTGAAGGAGGAAGCATTCAAATAAAAGAGGGTAGAAACAACATGAACGGTATGGGGAACTTCTTCACCATGATCAACTTCATCAGAGAATGCAGAGACCAATAAATCTTGAGGGAGAGAACAAGAAGAGATGTTAGGTTCGCTCCATGCTTCATCTTCTATTTCCTGCACACCAAAAGCTTTGTCCAAATTCTTCCAAAGCTAAAATGGATACTCAGCAGAATCTATGAGATGATGTATATTTGGAGACATTCCCAAACACACAATTCCATAAGCTTTATCACAATTATTTAGCCAATCAATATTCTCTTCAGAAGACTCAGGTTCGCTCAATGCACCAAAGGAGACTTCAAAGAGACATTGCCTCTTCAAGTATGCACTCATATTGGGCTTCCAATCATCATAGTTGAAAGGAGACAGTAGAGGAACTTTTGAATCCATATTGAAGTTGTTGATATGCTCTAGGAGATACTCTCTGCAACATGAAAAAAAAAACTAGGAGAAAATGTTGTAAGCTAGACAAGCTCTTCTTCAGAGAGGGATAGGAGACTTGATGCGCTCCTTAACTTTGTAGAACTTGATCAACCTTACTGCTCTGATACCATGTAGAAATATTATGATACCATGTAGAATATTGCAAGGTTGTGCTCCCTTTAGCTCTGATACCATGTATAAATAATATCTCAAATGCTATGAGCAAAGATGCTAAGAAGAAGCACAGGAAATAGATCTTACTACTAATAATTCTCACAAGCATACACATGAAAACTAAAGAGAAGAAAATATATAGAATCACATGAATGAAGAGATGAATATTGGTTTGTATCCTTCTATTGAATAATGATGAACAATAATGTGCATAAATAGTACATCCCTCATAGGAAAATCGAGTTGTATGGAGACAACTCATAAGGATCAAAAAGCTTGACTTACCAAAATATAGCAACCCCCCATAGGTGGCTAAAGCACTTCCCAAATCTATCAAGGACCTCACGAATTGGAAAAAGCACGAGTGAGTTGTCAAGGGAGATGGAAAAACATGCTAATCCTGGAAAATGGAGAGAAATTCATGAAGGATGGGTTGGCAACAAAAGAACCCAGTTTCCTAGTTTAACTAGCTTTACCTTATCCACAAAAAAACAAGATAAAGCAGAATAAAGAAGAACTTGTTGTAAAGCATTGTTAGTAATTTTGGGAGTAAATAAAGTGGTCAAGATCAACCCAGAATCAGAAATAAAGCATTCCTAGGGTATAGATGGCATGTGTTGACTTTAAGGTGCAAGTGGATGCCAGCTAATTAAGCTAGTGGGTGAATAATTAATCAAATAATGATTAATTATTTTATCCAAAGTTATGAGTGGGTTTAATACATTCCAACATTATTTACTAAGTGTAGGATGTTTTTTCAATGAAATGACACTCTAATTCCCATGACATAATGTCAAGTTCCTCTTTCCTTATCCTTGTATTATTCCCTCATGTCATATTGTCTTCCACCATCCCATCAAGCCTCCTTCCACAATGTTTCCATCCCATCCCATCGTGTCCAAACATTACCATCTCAAGTGGGAGCTAGAGAACTCACACTACCATTCTTCCTGTTAGTTTTTCTACTTTAATTCAAATAGGATCTTTATCTGAAAGAATAACAAGTACAACAATATATCCAAGATATCCAATATACACAAGACACAACTATTTTCCTTGGGGAAACCATAAAGGATAAAACCTTGCAAACTTCCTCGAAATAGTTTTGTCACTAATACAATATCACAAGATAGAAAAACCAAAGAATAAGAAGTCTTCTGTAGCTTCTACTCTCCTCCTTGTCCTCTCTATCACCTCATGCGAACTTATGAGTGAGTGAGTGTGTGTCTAAATGAGGGAGGGCACCTCCCTATTTATACACATCAAATGATTGACCTAAATTGGGTCGACCTCTTACCCTAGCAGGATCGAATTCACCTAGGGAGACTAAAAAATACATTTTATTATATTCTTCTTGGGGACTATTGTCTCGAATTACAACAGAGGGTTTACATCAATGACCATATACAATAATGACATTCCAAAAGGAGGGAAACACATCTCCGATGGGGGTACAACAATATACAATGATAATATACATCAGAATATATTCCAAATTTACAAATACAACAACACTCCCTCTTAAATAGGAAGTTATTCTCTCACCACAGTCATAAACACATATGGTCATGTCATCATTGTTGGATCATCATCATCACTGCTGCCATAGTCCTCATATTGTCGATCATTGAATAATGACATATGTTGGATCTATCCATCATAAGAAGTTTCTACAGATCTACCCCTATTTCATGCTGGGTGTAGGCCTAGTCATCATCTAGGTATAAATCATATCTACAAGTAAGCCATTGTAATATCCCTTCTTGGAATTTTGGAGAAAATTACAATTTGGGAATTTTCAAGCTTAACTAGTCATGACTCTAGAGGGTTCCAACTGACACCTGATGGGTTCCAACTGACACCTAATGGTCCCGAATTTGAAAGGAAATGGTATGGTGAATATTAAAACATCCCAAGGCGGTTTATCGACACTTTGTATCTAAATTTAGGCTTCCACAACTTGATTTGGGTCTAGTAATAAAAGAGGCAAATTTACTAGGAAAATTGTGGTTAAATCCCCCCTAGGGTGTAGGCTAAATTGGCTTCCCAACTCATGTACGACCATCCCAAATTGGTTATAAGAGTATAGGTACTGATATCATACATCAGGGGATATCATTACACATGGCTATTAGTTATTCAAACTGGTTATAGAGTTCCACATTCATTTGATAAATTTCAGTGAAATTGCTTAAGGGGAAATTGCATAACTAACTCAATTTTGACATATGAAAGATAGAGTTAAAGGTTCGGATCAGGATGTGGAATATAGAGAATATATAGAGAATAAAAAAAATTTCCCCAAAATTATTAAACACCAGATAAGTCCCTTCATACAAGTATTGTATACAACTCACTAAATATGGGAGTCAAATACATGAAAACTAGTGAATTAGATGGAATTGCAAGAGTTTCAAATATGGATTTCTTGGATTTCGAACCACAGAGCATAGGGAAATGAAATTACAGAGTAAAAAATCATATATGGATTTCAAAACATCATCAAACTCATAGAAAATCCCTCATACTAGTATGATATAAAACTTCTTCAATATTGAAACCAAATCCATGAAAACTAGTTATTCAAGAGCATGGGAATGCGAGCCTCACACTAGAGTTTCTTGAATTTCGAGCTACAGAGAATATGGTCATGAAATTACAGAGTTATACGTCATTTATGGCTTCCATATAATCATCAAACCTATATAAAAGTCCTCATACAATCTGATATACATCTTTTTCCAAAATGGAAGCCAAATACATGGAAGCTAGTCATTCAAGAGCATGCAAATGCAAGCCTTTTATACATGGATTTCTGATATTTATACTAGAAGAGAATATGGAAATAATATTACAGAGCCATAAATCATATACCCAATCTTGGTCCCCAAATATACTCATCAAAATGCAAGCACCACTCCAACAAGTGCGCCATCAACATGAGAGAGTGGGGGAATGGAGAAGAAGGAATGAGAGAATATGGAGATAGATGAGAATTAGATTGTATGGAACTAAAACTCCTTAATTGAGCTTCAATGATAGGTATTAATGGAATCTCCATTAACTAACTTGGAAAGGAATCCAACTCCCTCGAATTTGGTTCACAAGTAGGGAGAGTGAACACTCATTGTGCAATGGACAAGCAAACGCTCTCCAAAATGAAAAATGCCAATTAATAAATGATAAAAAGCTATTATCATTCCTCATGACATCCTTTTATCAAATTGATGAGACCTCATAAGGTCTAATTTCCCTCGATGGGATTTCTCCAACTCATCTTAGTGGTTTAGTAACTCTCATGTCACTTGTCTTCCTGTTCATGCTCCAATTCTTTCCCCAATTTGAATGGATGCCTCTAACTCCAAAATTCAACCTCTTGGTGGATATTTTTATCCCTGTCATGTCATATTCGCCATATGTCTACAATCATGTATGAATTTTTCATACTTGTTGTTATAGCTTATTTTACCACACATGGTTGATCACATATTTATGGCCTTCCCTGTCCCTCTGCAGACTCTTTAGACCCCATGGACTTGTATTATCCTTTGATGTTCCAAGATCATCCCTAAAAAAACCCTGTTTATTTCTGTACACGACTTTTAAACCCATACTTGCGTGTACACGTGAACTTTGACCTCAAACCCGCGTACATTGGGATGTGCGCATAAGTCCAAATATTTTTGGAATTTTCCACATATGAGTCCGAATAACTTGACTATTGGCCTTCCAAATTCCTTGAGAACGCTCGGATTTGACCCTCCATTACCCTTTTGGAGTGCTATATAAGGAACCCCTTGGATACATTGAAGAGAGGAATTGAAGAGCAAAGAAACTATAGTCCATTGTTGCCACAGTTTGCTTATACTTGAGTCTGCATCCCTTTGTCCCTTTAGAGCACTTTGTGTTCTTCCCAAGCTTGCCTTTGCTTTGTGAGCTTGCTATCGAGAGATGGAGGATTGAGGTGGTGGAGGCCCAGGTGCAGGACTTGGTTTCTCCGGTTCATAGACGTGTCAACAGAGGTTGTCACTCTTGTAATCTCTGATTTTATTAATAGAAATATCTTTTCCTGTCTAATTAATGTGCATTTGAATATGAATATTGTATCCATGGACATGTTTAATTGCTTATAGATTATTGAATATATATGCTAGAGTAGGTATAACACACTATTATATAGCATGCTTGTCTTGTTTGCTGTTGTTGAGAGCGAATTGCTAAAGAAAGCGTGAATTGGAAAAGCTCAACGAGGATCTACTTCAACCGTCTAGAATAAGGTATGATTTGATATCCCTTAGTGTTAGATTTACATATTGGGAAATATTGATTTCTGGTGTCTAGCTGTCTGTTATGGTACGCCCCAAGCCATAGAAAGTTTCTCTTCATAACAGAATTCACAACTCCGCTGGGGAGAGTTCCTTGTTTTGTTTGGGGCTGGGGGAACAATGTGCTTGATCTTATTGACTTGCTCTTTGTTTCTCCTTGTTTCTATGTCGCATTTTATAGTATGTTCATACATTGACACTCCCCTTGAGTGGTTTGACCCTTTTCCTTCTTTTTACCACTTTCTTCTCTGTATACGCAGGTTTTTGGCTAAAAGTCATGTACATACGTGGGTTTTTGGCCAAAAAAGTCACGTATACATGCAGGTATTTGGCAAAAATCCCCATATACATGCAGGTTTTTGGCCAAAAGTCGCGTACATACACTATTGTTCTTTATACAGTCACGCACATCCTCGCTTTTGGTTGAGTTTGATGTTGTGGGAAGTTGCTGGGTGGGTTGTGAGTGTGGCTGGGTCTTCCTAGGTTCTGATGTTGTCAGTTGACTGCTTCTTTCGTGACCAGAGACTGCTTTTTCATTGATTTTTTCTTTGCAAGTAGTTCTAGCCATTTATCTCCTTTTTTGTTTTTCCATTAGTGCATTATTCTTTTGGTCTCGGTATCTTACTTGGCTTGTGTTTTATACTTGCTGTAGAGACTAAGGATTTTAATGACTTTTATTGCATTTTCATTCTTTTATATTGAAAAATACACAGTAGTTGCATTTTTTGTATATGGACTTGCGGAGGTACTTGCATTGGATTGCTTGGATGAGAGTTGTGTTTAGGATTTCATATAGGAAGGAATGCATTGGAATTTGGAAAGGAATAGTTTTACATGCATCTCATGTAGTGGCATACCCTGTTTTCATTCTACACAATTGCACTTGGCATTGCTTGTTAGGTGTGCATATTTACTTCACCGATGAGTCATAACTTCATTAGTTGCATGACCATTTCCTTTTGAGTAATTATAGCCAATTAAAATCAACTCTTAATTAAAATGAACTACACATTTTTCTTTTATAGGGTTCACCAACAAGATTAGGTTTTAGAGTCTTGGAATAGTTCATTGTGAGTTAATTCTCCAAGACTACTAAACATAAACAATTAGGTGTCTGTCCAGGTGAGAGTGTGAAATCCTTGGTATAATTAGTGTTTCTCAGGATGCTCCTCTTACACAGGAGTTAAGCATGAGGAAACATGCATACTTGTGATTGGGATAGCCCTTGGTCACTTTTATGAGCACCAGAGATATTTCCAAGATCGTATTCGTATCTGGGGGATCTTTCGAGAGTTTCAAGCTTTGATACCCTGCCCATATGGTCGATCCTGCCTGCGACTGTCCACCTGATCATTGTTTATATTGGGGTGACCTTAGTTTCCTTACCTAGGTATCGTAGGGGGTACTTGCAGAGGTTATTATGCAGGTGTCCCAGCTAGGTAGGGGTCAGACAACATAGTAACTTTACGCGTTGAAGCTGAGGGCAACTATAATTGGTTACATACCTCTGCTTGTAGTGTATCGGAGTCTCAATCCTCTCCTAGGTGAGACATACGTGCTACATTCAGGAGCTAACATATCCTCCACTTGGCTTGCTTTCATTTTGGTTGTAGATTCTCTTAGGAGTGTGCTCTTTGTGCACTAGTTTTCTTTTGGGGTCGCGGTTACTTGAGTATATTTATGTTCTGTTGAGTTCAGGTCCTTTTATGTTTGGCATGCCTGATATCACTACTAGTATCCCGTCACCCGATCTTGGTCTTAGCGCTGACCCTGGTTTCGGACTCGGGGGAACCATAGCCCCTTACCTTTGTCATGGATTTGGGAGTGGTCATATTCTACCCTCTACTCCATTTGTGGAGGATTTTGACTCCCTCGATTAGGTTCTAACACTAGTGTGTACCCTCATGGGGGTGGTAGTGGATATGTGAACGTTGGGTCTACAACTTACATTCCTTATTATGTCCCATCGTCCACCACATTATTTCCTTTGAATACAGTTGTCATGATCATTCCTCCATGTATCCTACAGTTTGGAATCTTTACTGACTATTTCCAATTGTTTTGGACTTATATTATTGTCATGTAGGGTCCATTTTTTGTACACTCTCTCTAAGGCTTTGATCTGTTCATTCCTATTACAAGTATCATGTCTAAACTGACATATAGGTTAATATTTCACATCGCTTGCATTTTGCATGACCTTATGACCACTTCATTTTAACATTAGGTATGAACCCATTCCATGATATCACATAACCTTCATGTTGCTGTTAGAAGTGGCGTTATGTGGATGATAGAGCTTTCCCATACATGGGTACCCTAGTTAGATCCTTTTTTGCATTTGGTGCCCATGCTGAGATACCTCATTTAGGTTGTGGGAGTCCCTTTTTAGTCCCACCATGTACTTGAGCAAGAGATTCATACTCCTCTTGAAATTTATGCTAGCTTTTCCCATAGGGACTATTAATCTGTCACAGTAATCTAGGGACTAAAACACAGTCTCATAAGAGATTTCAGACAATAAGGCATGAAAATGGTATATTAGTGCTACAAAATGAGTAGCCGCTCTGTATACTCAATAAAGAATGAGTAATACAATAAAATGATTATGCTAGAAGCATGAATGACAAAGCAATTCAAATTCCCAAGGAGGTCATTCGAATTGAATGAGTGAGTCTAGCTTAACTAAATGTAAGCCACAATCAACACTCAAGTTAACGACTGATCAAAACCCTAATTGACTCAACTGAGCCCTAACTGAAGTTGGAGTGCAATAAATGACTGAGTCTAACTGAAAGTATCTCAGACACATGTCACTGCAAGCCAACCAACAAGTGGTAGTGCATCAATGACTCCAATGAACCCTGATGAGGTTAACTAAAGTGTAACTGACCATCAGAAGTGGTTGGAGGCACCCCTGTTGACTCCAGTTCATTAAGTAATCAATAAATAATCAATTTAATGAAGGAAGGCACCTTCACTTCTATGTTTAACTGATTGTAACCATCATATAGAAATATGGGGCATTAATGACACTCAGATCACCCCTGGAGTGCTCCAGTGAGCCTCCTTAAATGTAGGAGAAGGCTAAGTTAGCCTCCTTGACTGAAGGTAGGAATGGGTGTGCTCATGTTGATGTCATCTAGTGCTTCTCTAATGTCAATTAAGTCAATAAAACTTAGGATAGTGGTTTAACTAGGCCAAATTGACCAAAATGAGTGTGTATGGTGGTAAATGTCTCCAACACCCCCCCTTAAGCTATACTCAGGAGGAGTAGAAAAAAGAAAATGCATAAAAATGTTAGGGCCCCGGAAACTAAGGCCATAGGTCACCCTGTACAATACTGAAACTCAAACAATGCTAAAAAACAAACTAAGTGAGGAAAAGAGGGAAAACCCAGTGGGTAAACCCCCCCCTCAAGCTGAGCACTGAAAGTAGTAGGATCACCTTGATGAACTCACCCCCAACAGTGAACAGAGGTAAGTGAACTTATTTTCTGAAAATCTCTTGGTGAAGATGTCTGCAATCTACTCATTAGTCGGGCAGTATTGCAGAATGTTGGTCCTGTCATGCACTAGCTCCTTGATATAATGCATGTGTATCTCTACATGCTTGGTCCTCTGCCTGGTAATTGGATCTATGGATATCTTAATAGCACTTTGATTGTCACAAAAGAGGACAGTGGACAAAGTACTACCAAGATCAAACTTTGAAAGAATTCCTTGCAACCAAACTGCTTGGATGCAAGCATTTACCGCTCCTCGATACTCGGCCTCTGCTGAAGATAATACTATGGCGGCCTGTTTTTTTCTAGACCAGAAAATGGGGCCACCACCAAACATGAAGACATATCTGGAAGTAGAATTCTGATCAATAGAATCACCCACCCAATCAGAATCTGTGTATCCAACCAGCTCTAGCTTGGAGTTTGCAGCATAGTGAATGTCGTAGGTCCTGGTTCCCTAAATATACTGGAGGATCCTTTTGGGTACCTTCCAGTGAAGATCATGAGGCTGCCGCATGTATCTTGATGCAACATTCATGGCATAATAGATATCAGGCCGAGAATGTGTCAAGTACAACAAGCTACCAATCAACTGTCAATAAATAGTGCAGTCCATGGGAGGTGTGCTTTTTCCTTCTTCAAGGCTGATCGCTGAAAGGAAAGGGAATGGTGTAGGCCTACATTCAACCATGTTAAACTTAAATAATAGGTATTATATGTATTTTTACTTAGTGACCATTATCCCATCATAATGTTTCTCAATTTCGAGCCCCAAAAATTGTTTTAAGAGCCCCAAATCGCTCATTTCAAATGCATTGTGGAGAGCAGTTTTGATGACTGAAATAGAAGCAAATGTGCTACCTGTGATCAGTAAGTCATCAACATATAAAACAATAATAATCAAATTACCATCATACTACTGTATATACACATTTGGATCTGATCTACACCTTTGGAAGTTTTGCGAGAGAGGGAAGGCATCCATCTTGGAATACCACTCTCTTGGGGCCTGTTTTAACCTGTATAGTGACTTATTTAGCTTGCAAACAAAAGATGGATCAGAGATGTATCCCTTGGGATGCTTCATGTATATCTTCTCATGAAGATCTCCATGTAGAAAGCCTGACTTAACATCCATATGATGCACTTCCCAGTGCTTAGATGCTGAAATTGCCAAAACTAGGCGGATGGAGTCCATTTTTGCAACCAGTGCAAAAGTCTCATGGTAGTCCACACCTTGGACCTAGGAGAAACCTTTTGCCACCAACCCTGCCTTATATTTTCAGGTTCTTCCATCTACAGTGACCTTGGTCCAAAACACCCACTTGCATTGAACCAATTTCCTTCTTGGAGGAAGAGAAACTAGCTCCCAAGTAGTGTTTTTCTGAAGAGAATTCATCTCTTCATCCATGGAAACTTGCCGTCTCAAATCCTTCCGAGCATGGTAGTAGGACTTTGGGTTTGAACTTATCATCAAATAAAAAGTTTCAGGTAGCAAATAATCAGTACAAGAGAGCGCAATACCTACTCTTTGGAAATCAAACCGTGTTCTCCTTGGATCATCCAGATTTCCAATGTTATCTCCTGCGGAGGAGAGTGTCTGTCGGGCCCATGTTGGGAGATGATTTTGTACTTTAGGTTCTGATTCAGCATATTATGTTTGCTGTACACTGATATTAGAAATCATAGGATCCAAATCAGGGTCATCACCCCCAATTTCATCATCCAAATATTCAGTAGAATAGGAAGGAAATTCAACAGTTTTCTCCTTCACTAGTTCCACCTCCTGAAGAGGTTCATCGAACTTGACACTCCTTTTGATGATGATATGTTTTGTTTTGATATCCAGTAGCTTGAAACCTTTTGATTCATTAGGATACCCAATAAACAGACATTCTATGCTTTGTGGTTACAAAGCCCTCCTTTTATCAAGTGGAATTCGGGCCCATGCAGTGGACCCAAACACCCGCAGGTTCGACACATCCGGCTTGTGTCTGAAGTATGCTTAGAAAGGGGTATTCCCTTTCACATATGAGTGTTGAAATCTATTTTGAATGTATTCTACATCATGCATGGCTTCAGCCCACAAATTTGCAGCCAACTTCTTTGATTCCAACATACAGGTTGTTGAAATATTGTAACTTCGAAGAATATTCTATATGTATCTTTTTGTGGTCCCCGATGGTCCTACCGGGAGAACCACTTGTATTAAATTGTACCCTGATGATCCTAATCGGAAGAACTAATAAGAGTCATTAGGTAGTCCCCTCTAATTGTAAAGGTGGGTCATCAGCACCCCAGTGTGGTTATTTGAGCCTACATGTTTAACTCGAGCCTACATGTCAAATGAGTTAACTTAAGTGAACGGATGAATATAAATAGAGGTGTAGTGCTCCTCATTTGTGACACACACACTCTCACTTGTGTAGCACATTAGTGGAGAAGAGAAGTAGCTTGAGAAGGAGGAGGATCAGGCTTTGATCTCCTTGCTGGTTTTATCTTTTATCTTTTTGGGTCATCTATATTAAGGAAGCTTTTGCTGGGTTTTTCCCTTTAGGGTTTTCCCAAGATAGATCTTTGTGTTCCTTTTTATGGTTGTTCTTTTCTATCTTTCAGTGATCCTGTTTATGTGCTTTTGTCATGAAAATGAAATGAAATACTGATGTCTTAGCTAAGCATATGAAAATTTAACATGGAATCAGAGCCACCCTGAAAAGAAGACATTGTGCAGCTACAGAATCTAGGGCTTCTTACTTTTTGGTTCTCTCTCCACAATTGATCAGCAAAAGAAGGCTAGGATGACTCTACATTGAAGGGCGCATCTTTATGTCGAAGCGGATTTTGATTCCAAGCATTTTCAGTTTTCGGTGCGGGAAATTAGGGCTTCTTGCATAAGAAGAATTTTTGAGTGAGCCTAGAATAGGATTTATCTCCTCATCAAAATCGAAGTCTAGAGACCTGGATCAAGTTTTTTGGTTGGATGAAACTTCGGGAAGGTCAAACCCTAGTTTGACCCCGAGCTAGAAAAACCCTAAATAATAAAACTGCTAAGTTTTGTTACATTTTCTATATCCTGAGATTGGAGAAGGTTCATGAGCTGACACTAGTAGAAAATGAGAAATTAATGACTAAAAAAATGACTAAAATCAGGCTATAAATGACTATTTTTGAGTCGGTGACTAATAGTAGCAAATTACCACTATCTTATAGCTAGTCGTATTTCACTAGTCATTAATAGCTTGACTTAGTAATCACTGATTTAGTCATTAATTTAGTCATTGATTTGGTCATTTATAGACAATGATTTAGTGATTGATAGTCAATGATTTAGTCATTGTTTTAGTCATTGACAGTTAATGATTTAGTCATTGATTTAGTCACAGATTTAGTCATTGATTTAGTCACAGATTTAGTCATTGATTTAGTCACTAAGTTAATCATTGATTTAGTCGCCGATTTAGTCACTGATTACAACCATTAATAACCAAATATACGACTAAATAAACTACTAGATGTTAACATATTAATGACTAAGCTAAATACGACTAAGATACAAGAAATTAGCTACTAATAGTCGTATATATGTAAATTTAGTCATTTTTGTAGTCACAAATTTATGATAGGGCACGGAGGAATCGAACCACCAACCTCCTGCCTATAATTAGGCAGGCGCTCTACCATTGAGCTAGCACCCTTTAAGAAGTTGTTATTGCTTGACAATGATGATATTCAGACAAATTTATGATAGATATCAATCTACAAACTACATAATTATTACTATTACAACTTACCAGTAACTAGTATTTATGAAAGTAGTCATTTACGCAGTGGAGAATTGTAAATAAGAAAGAGCTGTGTTGGATGATTTCACAAATCTTGACGTTTTGATCCCTACTATGGGAAGGGTAAGGAAGTCGTTGTGTCCCCGTTACACCAATCGCAGCGGACACGCCTCGCTCCAAAGAAAAATGCACTTGGGCTTCATGTGAATCCCTTGGTGCAAATGACAGGGTCAAAACATTTCTCTTCAAAAGTTATGCACCCTAGCTTGCCACCTAAGCATGCCATAAGGATTTCAGATAAGGGCATATTCTCAAACTCCATAAATCATTGCAAAAACATCCCAAGACTTGTTGAAGATCAAGTTATCATCTAGATAAATAATGACAAAACATCCAAGTCAGAGACGAAACAAGTCATTAAAGAGTTTCATAAAAGTGACAAGGGAATTGGTGAGACCAAAGGGCATAACCACCCACTCATAAATCCTGAATTCAATCTTGAATAATGTCTTCCATGCATCAATTTCCTTCATTCTAGCTTGATGGTATCCTAAAGTTAAATCCAACTTTGAAAAAAACAAGCACCCTATAAACGGTCCAGCAAATCCTTGATACAAGGCAATGGGTAATTGTTCTTGGTGGTCACCTTAGTGAGAGCTCTATAGTCAGTGACTAGCTACCATTCATGGGTTTCCTTCTCATGGATAATAAAGGTAAGCGAACCACAATATGAGGATGTAATTGAATCTTGCCTACGTACAACAGTGCCTAAATTTGTTTGTCAATATTGGTTGTCTTAATAGAGTCAAACGATAGGGCTAGGTATTAGGAAGGGGGGCACTAGGCACAAGGTCAAT
>LPNX010720269.1:302415-310337 GCA_001517045.1 Pseudotsuga menziesii | reverse complement strand
GCCACTTGTTTCTAAACATAAACATGTTCCATTACATGGTTACTGATGTAATGGCATTGTCTCCTCCTGCATTTCATCGTACAAATGCTCACATCTATTGGATAACCTAGCTAACTTAATATGGGAATGATATGAGATCCTAAGATCAATTCACCTCCACATAGAGATTGGCAAGTCCTTTCGCCTTAATTAAAACAAAAAAAACAAAAAATTTCTTGCTTGACAATGATGGGAAATAAGTCTTGATCAACACCTCAGAACAGGTAACATAATTATCGATAGCTGCACATGGAATAATAGTTTGCAACAAGTATTTTTTCAAGATGGGAAGATCTACAATCACCTTTAAGCTGACCTCTATGTGCAAAAATTTCACATTCACTTACTTAGCAAAACCCCAGTTTCCAAATTTTACAATAAAAATGATCCCTTGTCCATGGACCTAGAGTAGAGGGACACTCTAGCACTATCCCGATGTCTAGAATCCAATGGAGCCAACGGTTTATCGATCTGAGCAACGGTCATCAATCTATGGAATGTTGAATCCCACCTCCTACAGGCTTTCAGGGACACCTGTTGAATCCATACTCGAGGCATAGAATGGAAACCGTGCATCAAAAAGGGCTTTTGGTGGGTTGTACAAGCATGTTTAGTTAGGTTCCATTACACATTCATGGTCGAGGAATTTCCAAAGCCGACCCCTATGCGCAGAAATAGGACATTCACTTACTAAGCAAAACCCTAGTTTCCAAAATTTGACTAGAAAAATGATCCCTTGTCCATGGACCCAGATTAGAGGACCACCCTAGCACTATCCCGATGTCTTGAATCCAACGAATTCAACGGTTCATCGATCCGAGAAACGATCATGATTCTATGGCATGTTGAATCCCACCTCCTACAGGGTTTCAGGGACACCTGTTGAATCCCTACCCGGGGCATAGAATGGAAACCGTGCATCAAAAAAGGGCTTTTGGTGGGTCGAGCAAGCTTGTTTAAGCATGTGTTATGTGGGAACTATAGCCACACCTTCACGATCAACCAATATGCAAATTTGACCCCCATGTTCAAAAATTCCACATTCACTTACTGAGCAAAACCCTAGTTTCCAAAATTGACCGAAAAAAATTATCCCTTATCCATGGACCCATACTAGAGGGCCACCCTAGCACTATCTCTATGTCCTAAATCCAATGGATCCAATAGTTCATCGATCCGAGAAACGGTCATCATTCTATGGCACGTTGAATCCCACCTCCTACAGGCTTTCAGGGACACCTGTTGAATCCCTACTCGGGGCATAGAATGGAAACCGTGCATCAACAAGGGATTTCAGTGGGTTTTGCAAGTGTTTTTAGGCATTTTTTATGTGGTAATTCTAGCCACACCTTCACGATCGAGCAATATATGAAGTTGACCCCCATGTGCAAAAATTTCACATTCACTTACTGAGCAAAACCCTAGTTTCCAAAATTGACCGAAAAAATGATCCCTTATCCATGGACCCATATTAGATGGCCACCCTAGCACTATCTCGATGTCCTAAATCCAACTGAGCCAATGGTTCATTGATCTGAGCAACGATCATCATTCTATGGCATGTTGAATCCCACCTCCTATAGGCTTTCAAGGACACCTGTTGAATCCCTACCTGAGGCATAGAATAGAAACCATGCATCAAAAAGGACTTCTGGTGGTTTGTGCAAGCGTTTTTAGGCATGTGTTATCTAGGAATGCTAGCCACACCTTCACGGTCGAGAAATATGCGAATTTGACCCCCATGTGCAAAAATTTCACATTCACTTACTGAGCAAAACCCTAGTTTCCAAAATTAAACAAAAAATTGGCCTCTTATCCATGGAACCAGATTAGAGGGCCTCCCTAGCACAATACCAATGTCTTGAATCCAATGGAGCTGACGGTTCATCGATCTGAGCAACGATCATCATTCTATAGCACGTTGAATCCCACCTCCTATAGGCTTTCAGGGACACCTATTGAATACCTACACGGGGCATAGAATGGAAACCGTGCATCAAAAATGGATTTCGATGGGTTTTTAAAGTATGTTTAGGCATGTGTTATGTGTTAATTCTATCCACACCTTCACGGTTGAGCAATATGCGAATTTGACACCCATGTGCAAAAATTTCACGTTCACTTATTGAGAAAAAACCTAGTTTCCAAAATTGACCAAAAAAATGGTCTCTTATCCATGGAACCAGATTAGAGGGCCTCCCATAGCACTATCCCGATGTCCTGAATCCAATCAAGTCAATGGTTCATCGATCCGAGCAATGAACATCATTCTATCGCATGTTGAATCCCACCTCCTACAGGCTTTCAGGGACACCTGTTGAATCCCTACCTGGGCTATAGAATGTAAACCGTGCATCAAAAAGGGCTTCCAGTGGGTCATGCAAGCATGTTTAGGTATGTTTTATGTGGGAGCGCTAGCCACATGTTCACGATCGAGAAATATGCAAATTTGACCTCCATGTGCAAAAATTTGACATTCACTTATCGAGCAAAACCCTAGTTTCCAAAATTGACTAAAAAAATGGTCCCTTATCCATGTAGATAGATTAGAGGGCCTCCCATAGCACTATTCTGATTTCTTGAATCCAACAGAGCCGATGGTTCATTGATCCGAGCAAAGACCATCATTCTATCGCACATTGAATCCCACCTCCTACAGGCTTTCAAGGACACCTCATGAATCCCTACCCAGGGCATATAATGGAAACCGTGCATCAAAAAGGGCTTGTGGTGGGTCGTACAAGTGTGTTTAGGGCTTCCCATGGAGAAACAAATTATCGGAGTGAAGGAGATAATATCGGATTCAAGGAGATGTCCTTATAGGATCAACTTCGAGATTTAAGGAAAATGCAATAGACATATCCCATATAGAGTGGTAGATACTGATCTTGGGATATAAGGGATGAGTCATGTAAGTATCAATATAATACAACAAATCCATTGTAGAATTCTATTGAATTTATCAATATATCAAGCACTCAATGTATCAAATTGTAAATAATCAATGAGACCATGAAACCAAAATATCTTACTACCACATACCTGACTACCTACCTGTGGTCATTCGTCTAGACCATCGTGATCACCTCTAATAGCAACGGTATCCTTTAGCCTCTCGTGCTCGGAGTAAGGAAACAAGTATTGTGACTTTGATGAGTTCTTGTTTGGCATTGTTTGCAGCTGGAGGTTTGTGCCAATAACTAAGTTTGTATAATGGTATGTACAATTTGACCTGGCCTATAATCTTCAAATACATAACCTTTTTTCTTTCGTGTGTGGGAAACCTGTGTCAAATATTGTCCTTTGATAACCATCGACCCAATTGGAAAATCATTGCCCTTAGAGTCGCTTAATGAGAAAATGAGGGTCTGCTTCCCATCCAAACAACGTTCCAGCTAGTAGTCAATGTGCCATTCATTGTCTCTCGGGGCAACCACTGTGTATATGTGCCCTGCATAAAATAAATTACAGACCTAGGAGTCAGCTAACTAAACACAACTAGTCGTCAAACATTTCAAAGTGATCAACATAATAGTCGAACCTGGTTGTATGAGATCTGAAATGTGGTCACAGTCATGTGAAATAATCGACTAGCTCTCCTCCAACTGGGATAATTGTTAAGTTATTTGTCAACCAATGGGGAGTGATACATGACCCCAGATGTCAACCCAATTTGTTGATTCACAGTTGTCCCATTCACCACTCCTACATGGATAACAAAAACAAGAGAGTTTTCTTATCCACATTTCAACTATAGCATTGTCTGAAGTCCTAACTGAATGGAATGCACGAGTTCCTTGGATATTCTTGGACTCATTTAGGTGTGATCGATCTACATTGACCACCTCCCAAAAATATCTATGTACATGTGCTTTTTGAGATGATTGGTCTTCTTTCCTTTTAGCTCCCTTCCCCGTCACTAAAGAACACCATGCAACAATGGTCTTTGCATCTCGGATGAGTGAAATAGTTGTGAATTTCATCTCCTGCCTACGTAATGCAATCTTGATGCATGCACCTGCTCCGTCATGTTCCCCTTTTCCATGTCCGGTCTCAAAATAGTTCCAAATATGTGGCAGCTTGTGCCTCTTGTGGAGAATACACAACCATTGGAAGACACGAAATTTTTTGAATTGCCCCGCACAACCATCAAACCAAATCCAATGTTGTTCCATATGTATATTGTTATCCTCCAAGTGTTTGTAGTACAATTGAAAGTTGTGTTGTACAAAATACAAGTCATGACACCTGTCATCGCTTATGTAAAACTGATACTCCTTCAATATAACCCTATTCTCTTCAATACTATCTGCCCCATGTCTATAGGTGATATGGACCATTATGCTGACCTGATCTAAGTGATAATATTGACTCTGAATCTCATTTTGTGGTTAAAGAGTGTATTTTTCCGCAAAATAAACCACTGATAATATAGTTCCAATAGGAAATGTATCCCTGCACACTCTAAACTGCTCATCTTTCCAATGAGCCACATGTACATGCTTTACATACTGTTGTGTCTTTTCAAAGAATTCCTCCATGAAGTTGCATACCAGTACCTAGTAGATCAACAATAAAGATGTACAAATCAATAGGTTGTTACATATATGAAGTAGCAATAGTTATCAATAGAAAAAAATACTATTCAGGAACTCGTTGCTAACCTGAGAGGTGACCAATTGTATTTTTTTCCTTTCATTCCCTCCACTGATATCATACGTGACATATTTGAATGACTGCAAGCTCACTTCATGTCTCCCAAGTTCATGCTCATCGATGACATGTATGCATTTGTCCAAAAATGTCATTCCACCACACCTTGGGCATGCCCCATCTACGCAATGCCTTTGATAAAATGTGCAACCTTTTGTCCTTCTACACAAGATGTTATGGATAAACTCTCTAGATGATGTCGGTGGCAATGTAGTTGAGCATTCCTGCACAAGAGTCTTATGCAAAACACACAATATATGTATATATGTGTCATAATAATAAGCGTACTCAATGTGATATCGACAACAACATGTGTTACGAGTTGTGTTTATTTTAACATACCATGGTTTGCATTTCTCGAAGGATCTTTGGCCCAAGTTAAGTTCACTATGTTCATAACTAAATCTCTCATATAATTCTGTTTGTGTCATGTCAAGAAAATGTTTAATGTGGGGCTCACGATCCCTTGAACCCATTCTCAATTTTAGTACATCTTTTTGGTTGGATGAAGGTCTACTATTGTCACCCCAAAACTCTTGCACCAGTCCCTTTACTGCATCAATGAGCTTCATATCGGAGCGTGGCAACATGCCAACGAAGGACCAGACATCTGTTTCACCAGAGTCAAGTTGTCCTCTTCTAGAACAATACCTAAGGAGTGCTTTGATATTCAATCCTACAAGTTTGGATATAGATTTAAGAAGGCTAAGGGCCCTAGTGCTTTTGTTTACGATTGATTGTGACAACACACAGCGAGCTGCATTGCGATCCTTTGAACGAGATTTCTTTCCAATATTACTAAATGCATCTACCAAACTTCTAACAACATAAGAACTTGGTTCAGAACTGTTTATCATCTTTATCCTTAAGTTTTTCCTAACAACAGTCATAGAATTGGATTTTAACAACAATATAAAAAATCTACATTTATCTCCATCACATTTAGAATCAAAATAGTTGACAAGTATCTGTTGAGCTTGATATGCAATACTGTGTTTAGACAGCGTACCTTCAAGCGAACCAATGAGACTTTCATCGATTTGTATACGTTTTGGAGTTCTTCAGCGTGAAGTTGCTAATGGAGGTAGGGATGTTGGAATTGCACCCTGTACCATATCACCCGGTCGGTTTGGCGTTTGAACATGACCTTCATGTCCTTCTGTGTCTTCCTGACGGTCAGATGGTGGCAATTGGAAATCCTCTTGAGTGGTCTGAACAGCATTGTCTTCTTCGAGCATACCTTTGGCATTCAATATCTCTCTAACTTTGTCACTTGTATACCCACATTCAATTAAATATGCAAAGGTTTCAGGTGGCCTTGATGTGCACCTACGTTTTACTCCTTGATCAGCACCATGCATTGCTCATTCTTCTACTAATATGGTGACCAAAGGCCCCTCAAGTGAATGCTTTTGTCTTTCTTGATGTGGATTGTTAGGAAGAACTGTGGCATCCTCAACAACCGGAATTGGTTGAGTGTCCATAGAGCGTCTTCGATTGATCATGTCATTTCTTTTCTTCTATCTAATTTCTTCAAGGATTTCATTGGGTATACGCTTCCTTGCTGATTTTCTTGCTCGATTGCATGAGTTTCCCATGACCACAATGATCAATGATATATATGGTTTCCTTTTCTAGCTCCTCAATGGGAAACTACCTAGGCTTGGTTTCTTTCTTGCTCAATTGTGTCTAGATACTCAAGATAGGGGGAGTCTTGGGAACAATATTGCCTTTGCTAGCTCCTCAATTCCAAGAAAAACAATGGCAGAGATGCTCTATGGTGCTCCTCAATGGGAAATTCCCCAAGCTTGGTAAATATCTTGAGCAATTGTGTCTACATACTCTTGAGCTAGGGGGAATATTGGGAAGAATAAATTGCCATTGCTATCTCCTCAATTGCAAGAAAAACAATAGTAGAAATGTTGTATGGTGCTCCTCAATGGGAAAGTCTCCAAACTTGGTTTCATTCTTGCTCAATTGTGTCTACATACTCCACCACAGTGACCAAGTTAATGTTGCCTTTGCTAGCTCCTCAATTGCAAGAAAAACAATGGTGGAGATGCTCTATGTGGCTCCTTGCTCAATTAATGGATTCTTTCTTGCTCAATTCATTCTTTATTTCTTGCTCCTCAATGTATACCATGCTCCAAGCAATACTTAGAAACTTGTGGTGGAGATGCTTGATTCACAAAACAAGATTGTGTGAAAATATGTTGAAGAAGATAATGTTCACGTACTGTCTGTAACCTAAATTTGCACGCGGACTGTCAAACCTGTGAAAATGTGTTTAGAGTGTTTATCGGACAATGACTGCTACTGTTTATACTGAGGATAAACACACACGCATTATTGTTAACTAAAATGGGGGCGTGTTTTGGATACATAAAATGCGTGCGTGTTATACTCTAATAGAATTTTGGAGAATTTAAGAAGGTAGTTGCACGGTTAAGGGATCATTCAAGGTTTAGGGGGAATTAACAAGCACTCCCTTAGTCTTTGCGCCTTAACATCCCCACTTTGTTCAACCTAACGATATTGTTTTACAACTCTAGGGATGTGTAATAAGGGGATACATGGGGATATGTGTGTGTGTGAGAGAGAGATAGGTTAGGGGGTGTTAGTGGTAAAGGGAGACATACGAATGTGTGTGTGTGTGTGTTAGAGAGATAGGTTAAGGGGTGCTAGTGGTAAGGTCTGACACACGGATTTATGTGTGTGTGCTAGAGATAGGGTAGGGGGTGCTAGTGGTAAGGTCTGACATAGGGATTTGTGTGTGTGTATGATGATGATGATGTTGATGATGATGATGGTGATTATGATGTTGATGTTGATGATGATGATGATGTTGATGATGATGATGACGATGATGATGATGAAGATGAAGATGAAGATGAAGATGTCTATGATGATGATGATGATGAGGATGAAAATGATGATGATGGTGTTGATGATGTTGATGTTGATGATCATGATCATGTTGATGATGATGATAATGATGAAGATGTTGAAGATGATCATGATGATCATGGCGATGTTGATGATGATGATCGATGATCAATGATCATGGTGATGACGACGATGATGAAGATGTTTATGATGATGATGGTGATGAGGATGGTGATGATGAGGATGAGGATGGTGATAATGGTGATGATGATGATGATGATGAT
>LPNX010720269.1:297415-299915 GCA_001517045.1 Pseudotsuga menziesii | reverse complement strand
GGATGGCGGATTAGTAAGAATTAAGTGGAAGAGGGGGAATGTTAGTCATAGGGGGTGACCTGTGGATGTGTGATGTGGGTGTTTGTGTGTGAGAAAGAGAGAGTGTTGGGTAATAGATAGGGGGGTGGGGGCTAAGTGTAGTTGGATGAGTTGGGGAGCAAGAAAGAGTGGAGAGAGAGGTTTCAGGTGTTAGGAGTGAGAGAGAGGTTCTATGGGGATGCGTGTGTGTGTGAGAGAGGAAGAGAGAGACAGAGAGGGGGGAAGGGAGGTTTAGGGCGGTGGAGTGTTAGGAAGAGAGAGGAGGGGGAGGTTAGTATGAGTTAGGGGGAAGAGGGGAGTCAAGGGGGGGACATAAAATAATAAAAGTATTGGTATAATTGAGAAAGCAAGCACTCATTGTAGTATTTAAAAACATGCTCCTGTTTTTCTTAACTAAAACGCGCTCCCGTTTTAATTAGCTAAAATGCGCTCCTCTTTTGCTTAGCTAAAATGCACTTCCATTTTGCTTCACTAAAACATGCTCCCATTTTGTTTAAATTCAAAAATCTATTTCCTCCAAATGATAAGGCTGAGCCTCCACCCATGCTTTCATAGAATTATTATGCCTATGTCTCTGCTTCGTACTTTGCTTCGGATTCAACATGCCTATGCCTTGGAGTATGATAAACCATGGATAATTCAACATTATATCCAAATTTTCAATATGCTCGTGTTTAGCTGTTCGTCTGATTATGCTGCAACCTCCATTTTTTATGAGATTTTAGAAACATATATGTTTTTTTTTTTAAGATTCTAAATATGTAAATTTTAAAAAGAATGCATAATTTTTTCT
This sequence comes from Pseudotsuga menziesii, assembly GCA_001517045.1. NCBI lineage: Eukaryota > Viridiplantae > Streptophyta > Pinopsida > Pinales > Pinaceae > Pseudotsuga > Pseudotsuga menziesii. Next base: position 299,083 of record LPNX010720269.1, on the reverse strand, counting down.
ATTTTTTTCTTATTTATCTTCTATCATCACTCCTCAACTCAAAAAACACACTATTAGTGTTTCGTCCATATCTCTTTCATTTCTCAACCATTTAAAACAAATTGTATGGTGCACTAAAGAACACCAACCTCTACATGCTATAAAAAAACCCATTTCCAAATAATTGCATTAATACATTCAAACGTTGCACCCACAATTGACATACCGTTTTTGAGGTTTGATCTCTTTGATAATTAAAAATAATAATATTATTTTTATTATTGGAAAAATAGTCTTGCACTAGTACTATATGTTCTCTATATGTATACCGGTTTTCGTACGTTTATTCCATCATTTAGACACTCAGAAGTTGCACTCATAAAAAGATACACCTTATAATTTGTCCCAAAAATAAAAAGTGCCCGCTAATAAAATATCTAACTTTAGATAGTTAACAACATTTTCAATAGAAAAAAATTATATATTTGGAAAGGTCATTCAATTTCATACATTTTTTTTTTAACTCATCGTAAGATTCATTGTGTAAGTGTCTCAAAATATCCATGCAAGTTGATGGATGTTTGTTTTTTCAGTTTTGTATTGCATCTAACGCGCCGAAAGAGACCCTCAACTTTGTGCACTCACCCATAACCAATGCTAAGTTTATATGGGAGTGTCATTAATTTATTTTAAGATTTTAAATAGGAAATGAAGAGAATCAACTCTGTTGTGGAAGAATATATGTCCACTAAACTTAGAATACTTTAAGCATAAGAATATATCTACACATAATTTATCTAAACAATAAGAGTGTTATTTTACCATATTTTACTATGCATGTATTAAAAATCACATACAAATATATTTAAAAAAAAGAATAGAAACCATTTATTAAGATTATTGAAAATATTTTATGGAGTTTAATTTATTAAGCTTAAATATAAAATATGAGTTCTCTATGGCTATACGTGTAGTTACACGATATAAAATTGGTAGACTAGTAGGTTTTGGTGTGAAACATGTGCAATTCTCATCTATTCTAAGTATTGCACTGACTATTGGACTATCCGTATTTTACATTGTTTGTTGCATTGATCTCTTGACCAAGTTTCCGTTTACATGGTTTTCCTTCCCCATTACTATTTCATTGGGTCTTCCACTATACAACACTACAAATGAATCAGTCTCCCTTGCAATCATGTTGGGATCATTACTAGCATTATACTATATTTTATTTATCATCTTGTTTGCTTATGGGTGATTCCACGGACCTGGGTAACACTTTTTGGCAAGCACATTTCGGAAAAAACATAAAAATGCACCTCGGTCGAGGTCTTGTTAAGCCCTCGACCGAGGTCTTAATATCTCGACCGAGGGCTTGTTAAGCCCTCGACCGAGGTATTGCGGGCTTTAAAAACCCTCGACCGACGTATTTAAATACCTCGACCGAGGTATTTAGATACCTCGGTCGAGGTTCATACCTCGGTCGAGGGCTTAAAAAAACAGACTTAGCCCTCATTCAAACAAATGGAAAATTTCCTGTGCCTTGCAGAGGTGTAAACCCTGCCATTCCTAGCACATAACTGAGCGGATTTGATACCGATAGATTCACCAACGAATCTTCTATCCATTGATGTATCATACACGCATTTTGGAATTCATATGATATTTATTTTTTAATTACTTTTA
>LPNX010720269.1:261882-297372 GCA_001517045.1 Pseudotsuga menziesii | reverse complement strand
ATGCGTTTTCAGGGCTTCTCTCTAGTACATGAGTAAAAAATCAGGTTTTCATCGCCACATTTGGCCAAAAAGTGTTACCCATCTTCATGGAATCACCCTTATACTAAGGTGCGTTAGAGCTCTTGTTGTTACAACTTTACAATATGATATAAAGGGGGTGCTAAAAATGGGTTGCTAAAATGGATACCTACAATATCTGGTGAAACTAGGGGTTTTCTTAATTCGAAAGGTATATTGTCAAGGGGGTTCAACAATAAAATTTTAGGAGGCATTTTCCAATATTTAAGGAAATTAGGGATATTCTTTAATATCCTATGAATGAACATGCTATGTAACAAGTTTACTGAGCGAACCCCCCATGGCCAGTCCATACCTCTTTTGAGATTTTACAATTTATTTCCATTGATGGCAATAGATTTGTTAGATAACTAGCAGTGGAAACTGCTTCTTCGCACAACTCTTACCCTAGATTAGCATTGTTGAGCATGCTCCTTGCTATTTCTAAAAGAGTCCTATTCATGTGTTTTGCAAGGCCATTTTACTGAGGAGTGTATACATTTATTTGATGTCTTACGATCCCTTCATCTTTGCAATATTTTTTAAATTCTAAAGAAGTAAACTCACCTCAATTATACATCCTTAAACATTTGATTTTCATGTCATTTCTTCTTTCCACCATAACTCTGAATTGTTTAAAAGTGATAAACACATTAGCTTTTCTTTTTAAGACATAGAACCAAATTTTCCTTGAGAAATCATCTATAAACAATACAAAATATGTTTCTCCCCCATACAAAATAGTAGGGGATGGACCCCAAACATCATAATGAATGTAATAGAAAACACCTTTACTAACATGATTACATGCTTTGAATTTTTGTCTACACTGTTTTCCAAATATACAATGTTTGCAAAACATCAAATTCAGATATTTCATTGGAATTAATTTTCAATTTATTAATACTTGTAGACCTTTCTCACTCATATGACCAATCTGTTAATTCCATAAAGGAACGGAATCTGTCACCTCTTCAGATACCAATGCCACTTCATTAACTTGAGTTCTTCCAACCAACCTGTAAAGGTTTCCCATATTCAACACCTTCATGACTACTAAACCACCCTTGGATACCTTTAGTACACCATTTAGACCTGTAAACTTATGGCCAGACAAATTTAGCACTCCTAAAGAATTTTTTTTTTCTTTAATTCTGTTATAGCGGATTTCACCACACTAGGTGAATCACACATTGTATGGCCTTCCCTTGTCCCACTGCAGACTCATTAGCCCCTTTGGACCACTTTATATCTTTTAATGTTACCTTGATCATCCCTAAAAACATTAGAATATTGATATACACGGCTTTTCCCTCGATATCCGCGCACATACGCGGATATTTCCCCTATAGTCGCGTACATCAGGATGTGTACATAAATCCAAATCCTTTTGGACTGTTCCTTGACTTGGATCCAACTCATATGACTCCTGGCCTTCCATATGCCTTGAGATCGCACGGATTCGACCCTTCAGTATCCCTTTGAAGAACTATATAAGGAACCCCTTGGTACATTGAAAGCATAAGAGAACTTTGAGAGCATCGAAACTATAGTCCATTGTTGCCAAGATTTATGCTTGAGTCTGCATCCCTTTGTCCCTTGGAGCACTGTTGTGTTCTTCCCAAGCTTTCCTTTCAATAGTAAGCTTTCTATCGAAGTGATGGAGGATTGAGGTGGTGGAGGCCCAAGTGGGGGATTCAGTTTCTCCGGTTCGCAGACGTGCCGTCAGAGGTTGTCACTTGTAATCTCTGATTCTTATTAATAGAAATATCTTTTCCTGTCCAGTAATGTGTATTTAAATGAATGTTGCATCCATTGGAATATGTCAAATGCTTATACATTATTGATTATATATGCTAGAATAGATGTAACACCATGAAATATAGTATGCTTGTATTGTTTACTTGTTGTTGAGGACGTGCTATAACAATTCAAGCTGAAGATTGGAAAGATCAACGGGGATCTACTACAACCGTCCGGAATAAGGTACGAGGTTCGATACTTTAGTGTTAGATTGTTTTATTTCTATTGCATATTGGAGAAGATTGATTTCTGGAGTCTAGCTGTCTGTTGTGGTACCCCAAGCCATAGGAATTTCTCTCCGTAACAAATTCAGGTACATGTCTAACATTTTTTAGTGTTCTTATAATCCCATCGAACATTTAATTTTTATACTTCCAACCCCAACAATTTTACATGAAATATTATTTTCCAAAGGAACTATACCATCATTAACTGTTTGATAGGAAGTAAACCGGTCTCTATGAGGGAAAACATGGTGTGAAGCTATGGAAGATATTACATTATCCCAGTATTAAGGTAAAGTATGCATAGGATAACAACCTTATCTTCTTATTCAATCTTAACATCCATACTACTCAACTAGAAAATAAGAGTATTAAAAACATTTAAATGGTCTACAATTTTCATACCTTCCTTCATTTTCATACCATATAGTTGTCTATTCAAGTAGATCCTATTTTTCAAAGACTTCATCATATACAAACTTTCTAACTTTCTTCATAGGTTTGCTTCTCACTTGTATTCAACAATATTAAACAATACATCATCCACAAGACATAACCAAATTGTGCTAAGTGCTATAGCATCTAATTCCTCCCATTCATCATCTGTCATATTTATGGGTTTATTTATCATACCATATAAGGATTTATGCAACCCTTGTTGTACTAATAGATCCCTCATCTTAAGTTTCCATAGTTCAAAGTTATTTTTCCCACTAAACTTCTCAATTTCAAATTTAGTACTAGACATTTTTGTGATCAATTTTAACACAAAGTCACCAAGTTATCACTTATAGAGCTCCCCTTTTATTTTTCTATGGTGGTCAAGTTCTCTTTCATGAAGGGATCAACTCCTCCAATTTTTACCCTTCTACATAGGAAACCAAGGTAGCTCCTATGATTCTGTACAAGATTCAATCGACTCTACATAGACTTCAACCTTCTACGCAAACCTATTTTTGCAGGTTGCAGTATTCCACAGTGTGCAGTGGATATTCCGCGATGCTTCCCCAATCCTCTACGATTTCAATGGTGGATGAATCTGTTGGCTCCTCTCTCTTCTTCTTCGATAGACGTGTCAGACTAGAGCAATCGACAGTTGGGATCCTCTTCTTCTTCAACTGATGTATCAAGCTATCAATCCTCTCCTCTCTGACAGATGATCAGGATCCTCACATGACTTCTCTTCCTCAAGTTTTCCCAGTCGATCCTCTCTTCACGCGGGCTTGTGGGTTCTTCCTTCAAGTGAATCAGCCATCCACAAACTCTCAAAGGTTCTCTTCTCCTTCATGTGAGCAATATTCTCAATAGGTGGATCTCTAACCAAGTACTATTATACGCAGACACATATGTTTAAGGGTAGCATCACAACCACCGAGGCTCCCTCACCTAAAGCTCTGATACCACTTGTTAAATCAGATATTTAAAAGGTAGTCACATAAATGAACACAAGAATTTAGCGTAGAAAACCCAATAAGGGAAAACATCCACTCAAGCAATGTATTGATGTTTAATTTATCAAGAATATGGAGATTATATGATAGGCCTCTAGCCTTAATTTTGGCTATAACATCTAAATACGTATCCAAGCAACACAATATATACTTCATAGGAGAAGTTAATAGTTAAAACTACTACAGATTATGCTAGATACATAAACTTCCCACAAACCAATCAAGGTTTGTGTTGACTAATTAGTTGTCAATATTAAGATTTAGATATGTTGTAACGGTGATTATGAATGTGTTGTAGCCATTATTTTTTGGAATTTTCAGTAGTTACTGATTCGTAACAGTTATCTCTATGAAAACACCCAATCATCCTCAGAAGTGAATAATCCCTCCGCCAAGGTATTCTATAGGATTATTGAGCTAAACCTATTGATGAACTTTGGAAATGAATTTATATGCGATATAAATGATTATACTTATGTTCATTTGGTAATTTCATAGTTGTATTCCTCTTCAAAATATGTTAGGTTTCCCATTTTCAATGTTAGTTTCTATGTGACTGGAAATTACGTCTTAAAAATTTATTTTTAAAACTTGAATTTTGTTGAATAGAGAATTCTCAAAGTTCAGATTGGGGCTACTTATTAGAAAATACTTGAACACGCGGTGTTCCATCGAATATAATTAAGAGGTCATAAATGCTTTCAACGATGAATTTAATGAAATATGGATATAATCCTTACAGTTATGTCACATGATGAAGATCAACGTGGGTAAGGAAACAAAATATAATGGTCATAGAAAGATAATAGAACCATTACAATTATTGTCCAAACAAGGAGGAGTTTAAGGATGGAAATTCAAAGTTGTAAACATGATAAAGACAAAATGTTATGAGCTTAGGAGAGTTAACATTAGATAAATGCTCACTAGTGCAAAGTTTGAAGCAATTGCTGAGGCATATGAAGGATGAATTGGGTTCAATACACGATTCAGAAGACAAAAATCACTAAGAGAGAGAGAGTCTCATGGAATATACATACATCTAAGAAGGGGTACCAGAGATTAGAAACATCTTTACTCTTCAACTCAATCAATGAAAGAGTATTGTACCTCTAAAGAATCAAAGATCAATGAAAATGTATGTGCAAGAGGATTTTTAATGAGAGGTTAGCCACGTTTTGATGGTGAAAAGAATAAAGAAGAAGATGTTGAATTTTTTTACTCTAGGGATAAACAAGTATTCTCAATTGCATAACAACTCTCTCAATATGGAAGCTGAAATTTATAGATACAATCTACAAGGAAAATGCTTCATTTGGTGAGACTAACTAAAGCAAGTTAAACACATCAGTATAGTTGTTATTTTTCATTCATATTAGTGATTACAAATCCATTGTAATTGGTTGGTGAAGATAGGTGCAGCCAGCCACTTAGTTTTGTGGAGATGGCCTGCTGTTAAACATAGAATACACATTAAATTAACTACCAGATTATTATAATTATCCATTTATAGTATAGCATAAACATTAAACTAATTAAAATAAATATAAAACAAACACTATTAAAAAAAAACAAAAAAAAACTGATATAAAAAAAATAAAAATAAAAACTATATCCCTTTAAGCTTCAAATCTCAACCAAAATGCATTAAAGCATAACAAAATACAACAACCATAAAATAAATCCATTTATTACATTAAAATTAATCTTGTTAATATGCTCAGAAAACTCAACATATTAAATATTAGATAATATCTAAACGCTTTTTAACTTAATTAATAAATAAGAGGTTCTATACTACTATGGAATAAAAAACATATAACTTTGCAGCTTCATTAAGAAGTCATTCGATTAATATAGGTGAACCACAAAATATGGTAACGGTGGGAAAAAGTATAAGTGGATAAAGAGGCATACTAGACATGTGCTTTTTTATGGGCAATTCTTTTTAAGAAGGCATTCCTTGGTATCCTTTATGTATTTGAATTCTCATAGCTGTCCTCACTTAAGGCTAAAAAAGACTCTTTCTTGACTCAGCAAATTCTGACCTGGAAACTTAAAAGTAGAATCAATTGGCTAAAGGAGGGGGATGTAAACACTGAATTATTTCACTCCTTTGCTTCAGGGAGGGAATCCAAGTCTATCTGGGCTCTTTGTAACCAACAGGGTGAGATGAATGAGGATGATGCACAGCTCAAAACTCTTGGGGTTACACACATATCGGACCTCTTCTCAGATGATGGCCTGACTAATATTGAAGATCAATTGAAAGTTGTTAGGATTTACCCTACTATGGTCTTGGATGATGATAAAGATTTTTTTCTTTCAGATATCACTCTTCCTGAGATAGAAATTATTATAAAGGGTTTCAAAAAGGAAAAGAGTTATAGTCCTGATGGTTGGCCCGTAGAATTTTACCTACATTTTTTCAATCTTATTGGTCTTGATATTCTCAAAGCTGTGGAGCAGTCTAGAAAAACAAGGTAGGGTATCTGGCTCTATAAATTCTACTTTTATTACCGTGATACCTAAGATTGATAATTCGACATCCTTCTCTGACTTTAGGCCTATATTAGTCTGTAATCTTGTTTAAAAAGCTATCTCTAAACTTGCAGCTATTAGACTCAAATCTATCCATGATAAGGCCATCTCCTAGAATCAGTTTGGATTCCTACATAACAGGCAGATTGTGGAGCCTATTGGCATCACTCAGGAAGTACTACATACTGCAAAAATTGAAAAGAGGCAGTTATTTATTCTAAAATTAGACCTTGTTAAAGCCTTTGATAGGGTTAATTAGACCTTACTCGGGCTGGTTCTTCTTCAGATCGATATACCAATATTGGGTGTTAAATGGATCATGGGATGTGTGGAGTCTAGTAACTTTGTTGTACTCATTAATGGTACCCCCACAAATTTTTTCCCTTGTACCAAAGGTATCAGACATGGATGTCCCCTTTCACCCTTACTTTTTATTCTGACTATTGAAAGTCTCAGCTTACTGGTTAATCAGGGTCATCTTCAGGGTCGTATTCAGGGTATTAAAGCTTCTTCTTCTTTGCATCTGACCCATTTACTATTTGTGGATGACGTATTGTTGTTTGGAGTAGGGACTATTGAAGAATGGAAACATTTTAAGATGCTTCTAGATCTCTTCTACTTAGCAACGAGCATGAGCATTAGTAAAGCTAAATCCTCTTTTCAGTATAATGAAGTTGAACTAAGTACCAGAGAATTTGTGGCATAAATCCTTCCTTATAAAATGGAACCATTATCTGAGGGGTTCAAGTATTTGGGCTTCTATCTGAAACCTATGGGATATCATTCAAATGATTGGTGCTGGTTACTTTAAAAAATTGAGAAAAGAATCAATAATTGGTCCTACCATCTACTAAGTCTGGGAAGTCGATTGATACTGGTCAAAGCAGTATTGACAGAGCTGGAAGTATACTGGCTTACTCTAGCAAGGATGCCTCTATCAAATTTGAACTTTCTTAGACGTGCTATATTTAATTTTTTGTGGGGGAGTACTTCTGGTAAATTGAAGAATCATTTAGTGGATTGGCACCTGATCTCTAGACCCTATGAGATGGGTGGATGGAACATTCTAGACCTGGAATGTTTCAGTATGGCTCTTAGACTCAAATGCCTTTGGATGGTACTACAGGGTAATGGTATTTGATCTACAATCATTTCCTTCAAATATTTAAAAAATAGATCTGTGGTTGATTGGATACATTCTCGCTCCTTCATGCTTAAGGGCACATCTCATATCTGGAACAGGGATAATTTTAGGGGCGAATTTTAGCCCAGTGGGCTATTTTTCCATGTTTTTATCCCCAAAAAGATTTGCCATTTTGCATTTTTTGAAGCCATGTTTAGCCCAATTTTGATGGGGTAAAACTTTTTCACCCAAAAAACCACCAAATTATTTTATAAACGATATAAAATACTTGGAAATTAAAATATTTTTTGAAAAATATCGCCAATCATTTTATAGTTGGTGTTTTGAAAATTGGTAATATTCGCCAACAGTTATACACTTTTAAATAAGTATGGTTCCTTAAAATCATCCCTGATCTGGAATGGTTTTGTTAGAAAACTAATGTGGTTAACGAGATGGCTAGCATTAGAGGAATTTTGGGGTCTAAAATGGGCCTCCTAAGGAAAATAATAAATAATAGTTAAAATAATAAAATAATATTGATTAATTTTGGAGGAAGAAAGAAAAAAAACTACTTTTTGTGTTCATATTTTCGACATATCTCCCTGTGTTTTTACTCAAATTTCGATAGGGAGATCTCATTGGATGTGAAATTTGATTCCGCATCCAACGAGTAGCCACACTGCATACTTTTGACGGACCCCGCTACCCCAAAAATAAGAAATACCTGAAAAAACGTGATGATGATGTCATCATCACGTTTTTTCAGGTATTTCTTGTTTTTGGGGGGTCCGTCAAAAGTATGCAGTGTGGGTACTCATTGGATGCAGAATCAAATTCCGCATCCAATGAGCTCTCTCGATCAAAATTTGAGTAAAATCACAATGAGATATGTCAAAAATACGAACAAAAAAAGTAGATTTTTTTAATGACAAATATGCCAATTCAACCATTATGGTTGACTTATTTTATTGAAATCCTATTGGTTCTTGATTTCCAACTCACAAAAACTTATTTTGGCATGTTTTCTTATAAGGCCCATTTTAGACCCCAAATTTCCTCTAATGGATGGAGTGTTGGGAACAGAAAGGACATCAAGATTTGAGTGGATCCAATTGCTAGTTCTAGCTCTGCATATATCCTTCCTGAGGATCTCAAAATGTATTTGGAGGACTGCGACATTTCTAATTCTCTGGCTAATGCACATATCTTTGGTTCAAATTATATCTCACAACAATACTGGCTCTCAGTAGAAGAACTTGATTTGGAAGGGGACTGGAAGGTTATATGGAATAACTATATAGGGGGACTCACTCATGGCCACATTCGACTGTAAAAAAAAGAGACTCTTTGGTCTGGATGTATGATAAACACTTGGGACAAGTGACTGCACATCAGGCATATGATTGTATTTCTCATTATCATTGCCAGGATTCACCTGATAAAATCTTGGTCAACATGTGGAAATACAATTTACCTTTGAAAGTCATATGCTTTGTTTGGCTTTGTATGCACAACAGGATTAATACTTGGGACAATCTGCTCAAAAAGAGTTGGACAGGCCCGAACCGATGTTTTTTATGTAAGTGTGATATAGAAATAGTCAACCACCTTTTTATGGAGTGTAGATTTACTAAGGATATCATCTTGGGTCTCAGTTTGATACTACATCCTTCCATCAACTGGAATGAACCGACATATCTCCTCAATGTTATAAATTGGAGCAGGACTGAAAGAGAGATGAGATATCTTCCCCTCCTCATGACTTTGCAGATTTGGCTTCTGAGAAATAGAGTAATATTTGAGGACCTCTATCCATCATCAAATCACACTATCCACATTATTAAAGAATAGCTATCAAAACACAAAGTGAAAGTGCACTCAAGAACTCCCACAAATTTATTTGGCTTATCTCTGGTATATGACTATACTATTGGTTTTCTTGATGGAGCCTCAGCCTTAAGTAAGGGTGGTGTAGGAGTACACCTTATGTTAAATAAGGACCATTACTTCTTCCTAAAACTTGGATGTGGTTAGAGCACAAACACTCGGTCAGAGCTTCTTGCTCTCAGGGTACTTCTCAACTTTTCAAAACACATTGGGCTCCCATACTTGCATATAAGAGGGGACTCTTCAGCTATTATCAATTGGTTGAATGGATTGGTTTCTTTGGAGACTCTTAATTTGGAATGTTGGTGTATGGAGATATCGAATCTCAGATCTTACTTTATCCATATCGAATCAGCTCATGTCTTTATAGAATTCAACATTTAGGCAGATCGTCTCTCAAAGGAGGCACTCCATATTTCAGCTGGGCTACTAGAATTCATGGAATATATTGAAGGAGAATTCATATGGCATGGCTCAACACAACTCTTTTAAGCTATTATTTCACTTTTGTGTGACTGTGTTTTTCAGAATATCATCTCTGATGATTGAATTGACTAGTGCTATTATGATTTTACTTGCCAGTTGAGTGCCTCCTTAGATTTACTGATCCGTCGGAGGTAGAATGATGTTTTTGGGATGATTCGGGAGGGGAAGTGTAAGTTCTTGTAAGTTTTCTCTCCTCACATATTAGGAGAATGTTGGTTCTGCACCAGTTGATACATTATGTTGATGCTTCTCATGCTTATCCCCTATGTGTGTTTTGGAAGAACTAAATCCATGCTGTGAAAGGATGTTTTTTGAGAAAGCTGTATACTTTGTTGAGATGTAATATTTTGCTGATGAACAAAGGTTTCCTTTGATTCATATGAATATCAAAGAAATGCTATTTTTCTCTTGGAAAAAATGTGAACCATAAAATATGGTAACGGTGGGAAAAAGTATAAGTTGATAAAGAGGCATACTATACATGTGTTTTTTATGGGCTATTTTTTTTGTTTGAATGGTTTTTTTCCATTTTTTTGAAAGAAAATATTGACTGTTATTTTTTATATAGAGTATTATTAAATTAATAATATCTAGAATTTTCCACAATCAATCGTGCTTATGTTTGTGTTTATTGAATTTTTTATTACATACTAATATGTATAATTTATTCAAACCAAAACCATCTCCTAAAATATTATATATCTGTATGGTATTTGAATCCTTATAAAATAAGTAGATAATATGGAAATATACGAGTTATTTCACAACATTAAGTATTAACAAGATAACTAAAATACCTTAAAAAAAGATCGTTGAGGGGCTTTTGCATATTTGAATAAAGAATATTTGTTGGTAATGTAGTTTGAGATTGCAAAGAATTGCCACAAGTTTTGGACATGGAAAGTGATTTTTATGGGTAATGGAGAACCACTTACAATACAAAGCCTAAAATCTATTCTTTCTTTAGGGAGAACTTTTTTTATTTTTTAAATATAAATGTTTCGCTAAACCATGAAAAACATTAATGGATACAAAATGACACCAGTATGCAAAAGGGTAATATTATTTCCTAAAGTTCCTTTAGTTAAGAAAATGAAACTAATTTATAAAAGTTGCACAGCTTAATGGTGAAAGAGGACACGATACAAACATGGATGGTCGAAGAAATATTTTTTTTTTCAGGAAGAAAAAGCCTGTCCTTGATATTCTTATTAAGAATCAAAGGGCATTGTATACACCCGCCCAAAAGGGATTACACCACAGAAAAATATACAGGAAATTAGTCTGTTCCGAGAGAAAACATCTAGTCACTATCGGGGGGAGTGGCATGCAATAGAAAGTGTAAATTCCCATCAGAAATCTGTCTCATCATATAAAAGATCTAGATCAGTCAGCCCTATCTATCGTGAACCAAGGGGATCATATCTGCGGTCCAAAAAATCCACTCATGTGGTGCCACAGCAGGTAACCAAAGGGAGAAGAACTTCCCAAATAAACATTGCTCAAAAGAGTTGAAATGTGTCACTAGTGACCAAATGGTCATCGAAAAATTCTGAAAAACAGCCAAAACCTGGATCAAGAGTGAGAGCTGTTTTTGAAAGACTGTCTGCAATCCAGTTGTGTTCACGATAGATGTGACTAAAAGCGAGATCATGGAAGCTTCTAATAAGATTTTGAGATTCCCTACACCAGTGGAAGAGGTCTGGTGGGGTGAGAGCAGTGATACCTTTGGCCCAGTTGATGATGACTTGCGAGTCACCAAAAATATGGACCAGTGGAATGCCCATCATTTGGGAGGAGTGCAGAAGGGCCCATAATCCCAATAGTTCTTCCTTTGTATTGGATCCACTTCCAACCCCCAGTGCGAATTCCAGATGATGATTCACATTGAGAAACAGACTATATCCAACACCTGCAGCAGAAGAAGAAGAGGCTCCATTGAAAAATCCACATGGATAAATCATACAAGGAGTCGGACCAATCTGTCTTGCCTTTTTTCTATTGCTGTCCTTAATGACAGGTCGAGAAGAAGTCAATTGTACAGCATTCAAAATATGATGGTAGATACCCATAATTGTCACCCGTTTTCCTTCAAAAATAGCCTTATTACGTGATTTCCATATGGCCCAATATATATGATGAGGGATGTGGCTAAGAACAAAACCACGGGGGTATATTGAAACCCAAAAATCAAAGAAATCTGCTATAGAAACAACTTCAGGAGGAATATAAAGCTGGAGATGAACGCTAATAAGTCCTCGAATACTGATCCATATCGGGCAGCGAGAGAAGAAATGGAGGACTGACTCCTCATCTTTTAAACATAAAATACAAATGCCAGGGCCATGCTTACCCCTTTCCTGGAGATTATCCCAAGTGAGAATTCAATTTTTCAGCACCAGCCAAGTAAAACATCCAATTTTGCGTGGCAGGGAACTAGTACAGAGTGATAATGTTACACGATTCCTCAATACAGTCCTGGAAGAGTTCACTAAGCAATCATAACCTCTATCAGCCAAAACTGATCCATATTTTTTATTGAAATCCCACATCAAAGTATCAGGTACATCGATAAGACGTATACCATTAAGATCCAAAGCACGAGTATAATTATTGCAAGTTCCTTTCCAATCCCCATCAAGGAGTAATTCTTCCGTAGAGTACCAATAGCATTGGGCATTAGGCAAGGAATTGTGTGCCTGAGCAAGGGATTTAATATCCAGATCTTCTAGATAAGTTCTTAACCCTTCAAGGAGGAGGAAGGAGTGAGGGTTACCAATCAGAGGGTCTACACCTATCTGTATATCTCTTCCATTCCCCTCTTGCCATGCAAGATGGCGACCCAGCCAAGGTATAATCTGTATGAACCCCCTCCAGAATGCAGATACTCCATGGGTATAGAAGTTTTTGCTATGTAGCCAGTCAACCACAGAGAACTGCTTCAAGTGCTTGGTAGTAAGGAAATGATGCCAGAGACTGTCACAAAAGAGAACCCCCCAGAAGGTTTTGAGGCGCAGTGCAATACTAAACCAATGGAAATTCTTAATCCCCCACCCTTCATATTTCATTGGACAGGAGAGATCAGACCAGCAAGCAAGGTGAAATCAGCGAGAAGTATCAGAGGAACCCCACAAAGAGAGAAGAGAACATGTATAATTAAATGGGTGAACCATGTTTGTGGGAAAAGTATATGTACAAAGAGATAAAGAAAATTGTTCGTGGAAGCAAATTTCATAATTATGAAGAGCTTAAATACAACTAAAGTTAAGGAAGGGCATGAGATTTCATCTAATGGATGTTCAAGATGCTAGAATAATTAAGGAGATGATGTAATGGATGATAATCTCATCGATGTTCCCTTTTTGCAAATCACAGGGAGATCTGGTTGGGGTTCCATTTATCATAGAAATAATAAATATAATATAAACAAAATTTATTTAAATATAATATATATAATAATATAAATTTACTTAAAATTGAGTTAAATATTGATAATGGTGATATAAAATAGGCATATTAAATAATATTTTAAATTTATATATATATTTTTAATTATATGTTGTTAAATTTTTTTAGTGTATTTTAGGGAATGTTTGGGATTGGAATATTTAATTAATCAAAAAGAGAAGATACAATTACATGGGTGACCGACCTCTCACTAGAGAAGTCATACGAGTCACCCCTCAAGAGTTCACAAACTAACTGTCGATTATAACTTTTGTTGAACTGAAGAAAATAGTAAGGTCGAAACTATCACTATTGTCTATCTTGTTGTCTATATAAATCCTGATAAGAAAATGAAAAATCCTACTCGTCCATGCAGAGGGGTTACTAGTCGTAGTATCTAAATATTCTGAGTGCAAATCATGAATAGGATGAACAGATAGAAATCAAGCTCAAATTGATGGGTAGCATCCATTCAAGTTAATTATCATTCATAATGGTAATGTGATGCAATACCTTGGATCCTACGGCCTCGGAGGCATTACCTACATTGGTAGATTTTCCTACGGTTAGTTTCCTTCAAAATATGAGGCCTAAGTATGTTGGGGCAACATTATTTGCAAAACATTTTCAGTGAGGTCCATGGAGAACACATTGATCTTGTATCCTTGTCCCATCTACCTTCTATGAATACTTTGGAGCTAATTCTCCATGCATTCCATCTTGGCAGAGAGGTTGGGACCCTGGTCTTCATGTCCAAGTAGACCATTGGAACTATTAGTGATTACACATCCGAAAATGGTTTTTATGTGACAAAGGAGTGCCAATGTTTTTTGTGTACCAAGTTTCCATAGTACAAGTGTTAATAGGGTCTTCCTCCATTATTCCCAAATCGGCTGCCAACTTTTCTATTGATGGGACCACAAATTACTTTTCAATTCTCTCTTTCATGTGATAATTTTTTTCTTACATGTGTGGCGAGATGATGCCCCAAAGGAGGCATTTTTCTTCATCTGTTCTACAAGCACTCAATCGATGTGCGAGCATTTAGGACCTGTCAGTTCACTGCACTCAATCCTCTTGATGTGCACCATCGGAATCAAACTTAGGGAAGACTAGAAAGTATAATGTGAGGGTATACATGGGATCCAACCAAACAAGTGAAATACAATGACTTATTGTCCTAATATGGTATTCATACTCTGTTTTTTCTGCTACTCGAAGGTGTGAACCCCCATACAATTCATGATGGAATAGTAAATTTTCAGTCTAAGACAAGATACATCTACAATGGTGGAAGGATGGTAGGTTCCCACGATCCATGTTGAGGCCATCGACGAGAAGTGTTGTGTCTTGTATTGCTGACAGGGGAGATGGGAGGTGCCACGAGCAAAAAATATTAGCTCAATTTTGAAACCTTTACCCATTTCAATGCCACATGGATCCATCCTCCTTAGTAAGAGGGAATACCTCCACTTGTCGTGACATGAATGCATCATGTGGGACGCTCTATGCATTAAGGACACCCGTCCTGGGCAATTTTTTACTTTTTTTAAAATAAATATTTAAATTGTTTTTTTACAAATATTAAGTGTATTATGTATATGTTAATGTGCCATGTAGTTTAAATAGTTGCGAATTATTATTTTGTAAATATTATATTTGTATACTTTTTTTCTCATGGGAATAAGTGACCTGGAAACCCATCAGTACTTCCTCATATTTCATGGTTGGTAAGGGTGTTAAAAGGTTATCCTTCAGACAAAAGGTGTAACGCCTAACGACTCATATACTTGTTTCTATTAAATTTATAAATATTTTTAAGTATTTTTAATATTTATTTCAGTGTTGAATTAAATATTAAAACAAATATTGTGTAAAAAATTGAACCAATATTATAATATCATATTGAAGAAGCCTAAATTCTATATGATTTCCATTTTTTTATCTCTTACCATCATGGATATTGCAAGGAAATATTTTTTTTTAAATGCATTTTTGGCATAGAGAGTAGCTAGGTGGTTACAACCTAGTATGGGGGAGATATTTAATGTCCTCACATTATGTACAAAAAATAAAAAGTGATTGAAAAATTATACGTCTCATAAATAAAAAATAATTTTAAAAATCAACTTTAGCTCATAAAATAAAAATTTAATCCAAATAAAAATTCACCTCAAGAACTTGGATGCCTCTTTGTGCTTGATAGATCCAATTTTAGAATTGACCTATGTTGGTATATTGAATATATTTCCCTTGAATATCATTACTACGCTCACATTGTTCAACACTACTTGGTCTAATATCTTCAATTTTACAGATGAAAAAGTATTCTAGGTCCATTGAATATTGGATAGAAAACATTCTAGTCAAGTATTTTTGTCAAAATTGCAATTTTAGATTGACAAATTGTTGTTTTTAATTCAAAAAAATATTCAACACTCTCGAATACCCATAGAATTGTGAGATATTCAAATATGATTTTATAATTTATTCAACACAAAATTATTCTAACTTATTTTTTGATAAAAATATTGATTTCCCTTAATATTATAAAAACACACAAGAAAAAAAAAACAAATTCATAAAATATTTAATCTACAATTATATTATTATCTATAAAATAAAATACATTTTCTCCTAAATGTAAATATTACAAGAATGTTATACCAAAATTTCAAAACATTTTGTAATAATTTTAATTGTTTTTTCAATAAGAAAAAAAAGTAACTTGCTATTATGAATAATCAAAGTTACATCATATGTCTCCTCGCAAATTGGTGTAGGAATACACAATCTAGCAGTTCTAGCACCATGTTCATCATTCTTATCTTCATTCCCAAAGAACAAAACTATCCTTTTAAAGGTCATGATACATCTTTCTAGACATCATATATTTCCAATAAAAACAAGATAGCATCATGTGATACAAAAAAACGTTCAACAAAAAAAAATATCGAAACTCAAAAACTGTTTGAGAAAAGTAATGTAGACTCTGCATCAATCCTCACTTCATCTATATATTCCTCAAAATGTGAAAAAACATCCATTGGAACAACATCTCTCTTAGAAAGGGAGTAAGCCTCCTGATTAAATTATAGATAAATGTGAGAAAAAGAGATGGAAGGGAATTTATCAATTTGATAGTTTACCATGTTGATGATGCAATTGTAATTGGAGTTGAAGAATGAGGACTCTAAAAATTGAAGGGGCACATAGATCCAACTTTCATAGATAGTACCATCAGTCCTTGTGAAATATGGCATAGAAGACTTGCTCATGTGAACTACAAAGCATTACCAATTGTGAGCAAAGTAGTGATAGGTCTACCAGAGATCTAGATCAATCATGAAAGAGTATGCAAAGGATGTGCTCTAGGAAAGAACACAAATAATCCATTTCCAAGAAGTAATAGTAAAGCAAATAGGACCTTGGATATTGTTCGCTCAGAGGTGTGCATACCAATGTCAGCTACTAGCTTAAAAGGGTATGTTTATCATATCTCTTTTATTGATGACTACTCTTGTAAGATTTTGATATTGTTTTTGAAAGGAAAATATGAAGTATTTGAAAAAAATAAAAGATTTCAAGGATCTTGTCAAGAATCTCTATATAAATAAGATCAAAAACTTGAGATCAGACAATGGAGGAGAATTCACTTGAAATGAATTCAAGGAAATCTATAAAGAAGTTGGGATTGTGAGGGAACTTACTGCACGCTATAATCCTCAACAGAATGGAGTGGAAGAAAGGAAAAATAGATATATCATGGAGGCAATCAAAGCCATGATCCATTATCAAGATATACTTATGCATTTATGGGATGAAGCAGCAAAAAGCGCAGTATATGTACATAACAGAATATCCCACGGTGCTCATGGGAACAAAAATCTAGAAGAGATGTTTACTGGTTAAAATCCCAAAATCACCCATCTGATTATATATGGTTCTCATGTTCACTTGCATGTTCCCAAGGAGAAAATATCAAAATTGGACCCTTCAGGGAAGAAGCCAATATTTGTTGGATACAATGACCAGTCAAAACCTTATAGAATATACATTCCATGTTTCCATCAGATTGAGATCTATAGAGATGTCACATTTGATGAAGATGCAACTTTCAACAAATACATAAAGAAATATGCAAATGAAGATCATCATGAAGAAGAGTAAGAGGCTCCCATAATTGTAGAAGCCATTATATCAATAGTTAGAGATGTCGAAGAAGAATTCAAACCTGAAGATCATGACAAGATAGAACCTAAAATACCCATGTCAACACCCCATGAGATGATTTCAACAAATACAAAACCATCTTGGGATTGTTATATAATCCGATAAGAAGAAATATATGGTGCACCAAAAGGGAAAAAGAGACCAAGACTCTATTCAAACTATGCGGCCTTGATGTGAAATCTTGTTAGTGAGGAACCCACATGTTTTGAAGAAGATTCAAAGAAGAAGAAACTTGATGTATACCATGATCGAAGAATACCAGTCTATCATAAAGAATGAAGTCTAGGATGCAGTGCCAATACTGAAGGATAAATCTGTGATCTCTTCAAAATGGATTTTCAAGATAAAGCATTCAGTATATGGAAGTATTGAAAAGTTCAAAGAAAGATTTGTCACACAAGGGTTCTCTTAGAAGGAAGGGATTGATTATGAAGAGACTTTTGCACCAGTATCAAGATATACTCCAATTAAAACTATCCTTTCCTTAATAGCCAGGATAAAATGGAAGTTACATCAAATGGATGTAAAGACATCATTTCTAAATGGTGTCATAGAAGAGGAAGTGTATATTAAAAAACCACCGTGTTTTGAGTCACACGACACAAGGAAACGTGTATGTAGATTGAAGAAATCACTATATGGGTTGAAGCAACCACCCAAAGAATGGTATAGAAGACTTGATGGCTTCCTGATGAGATTGGGATTTACCAAAAGTAAATCATATTCCAACCTTTACTGTAAAGTTGTAGATGATCGGATCATGATATTAACATTATATGTGGATGATCTATCAACGAATTTAAGAATAATCTTGTGGAAGAATTTGAGATGAAAGACCTTGGCATGATGCATTAATTGCTAGGTCTTGAAGTATGGTAGTTCCCAGATGATATTTTCCTAAACCAAGGAAAATATTAAGTTGAGATCCTAAAGAGATTTAGGATGTTGGATTGTAAGGAAATGAAAAATCCAATGGTGACAAATCTAAAGCTCCTGAATGATGACTCTTCTAAAACAATATATGTCACACTAGACACATAGATTATTGGGTAAGTGATGTATTTGACAAATACAATAACAGATATATGTTTTGTTGTAAACACATTGAGATAGTATATGGTGGATCCTCGACATGTTCACTTAGTTGCAACAAAATATGTAATGAGGAATCTAAAGGGTACATTGAACTATGGACTCGTTTATGTTGTCGACAGTGAGTTCAGATTATATGTTTATAATTATTTAAATTGGGCAGGAAGAGATGAAGATAGAAAGAGCACTTCAGGATGTTGTTTCAGTTTGGGATCATGTGTGTTCTCTTGACTTAGTAGAAAACATACTAGTGTTGCAATCAATACAACTGAGGATGAATACATTGTATCATGTTCAACATGTAGCGAAGCAATATGGATTCACAAGTTATTTGCAAGATTGTTTGATGCTGAGATGCATACAACTAATATTTATTGTGAATACTAGAGTTGCATCAAGCCGACAAAGAACCCAGTGTTTCATGATAAGTCAAATCATATAGAAATAAAGTATCATTACATCTGATATATGGTGTAGAGAGGATCTTTGAATCTCCAGTATGTTCCAACACAAGAATAAGTTGCATATGTGTTGACTAAGCCTCTATCTCATGTGAATTTTGGATATTTTTTAGACAAGATTGGTGTAGTCTGAAAGGACCTCCCTGGAAAGAGGGAGTGATGATGAGATTTATATGGATGAGGTGGTGGAAGCTTAGTCCAAGAGTGGCATGCTAGTGTAGAGAAGGTCAATGGAGTTTATTAGATTTTCTACAGATGTTGTTGTGGTCTGACATTCATTGTGGACAGTCTGAAATTCATTTGCAGATGATGTGGTCTTTCCATCATTTGTAGACATTGTGGTCTGACATTCATTGCGGACGATATTCATTCAATTGCAGATGATGTGGTCTTGTATTGATTTGTACATGTTATGGTATAGCATTCATTACGGATGATATTTCATTCATTCTCATACAGTGTGGTCCTACATTCCTTTGCGGATGATATGATTCCAACATTCTTTATGTTGTGGGTGATTCCACATGCATTTGTGGATGTTGTGTTGTGTTATGTTTTCATGTGTGGTATTGTAGGTGATGCTCAAGATGATGATGCTTTAGATGATGTGATGTGATGCTCGTGATGATGTGATAAGATGTGATGCTCAATATGATTCTCATGATGATGTGATGAGATGTGATGCTTGTGATGAAGTGATGAGATGTGATGCTTGTGATGATGTGCCAATATATGATCCTTGAGATGATGCTCATGATGATGTGTCAAGATGTGATGCCTGAGATGATGTGTCGAGATGTGATACTCATGGTCATGTGTCAATATGTGATGCTCAAGATGATGCTCATTATGATGTGTCGAGATTTGATGCTCGAGATGATGATGTGATACTCTGTGATGCTAATGTTCCACAGATGATGATGATGTTGATATAGTTGTGAAAAATTCCTATGACAAATATATTCACCAGTTAGTTGTACAGTTGTGTTGCTTTTATATAATACCTTCCTTGTTAAGAGGGAGTGTTAAACAAATGTAATTACGAAAGATATCATGTTTTGTATTATTATTATTATTCCTCCTTTTTGGATATGTTGTTCCTCTGATTGGGTATTTCATTGATTTATTTGGTCAAGTAAAGTATTGAGGTAAAACATCTGTTGTAATTTGGGTCAGTAGTACACACAAAAGTATTATTAAAATGTATTTTTGAGTCTCCCAAGGAAATGTTTCCTTGGAAATCAATAGAAGTCCCCCCTACTCGGTTATTAGGCTCCACGGTCAATGTGTATAAATAGGTGAGGCACCTCGCTCATTTAAACACACTCAACACTCAAGCAAGTTCGCTAGAGAGAGGAGCATTCCAACTAAGGAGGAGCAAGCAGTCTAGTCTTATCTTTTGGATATTACACTATACTTGGTTAAAGTATATATCAAGGATTCTTTGTTGGATTTTCTTCCCCACAAGGGTTTCCTAGAATAATCTTTGTGTTCTCTTTCGTTCTGTTGTGCTTGCTATTATGTCAGTGATCTTTTTGTTTTGGCATAACAAATTTTAAAATCTTAACACCTATAGCAATTCAGAATAAGAAAATTCCCCAAGTATTTGAAACAAACATTCAGAGGTTCCATTTTGTGGGTAGAGGGGGAGGGGAAGGGGATGGGCAATTTATTGCATAATACTTGGATCAAAATATAAATACACAAACATAGACTTATGTGGGATTATATCCATACCACGTATTGAACAAAACCTATTAATAATATCCTGAAGATACTTCCAATAATTCACCAGTCCTTTTCCAAAAATGAGTGCATCATCAACAAAGAAAATATGCGGGATAGATAGGGAATGATAGATGTTGATAAATTTAAAAATATTCTTTTTTTCCTAGCAATTATGATCCTTCTTAAACTTTATATGCTCACAAGGAATAAAAGTGGAGATAATGGACATCCTTAACGAAGACCTTTGTTGCTACTGAAAAAAGATGTGAGAGAGCCATTTACCGAAATGGCGATATTTTTTGAAGTAATGCAAGCCATCATCCAATTTGTGACCCCATAGGGGAAGAAAATTTGAAAAAAGAAAAGTCTTAGAAACAACCAATTGACCCAATGACGGGCTTTAATCAAATCCATTTTGAGAATGAATGCATTTATGTTCTTTGTATTAATAGAGTGAAGACATTATTTTGCAACCCCCACCACACCTAGGATCTGTATATTAGATAAAAAACCAAAATTCTCTTGTGAAATACACTTCTCCAGAATATGATTAATTATGTTAGAAATTACTTTCATGGTAACTTTATATATCAAGTTGCACATAGATATTTGTAATGTCCCCAAATTTTTTTATTTTTTTATTAGCTAGTTAATTACTATATGAACTGGACACTATCTTAACTTGTGCGGAATGTGTCATACTTTGTTCAATGAACTGAATTATCGTAAGTTGTTCGTACCTTCCTCTAGATGTTTTCCCCGATGTGGTTATTAATGTAATTCTATGTTGTTGTTATCTTACTTGAATCTATGTTAGATGGTTATACTGTTCATTGATTGCTTCTTATCATGTATTTACATGTATGTGTGTACGATCATTTGCTTACTTATTGTTTATAAAGTTTGGTTATTGTTTTATGGACAATCCTGACTTAACTTGTATTGTCAAGGGGTGGAGTGGCGAGACTTGTATCCCTTGTAGAAACACTTGGAGAGGTAACTGGTTTTACTTATTGCTATAGGGTTTACTTAGTTCTTATCGAACTTAAATGCATCTCTTCTTTGTGCAAGTGCACTAGGTGACGGTAAACTTGCGGTAATAGTTTAAAACAACGTCATACTACCTATGCTAAAATTATTTATTTCCGTTGAAGATTACAAGACTAAAGTCCTATCCTAGCATCTCTTATACGGCGATTAGCATTTAATGTTTATGCAAGGTTGGGTTATTTATACCTACGTCTATACGGGTTACTATTATTACTTATGGTCTTAAGACCTTAATTTATTTTAATCCTATACATAACATTTATATGGTTTATTTTGTATTGCATAAGGCTTATGATATTAAATCTAGACCCTATGTTGATTAAGGTTCTTGTATACAATGTTGAAAGTTTGTTATAAGCCATTCATGGCATATTACATATGCCATCAATTATGGCTTTATCCTAATATTACGATACCATCGTTGGGGTTTTTGAATTGCATGGTAGTCCAATCTCACAACGCGTTTTGGATTTGTATGAACTATAGTATTGGGGTCATAAATCAACGTAGTGGTGGACAGGGTGGCGGAATTAATGCGCCTTGCGAGTTGGGGGTCTCATACCCTAAGCTTGGATTTTTGTGGAGGCATGAGTCATTTGCACTTGCATTGGGTGAGCTCTACTTGGCTCTTCGGTCTGCATCATGGCATGAGGTCTGGTGTTCAGCTGCACTTTGGAAGGTATGTCCTTGGTTCTCGTTTTGCAGCACTTGTTTATTTGTTGTTTTAGTTTGGAGGTTTGGAATACTCCTAAAGCTATGTTGTCCTTTGTTCAAAGGTTGCAGGGCCTTCACTGCGTGGTCATGGTCGTCTTGGTGGTTGATGCATTTCCCTTCACGGGTAAGCCCTATTACAAACAAGTTTAATACTTGTCCCTCGGTGCGTGGGTGTTTTGACAGAGCGTGAAGCTCGTCGTTTGGATGAATATATATTTTAGTTTAAGAGTTGCGACGGGATATGGATCTATCTGTAAAATGATGTAAATCATCCAGGGATATGTATATGGTTTGGTGTTTTTGTTGGGGTTGGCGCCTTCATGCTGAGATTGATGTGGTACAACTCTGTAAATGAATACCTTGTTGATATCATTAATATGGTGTTTGTGGTGATTTATTACAGACTATGTGTTTGTTAATATGTTGGGTTTTGATGAATGGTGACAACACCATTTCTTGCACATTGGCTTGGAAATGCAACTGTGTAAATTCTTATATAATTTATAGGGGTTCATTTGTAAAGCATTCGCTACTGTTTGTATATCGTGGTTACGATTCTTAGTTGGTAATGTTTTGATTTTGCGTAAACTTGTATTTCTAATTTAAGTTCTTTATTTGGATATTCTAGCAACGTTGTTTGGCTTTAGAGTCGTGCCATCACTTGCAATGGAACTCTTGTCATTTAGCGTAGCGATTGTATTGATTATGGAGATTTGAAATGCTTATTTCTTGACTTATGTATTTGTTTGGAAATGGTCGTGACTATGGGGTTTACCCTACGAAATGAAAGTTGTGGCTAAGCTTAGCATAAACAAGGTTTTAATTAGTTTATGTTAAGGGTTTACTTTTTTGTAAAATGGCCATGAGCCATGAAATGGATACAACGTATGTAACTTGGGTTCTTATTACTGTGTGAAGCTATCTTAAATTTTTTTATAGCGTGTATAATTCATGGGTACTTGTGGTATGGAGACGTTGACAGGGAAACAATTTCGATTTGTGGTTTATTGGTATTTAGTATAGACTGTGTAAAATAATAATGAATTGTTACAGCGTTAAAACATTGCTAAAAAATCCTATAGGATTTGATGTTGGTAATAATTTGAAATGCATTTTGGGTTTGTAAAATTGTGAGCTTCGTAGGATTCGTTCGTGGATACTTTGGTTGTAAAATGTAAGTGTGTGGATAACTTTGGGGTTTGGCATGAGTTCCAATAGGAATCGATCCTGTAACCTTTTGATTTAAAGTATTTTACATTTAAACTTATGGTTTATTTTTTTATGAGGTTGGTAGAAATATTAATATGGTTTGTTTTAATTAAATTATGCTTACCGACCTTATAGGTCTCGATAACTTAGCTTGGCATTCGCAGTTTGTTGTTTTGCTTATAAAGTGTAAATGTTTTGTTTATAGTTCTGTTTATAATATTTTATTTTAGTTGTGTGTATTTATGTTATAGTCTTCTTCCTATAGATTAGGCTATTACTATAGACAATAGTTGGATTTATTTGTAATTACTATAAGCCTGCTGGCAATATGAAATCTTCCAGCAAAGATAATATATATACTCTATTTTTTATTAGTGCTAGGTTTTGAACTGAAATTAATTTGCAGAAATGAAATAGAAAACAAAACCCTCCTATAGATAGAACTAATGGTGCTTAACTCACCATGAATAACATAAATTTAAGATAACTTGGTTAAAAGAAAGAAGAGATAACCTAACCTTTGATAAAGAAATATATCTATAAATAAATAATGATATTAGGAAACAAAAACCCTCCTATAGATAATCCTAACCTTTGGTAATAGATTTGTATATGTTAGTACACAATGAGTCCAACCTGCAAGTGTAAAAAGTAGCAATGTAGAAAATATAATCCTAGCTTATAGCAGACTGTTACTAAATAATTATTCAAAATTCAATCTACTTCATATAGTAAGACTAGTACAATATGCAAGGGAAAAATTAAGAACCTCATACCTGCAAGATGAAGCTATTTAAATGGATGAAAACTTGCACACTTAAATACCCAGCATTAACAAATTCACGGGAAGATATAACCTCTGTATAGATAACCAAATCACTTGGGAACTACCACGTTCCACCCAACCATGACCCAGAACCGTTCCTGGTTTCAATTCAAATCCCACCGAGCTGGTTCCAACATGAAAGTAGCTTAGAGATCCTAAGGTAAGGCTTCCCTAACTGGGATATCAAGTTCTTAATCAAATATCCTTTTTTCTCTTAGAAAAAATGTTCTCCAAGAACTCTCTTGAGAATAAACACGTAGAATAATGTAATAACAAAAAGATCCCCAAACCTCTCTTTGGCTTGGGTTTTTATAGGTGGACTTTTCAGTCAAAGGGGAAGTTAAATCAAGAATCATTTGATTTGTTGATTTAACCCTTTTTATTTAATTTAGGAACTTTTAATATTTAATTTAGAAACTTTTAACTAGTTCCTATTTGGAATCTTGTAGGTATTTTAATATTTAATTATCGTTAGTAATAATAATAATAATATATGGGGCCTTTCTTTATTTCTTATAGCTATTACTATTATTACTATGCTTAGTCTTTATGCATATCATGTATAAAATAAATACTTATACATAGGTCATTTGTTAATATTTTGTCTTTAGGTATCATATAACATGATCCCTAAACTTATGACACTTTCTTTATTAAGACCTTCAGGTAGGGGCTAGGTTTATTAGGTTAGGAAACTCTAAACCTCCTTGCATGTTGGATTCCCTCATATAACATGGTAGTTATTCACTACTTGATGAGATATAGAAATTCAAAATTTCATTTAATCACTTAAAATAAGTCAAATGAGATCAATGTTTTATTTGAGACATTTTCACTCGACATTTTAATTCTTTTCGGTAACTCCTAGCGCTTATATAGAGCCCATACTCAATGCTAAAAACAGGGAGTTACAAACTTAGTGCAATTTCAAGGCTCCTCGCTCAACATTAATGCTAGGATGTACTTGTAGGATACACCTAGGGATACAATGGCCAAGGATCCGATGTTCCATAGCTTAAGCTCAACATCAACGTGGAAGGCTCCAGGGCTTATTCCCAACACTTCCAATTTATCTTTTCATTTGATCCGGAGCTTCATGCTCAACACAAATGTCTTAAAACTCATGTGCTTCATAGATTCTCGCTCAACACAAATATAAATACTCATGTGCTCCAAAGGTTCTCGCTCAACACAAAACATCAATTACTGATGTGCTCCAGAGCTCCTTACTCAACACAAAACATCTCATCAATCAAGTGCTTTCAGGGTCCATGCCCAACACATGAAATCATATATATAATATATGCAATTGGCTTACACCCAATATAACGAACAAATCATCATGTTCATATGCAGTGGGGTCTTCGACCCGATATATCAAATAAAACATCAATGTAACATGATAATCAATGGGCCTTATTCCCATAAGTGTTAGGTCAAAATTTGAGATATTACATCCCTCCCCGCTTGGAACAACATCGTCTCTGGCGTTCTAGGGACTCATAATGAAATCATGAAACAAGATAGGGTAAGCCTTTCTCGTGGTGGTTTCATTCTCCCAAGTAGCCGCATTGGCCTCAAAGTGCTTCCATTGCAATTTCAACAGGACTATGGTGCACTTCCTGAGATGCACCTCTTTCTTGTCCAATATATGAAGGGGTTCATGGGAAAACTCCCCTTCAGGTTCCACCTGTAATAAGGACCAATCAATCACATGTTTAGTATCATACACATATTTCTTTAATAAAGATGCATGGAAAACATTCTGGAATCTTATGTGAGCGGTTAACGCTAGTTCATATACCACTGGCCCTCTCTTGGCTAGTATCTCAAAGGGTCCACAAAATCTAGGTGCTAACTTACCACACCTTCCCAAGCTCAACGAGCTTCATTTTGCTTTTACTTTCAAGTAAACATGGTCTCCTATTTGATCATATTTATCTTTTATTTTCTTATCCACGTATATTTTCTCGCGGTATTGTGCTTCTTTAAGGTTTACATGGACCTTGGTAGCCAATTGTTCCAAGTCCTTTAATAAGTCAGGCCCTAACATGAGCCGATCCACCGGTGTTCTACACTTCCATCCATAGAGTACCTCAAAGGGACTCATCTTGCAGCGGAATTCTGGTATCTGTTGTTATATGTAAACTCTGCAAGATGGAGGTAATCCTCCCACTTGGTGGGGTTTTTCATGACATACATCCTAAGCATGTCTTTACAATATGGTTTACCCGTTCGGTCTTCCCGTCTGTCTGCGGGTGATAAGCAGTACTAAAGTTAAACTGTGTCTCTAATCTGGAGAATAAGGATCTCCAAAATTTCCCGGTAAACTTAGTATCTCGATTCAAGATGATTTCCTTGGGTATCCCATGCAATTTAAATATCTCCTTCAACAAGATATCGACAATGTGTACTGCCTTGTAGGTCGACTTCACTGGAATTAAGTGTGTTTTTTTTGACAATTTGTCAAGTACTACAAAGATATACTCATTTTGATTCTTACTCTTAGGTAGAACCATGATAAAATCCATATTAATGACCTATCACTTCCATTCTGGAATGGGTAATGGATGCAGTAACCCTGAAGGATGCTGGTGCTCAAATTTGACCAGTTGACATTCTTGAGATTTTACGATAAACAATGCTATGTCGGCCTTTAACTTAGGCCAAAAAAAGTGTCTCTCAAGGACGGATATCATCTTTTGATATCCCGGATGCCTCGAGTAGGGTGTCCGATGAAATTATATGAGGATGCTAGACCAAATTTCCCCTCCTTCAGGAATGTACAATCTCTTCTTGGACCATAGCAGTCCCATTTCGTCTACCATGTACTCTTTTTGTTGCTGAAACAACATTTCCTCTTGGATCTTCTTGAGGATTTCAACATAGAAAGGGTAAACTCTATTGGCTATTCTAATCCTCTTGTGTAAATCTGAATTGGTTTGAATTAAAGTCACCTCATATATCATATGGGTTCATTGGCTCAAAGCATCAACAATTTCATTCTCTTTTCCCTTTATATGGTTTAGCTTGAAATGGTACTTTCCGAGGAAATCCGACCATATGGATTTCTTGGCATTCAGATCAAGTTGCTCAAATAAATATTTCGGACTCATATTGTCTGTCTTGAGAAGGAATTTACTTCGGATGAGGTAGTGCCTCCACATCTTCAAGGCGTCAATGATGGTCGCTAACTCAATATCATGGGTGGGGTAGTTATGCTTGTGTTCTTTTAACATTCATGATTCATAATAGATCATGTAATCATTCTACAAGAGGACTCCTCTGATCCCTTTCCTTTCTGGCATATGTGCAAACAACAAAATCCCCATCAGGATCCTGAATTCATAGCATCGGTGTAGTCATCAAAAGTTGTTTAATATTTTGAAAACTTTCCTCGCACTTGTTTGTCCATAAGAAATTATTTTCCTTGTTTTGTAAAGTGGTCATGGGACAAGCTATCCTCGAGAAGTTCTCAATTAACTTTCGGTAATAACCGACTAACCCCAAAAAGGATCTAATGTTGGTGACACTAGTAGGGGTAGTCCAATCTTCTATGGATTTAATCTTTTTCAAGTCCACATCTATCCCTATCTCAGAGATGATGTGACCCAAGTATTGTATTTGTGGTTTCTAAAAATCACATTTACTAAACTTGGCATAGAGCAGGTGTTCCCATAACACTTGTAGCACTATGCGGAGGTGTTCCTCGTGCTCCTATTTATTTTAGAGTAAACTAGGAGGTCGTCTATAAAGACCAAACCAAATTTATCCATGTATTTACTGAATATATTGTTCATCATACACATAAAGTTTGCAGGTGCATCGATCAACCCAAACAAAATCACTACAAACTCGTAGTGGTCGTACCTGGTACGAAAGTCGGTTTTGTGAATATCCTCATCATGAATCCGTACCTGATGGTATCCAGATCGTAAGTCAATCTTCGAAAATATCTTGAATCCTCGTACTTGATCGAACAAGTCATCGATCCTAGGGAGTGGGTATCAGTTCTTGATAGTCATATTGTTAAGCTGACGTAATTGATGCACATCCGCATCGTACCATCCTTCTTATTTATGAAAAGTATTGGCACTCCCCAAGGGGACACACTTGGTTGGATATATCCTTTCTCAATCAAATCCTGCAACTGTAGTTTGAGTTCCACCAACTCTAGTGTGCTCATGCGATAAGAGGATTTTGAAGCTGGAACTGATCCCGGTGTCAGTTCTATGGAAATGTCTAAGTCTAGTTTCGGTGGTAATCCTGGGATTTCCTCAGGAAATACATCTTTGAAGTCTACAAGAACTGGAAATTCCTTGATGTGCTATTGTCTTTCAGCTTCTATGTCCTGGATGTTCACTGCAAACAGTTTGCAGCCTTTCCTAATGCACTCTTTCGTTGTAAAGTGAATATCTGCCTTACGGAAACTTTCTTAGGTATGCCTTCAATCTTCACTTGATTCCCTTGGCTATCTGTACACAAGATTGACTTGTGTAAGCAATCGAGCATTACATGGTGTTGTTCCAACCAGTCCATGCCGATAAGTATATCATACAATCCTAAGGGTAGGGTTTTCAGGTCCAATTTAGTAGGAAAACCATTCAGGTTTACCTCACAGTCTTTAACTATGTCAGAAACTTTATGTTTCTTACCTATGGCTAATTGTACCAGCCAAGGTTTATCATGTTTAACTTTGCCTAGCTTACATACATCAACAATTTTAGGCGATACATAGCTCCGGCAAGCACCGGTGTCAATCAGTGTTGAAATAGAAGTGTTTAAGATCTTACCTTCTATCTCAACCATGGTAGCATGATGGTTTGTCTCTCAACCATCCAATTCTGCATAAATCCATTGTGTTCCAGCTATGTCCTCTAACGCTGGTTCTTCTTGTAAGTTGTGCAAGACTCCATTGGTCTTGTTCTTACAGTCTTGGGCATAGTGAGTCCCTTGGCATTTCCACCATTTGATTTGCATTGGGGCAACATTGGCTCCCCCATTTGCTGCTGGCTTGTTAGCATTTGGAGCTGGTACATGTGGCTTTGTACCTGTTTTGTTGAAGTTCTTGTTGGCTGGAAAATTGTTGTTATGTTTTTTGTAAGGTGGTAGGTTAAAACCCATTTTGTGGTTGTCAGAGAAGTTTTTAGACCTGTCTCTACTTCAGTTGATGTTCTCTTGCCTTAGTTGTCTATTCTCATAGAAAATCCTAGATTTGTGTAAGGTGGTGTAAAATGTTTTAGGCATGTCAAACTCAATCCTTTCCCAGAAGTTGGGAGGAAGACATCCTAAAAACTGTTGTATTTTTACTTTCTCGTCCTTGATGTATGGCACATAATGTAACAGATCCAAAAATCTATTAATAAAAGCATCCATAGTCATGGAACCCATACGTAACTGGTAAAACGCTTTCACCTTTCTGTCGAAGAACCTTTTCGATGTGTATTTCTCCTGAAAAATCTTGCAAAAATTACTCCATCCTATTTCTCTTAAGTCATATTTCTTGGTATTCATCAAGTCTCTCCACCATCTAGCTGCTTGTCCATTTAAGTTATAGATGGCTAGATGGGATTTCATTTCGCTTGAGTAGTTATGAACTCAGAAATATTTTCTCATACCAAGAAGCCATTATTCAGCTTTCTCCCCTATGTTCATTTCTCCTTCATAGGTTGGGGATTTTATTTTTCTGAACTCCCCCTGGATATTTTCATCATTTATCGGTTTGTTTCTGCATTGAGAAAGAGAATCATCATTAGAAGAACTGTGATAATCTCCTCTTGGAGGTTCAGGGGTATGTTCTAATTTTCCTTCTTCTCTCAGGCTGCTGGCCCTTTTATGGTAAAATTATTTCTTGAAATTGTTTGTAGAATGAGTGGGATTTCCCTGTGGGATTCCTCCCATCATGTTCCGCAGCAATGCTTCACTAATTTCTTGTTGTTCCTTTCTTTCATTCAAATTATCATCTCTGAAACTCTGTAAGTCACCTTGGAGACTTTGGATGGTTTTCACTATATTAGAATTTAGTTCCACCACTAGTTCTGCTTCCTGGGTGGTGGTATTAAACTTTCCTTTCCGGCTATTGTCCTCTTTAGTGTTCATGTTCTGAACTGTTCTTTTAAAATCCTGCAATTTCAAATTGTTTTAATAACAAAAAAAAATTCTGTTAGCCAACAAAATTTAAAAACATAATTTATTTTCTTGAAACGAATGTCTGGTATGCCCATTTGGTCTCTTAGTGTTGAAACTGGGCTCTGATACCAATTGTAATGTCCCCAAAATTTGAAAAAAAAATTTATTAGGCTAGTTAATTACTACCTGAATTGGACATTATCTTAACTTGTGCAGATTGTGTCGTGCTTTGTGCACTGAACTGAATTGTCGTAAGTTGTTCTTGCCTTCCTCTAGATGTTTTCCCCGATGTGGTTATTAATGTAATTCTATGCTATTGTTATGTTACTTGAATCTGTGTTAGATGGTTATCCTGTTCATTTATTGCTTCTTATCATGTATTTACATGTATGTGTGTACGATCATTTGCTTACTTATTGTTTATAAAGTTTGGTTAATGTTTTATGGACAATCCTGACTTAACTTGTATTGTCAAGGGGTGGAATGGTGAGACTTGTATCCCTTGTAGAAAAACCTGGAGAGGTAACTGGTTTTACTTATCGCTACAGGGTTTACTTAGTTCTTATCAAACTAATGCATCTCTTCTTTGTGCAGGTACACTAGGTGACGAAAGACTTGTGGTAACAGTTTAAAACAACGTCATATTATAGTATTTTGAACTTCTTTATTGTCATTGAAGATTACAAGACCAAATTCCTATCCTTGCATCTCTTATATGGTGATTAGCATTTAACGTTTATGCAAGGTTGGGTTACTTATACCTACGTCTATACCGATTACCATTATTACTTATGGTCTTAAGACCTTGATTTAATTTAAGCCTGTACTTAACATTTATATGGTTTATTTTGTATTGCATAAGGCTCATGATATTAAATATGGACCCTATGTTGATTAAGGTTCTTGTATACAATCTTGAAAGTTTGTTATAAACCATTCATGGAATATTACATATGCCATGAATTATGGCTTTATCCTAAGTTCACGATAGCATCGTTGGGGTTTATGAATTGCATGGTAGTCCAATGTCACAACGCATTTTGGAGTTGTATGAACTATAGTCTTAGGGTTGTAAATCCACGTAGTGGTGGACAAGGTGGCGGAGTTAATGCGCCTTGGGAGTTGGAGGTCTCAAACCCTAAGATTGGATTTTCGGTCAGGCATGAGTCATTTGCACTTATGTTGGGTGAGCTCTGCTCGGCTCTTGGTATGCATCATGGCATGAGGTCTGGTGTTCAGCTGCACTTTGGAAGGTGTGTCCTTCATTCTAGTTTTGCGGCACTTGTTTATTTGTTGTTTTAGTTCGGAGATTTGGAATACTCCTCAACCTTCGTTGTCCTCTATTCATAGGTTGCAGGGCCTTCACTGCGTGGTCATAATCGTCTTGGTGGTCGACACATTACCCTTCATGGGTAATCCCTGTTATAAATAAGTTTAAAACTTGTCCCTCTATGTGTGGGTGTTTTGACAGAGCATGAAGCACGTCGTTTGGATGAATATATATTTCAGTTTAAGAGTTGCGACGCAATATGGTTCTGTCTGTAAAATGATGTAAAGCATCTCGGGATGCGTATATGGTTTGGGGTTTTTGTTGAGTTTGGCGCCTTCGGGCCGAGATTGATGTGTTACAACTCTGTAAATGAATACTTTTCTAATAGAGTTAATATGGTGGCCATGGTCATTTATTACAAACTATGCGTTTGTTAATATTTTTGGTTTTGATGAATGGTGACAACACCATTGCTTGCAATGGTGCATTGACTTGGAAATACGATTGTGTAAATTCTTATATAATTTATAGGGGTTAATTTGTAAAGCAGTTGCTACTGCGTGTATATCATGGTTACGATTATTAGTTGACAATGTTTTGATTCTGTGTAAACTTGTATTTGTAAGTTAAGTTCTTTAATTGGATATTTTAGCAGCGTTGTTTGGCTTTAGAGTAGTTCCATCACTGGAAATGACACTCTTTCCTTTTAGCGTAGCGATTTTTTTGATTATGGTGATTTGAAATGTTCATTTTTTGATCTGTGTATTTATTTGGAATGGTCATGACTATGGGGTTTACCCTACAAAATGAAAGTTGTGGCTAATATTAGCGTAGAAACGGTTTTAATTGGTTTATGTTAAGGGTTTACTGTTTTGTAAAATGGTCATGAGCCACGAAATGGATACAGTGTATGTAAATTGGGGTTTTATTACTATGTGAAGCTATGTTAAAATGTTTTACACTATGTATAATTCGTGGGTACTTGGGGTATGGAAACGTTGATAGGGAAAGGTTTCAATCTGTGTTTTATTGGAATTTAGTGTAGACTATGTAAAATAATAATGAATTGTTACAACGTTAAAACGCTGCTAACGAATCCTACAGGATTTGATGTTGGTCATACTTTTAAATGCATTTTGGTTTTGTAAAAATCGTGAGCTTTGCAGGATTCGATCCTCACTACTTTGGTTGTAAAAGATAAGTGTGTGGATAACTTTGGTTTGGCATGAATGCCAAGAGGAATCAATCATGTAACCTTTTGATTTAATGTATTTTGTATTTAAACTTATGGTTGATTTTTTTATGAGGTTGGTAGAAATAAAATATGGTTTTGTTTTAATTAAATTATGCTTACAGACCTTAGAGGTGTCGATAGCTTAGCTTGGCATTCGTAGTTTGTTGTTTTACTTATAAAGTGGAAATGTTTTGTTTATAGTTATGTTTATAATATTTTATTTTAGTTGTGTGTATTTATGTTATAGTCTTCTTCCAAGAGATTAGGCTATTACTATAGACAATAGTTGGATTTATTTGTAATTACTATAAGCCTGCTCACAATATGAAATCTTCCAACAAAGATAATATATATACTCTATTTTTTTATTAGTGCTAGGTTTTGAACTCAAATTAATTTGCGGAAATGAAATAGAAAACAAAACCCTCTCATAGATAGCACTAATGGTGCTTAACTCATCATGAATAAAATATATTTAAGATAACCTGGTTAAAAGAAAGAAGAGATAACCTAACCTTTGATAAAGAAATATATATGTAAATAAATAATGAGATTAGGAAACAAAAACCCTGCTATAGATAATCCTAACCTTTGGTAACATATTTATATATGTTCATACACAATGAGTCCAACCTGCAAGTGTAAAAAGTAGCAATGCAAAAAGGATAGTCCTAGCTTATAGCAGACTATTACTAAATAATTATTCAGAATTCAATCTACTTCAGATAGTAAGACTAGTACAATATGCAAGGGAAAAATTAAGAACCTCATACCTACAAGATGAATTTGTTTGAATCGTTAAAAAACTGCACACTCAAATACCCAGCATTAACAAATTCACAAGAATATTTGACCTATGTATAGATAATCGAATCACTTGGGAACCACCATGTTCCACCCAACCATGACCCAGAACCGTTCCTGGTTTCAATCAAGATCCCCCGAGATGGTTCCAACATGCAAGTAGCTTAGAGCTCATAAGGTAAGGCTTACCTAATTGGGATATTAGATTTTGAATCAATTATCCTTTTTCCTCTTAGAAAAAATGTTCTCCAAGAACTCTTTTGAGAATAATCAGGTAGAATAATGTAATAACAAAAATATCCCCAAGCCTCTATTTGGCTTGGGTTTTTATAGGTGTACTTTTCAGTCAAAGGGGCAGTTAAATCAAGAATCATTTGATTTCTTGATTTAACCCTTTTGATTTAATTTAGGCACTTTTAATATTTAACTTAGGAACTTTTAACTAGAGCCTATTTGGACTCTTGTAGGTATTTTAATATTTAATTATCATTAGTAATAATAATAATATATGGGGCCTTTCTTTATTTCTTATAGCTATTAGTATTATTACTATGCTTACTCTTTATACATATCATGTATAAATAAATATATACTTATATATAGGTCATTTGTTAACATTTTGTCTTTAGGTATCATATAACATGATCCCTAAACTTACGACACTTTCTTTATTAAGGATTTCAAGTAGGGGTTAGGTTTACTGGGTTAAGCAACTCTAAACCTCCTTGCATGTTGGATTCTCTCGTATAACATGCTAGTTTTTCAGTACTTGATGAGATACAAAAATTTGAAATTTCATTTAATGACTTAAAATAAGTGAGATGAGATCAATGTTTTATTCGAGTCATTTTCACTCCACATTTTAATTCTTTTCACAAACTCCTAGCGCTTATCCAGAGCCCATACTCAACGCTAAAAATAGGGAGTTACAAACTTGTGCAATTTTAGAGCTCCTCGCTCAACACTAACGCTAGGATGTACTTGTAGGATACACCTAGGGATACAATGGCCAAGATCTGATGTTCCAGAGCTTAAGCTCAACATCAACTTGGAAGGCTCCATGGATTATGCCCAAGAATTCCAATTTTAACTTTTCATGTGCTCCAGAGCTTCATGCTCAACACAAATTTGTCTCAAAACTCACGTGCTTCATAACTTCTCGTTCAATACAAATATAAATACTCATGTTCTCTAGAGCTTCTCACTCAACAAAAAACATCAATCACCCATGTGTTCCAAAGCTCCTCGCTCAACACAAAACATCTCATCAATCAGGTGCTTCAGGGTCCACGCCCAACACATGAAATCACATATATATAACATATGCAATTTGCTTACGCCCAATATATCGACAAATCATCATGTTCATATGCAGTGGGGTCTTCGACCTGATATATCAAATAAAACATCAAAGTAACATCATAATCAATGGGTCTTATGCCCATAAGTGTTAGGTCAAAATTTAGGATATTACAATATTGTCACATAATCATTGAGGTACAAGGTCTATCCTTTTTTGGAATCAACACAACAAAAGTAACATTCAAATTCCGAGGTACATAGCATTTTTTCCTTGATTCATATACATCCTCCACAAGATCATTCCCAATCAGATAAAAAAAAATCAAGGAAGAACTCAGGTTTCCACCCATCTGGACCTAGGCTCTTTTAGCCTTTAAGAACTTTTTTAACACAAATTTTATATCCTTAATCCTTAC
>LPNX010720269.1:177726-261161 GCA_001517045.1 Pseudotsuga menziesii | reverse complement strand
CCTAATAGCCTCATTTTCTATTGGGGCCTGATCATTAGCAATGGAACCATCTTGAGAGATAACCTCCCAAATGGAGTTTGTAATCCTCCTTTGAGTAGCAAATCTTAGAAAAAAATTGGTGTTGTTGTCTCTTTGAGAAATCCAAGTGATTATTCTTTTGAACCTCCAAGTCTCCTCCTTTCGACGCAATATTTTTATTTCCTCGCTTTTAGGTCTGCCAAATTTTCTTTCAAGATATAGGAAAAAATATCAATATCATCCTTCCCTAATAAGATATTGATTTTCTCCTCAATTTTAATAACCAGTTATGCCTTGTTTTCTTTTTTCTTCTCCTTGTCCCATCTCACCACATCTTTAATCATCATCTGGAATACGAGATGGAGAAATCACAATACCCAATGTAGAGCTTATGGAATTTAAAGGGGGGGAATCCAAATTATTAAGGACCTCATGAGATTCTACTTCTAGATCTATGTATTATCTAGAAAGACATCCCCTTTTATTAACAAGTCCACTAGAAAGAGAAGTAGTGTTAAATCCGTAATTTTCCTCCCTATTTTCCTCACATTCAACCATAGAGCATGTAGGGTTTTTAAGAGATTCAAAATCCCCAAACATCTCAAAACCTAAATCTCTAGGAAAAGAAACAAAATCCAAAGAATTTGCTCCGAGGGTTGATACAAAAAAAAAATTGATAAAATTTTTAGTAAAATGGGAAAAGAATCTCTAAACTAACCCAATAAATGCAG
This sequence comes from Pseudotsuga menziesii, assembly GCA_001517045.1. Classification (NCBI taxonomy): domain Eukaryota; kingdom Viridiplantae; phylum Streptophyta; class Pinopsida; order Pinales; family Pinaceae; genus Pseudotsuga; species Pseudotsuga menziesii. The sequence continues at coordinate 260,412 of LPNX010720269.1, read as the reverse complement.
AGCCAACTCATCGTCTAGAGATGGGATTTCTTTTAACTATTTTTCCAGTGAAACCAAAATCCCTTAGTAGAAGGAAGAATCTTGTTCAATCTCGTAATTATGCAATAAATCCCTATGGAAATTATCCCTCAAATGCCCTGTCTCTCTGCATCTAAGGCACCATAAAGTAAACCCTCCAATCATCTATCAGTTGTGAAAAAGAACCCCCATCCCATATGACTTCAATTTCTGTCGGTAAACCCTTAGAAACTTCGTTGTCTACCAGAATCTTCGACATGAATTCCTATGCAGTGAGAATGGTCTCCTCCTCTACTAAAATGAAACGTCCAATGTTGTTTTCCACCAATTTGAAAGCCTCCAAAGGTCCAACATTGCAGGGAAATTTCGACAATAATACAATAGACATAGATTCTTTCTTTTCAACTTCTCTTTCCTAGGGTCGAACACATAATGCCAATTGCATAGGACTAGAGAACCCTTGCATAAAATCCAATATCTCTCTTTAATCTTTTGGAGACTATCCTCAAATGGAAAATGAAAAGCTACCTAGCCATTTACCACCATTGTAACATTGGGAGAATAATTTATCAAGGGTTTCCAGTTTTTGATATCCAATCCATAATATCCCTCCTAATCATCTTCATAAACTCAAAGTGACATAATAAAACCCTTGTTGACAAACTACTTACCATATTTAGGGTGATATCCTTCCCAAGTATGTAGATCAACATGTCATTTTTCACCTTTTGACATTTTAATGTTCTTCCCCTCTCTGTATGCTCACCGTGAATCATATGGTGCTATAAAACCTCCCTTCCTAAGTAAACCTAGTAATTTGTGCTTCATTTTCATGGAAATGGATAGATTTATTCAAGTTCGATCCAACAAAAGAGTTTACAAACCCATCTCACTTACCATCATGTAAAAAAGAGGTGCACTCAACATGTGAATCAAGGTTTACCCAAACCCTAGAACCCAAGACACGTGCTCTAGGAGAAAGACTTGGATCTGATCCTCCAAGTGTGGAGAGAGACACATATCTACTTATCTTCGGAAACCCTATGAGGGACCTCCTAGTAGATATTCCAGCAATCCACAAACTACAATAGTGAAAAACTATCCAAAAAAGAAGTTCTCGCTTTTTACCATAGTTGGTACTCGGCAGACTCCACGTAATTTGCTTGAAAAAACTAACCATAACTAAAGTTTCGAGAAACCACAAGATCGCCATTGCCCCTTTCTATAACCAATTAAATAGCCCAAACTTGTAACCAATATTGATTTTAAGAATAGCCCAAACTTGTAACCAATATTGATTTTAAGAATAAATACGACTTGTCCTAATAATTACAATCATTTTGCCACAAAAAGAATTTATGAAATGATATCTTCACAATTACCCACTCTCTATTATTTAATCTCTATTTTGTAATTTAATTATTTTTTTAATATGATTACTATTATGACGGAAAGAAAATAGCGTATAAATATGAATACAGACACTCTGATATTTGACTTTAATAAATACGACGCAATGACAAGGCTACTCAATTATTTTTCTTTTCTAAAGTCTTCGGAAGGATTATTATTTAATATGTTTGGTTTTGATCTACGGAAGACATAAGCATCTCGGGAGTTTCCATTTGACCTCAAACTTGTCCGTATTGATATATGTCCATTACTTTACATTTTCCCTGTTGTATTGTTGGACTTTACGATGTTACACTGAAAACTACTGAATTGTTTTGTCTGCCATTCTTTTCCGGCCAGACTTGGGCGACGTTGATAGGCGTTATATCAACTTTATGAAACATTTAAAGAAATTTCTCGACTTGATGGTAGTAAGTAGATAATACAACGTTTTTTCAAGATCTTTAATGATTTATTTATTTTTAATTCGATAAAGATTTGATACGTCTTCGAAACAGCCTTTGTGATTTAGATGTATGCAGCAACCACATTGGACTGGATACTTGTAGCTTATTTCATGCATTCCCATTAAAATTTGGACTACATTCAGATCTTTTTCTTATAAATAGGACCTGCCAATCTCATATCAATTGCATCTTTGTCTATCAGTGGGAGAGACAATGGAATGGAGTATAGAGTTTGCTGCTGCAGCCATAACAACTATAACAGCTATAATGCTGTCTCTGGTAGCAGCCTTGCTGTTGGCACTTTTACTGAGAAAGAAATGGATGAGTGGCGGTGTGTACCCACCTGTTGCTGCCACAATGGTGGATCACATCGTCAATTTTAAACGCTTGCATGACTTTCTTTACGATCGTCACAGACGATTCAAAACTTTCAGAATAGCTTATCCTACTTTTAGCCTTGTTTGTACCACTGATCCTGCTGATGTAGAACACATGCTCAGATCTAATTTCTCAAACTACGTCAAGGTCAGCTAGTTTTTATATATGATTTTTAGTTTTTTTGTTGGTTAGTAGAGGAATAGCCTGACTAACAGGTTTGCTATTGGCTAAGTTACCACCAACCTTTAACATGGTTGGATTTTTGGTATCTCTGGAATTTGAACTGGACCTTTTTCCATAGCTGATAATAGAACTGGAATAGATATTTATCCCTTTCTGCTTACACCAGCCCATATATTTTCCCCCACATCAATCTCTAATTTAGAGGGGTATCTTAACCAGACAACCTTTCAGTTTAGGGAGCACCTCTTAACTAGACAACCTTTCAGCAGTGGCTTAGGGAGCCTCTTAACCATACCCTGCCACCAATTATTCTACATCTTATGAATATATATGATTTCTAGTTAAAATAGATCTATTCTGGTATTATATCAGCTATTCAATCATATACATTTATTGCTGTGATCTTTTACATATTACTTCTTTGTTTTGAAAATTTCACAGGGACCTTTCATCCATGAAATTATGGAAGATCTTCTTGGCGATGGTATTTTCAACGTTGATGGAGAAGAGTGGCGAAGACAGCGAAAATTGTCTAGTTTGGAATTCTCCACCAAACTTTTGAGAGACTATGGCAGTGTTGTTTTCCGGGAGAATGCACTAAAGCTTTCGAAAATTTTACTGGAGGTTTATCGGGCTAAGCAAAGTACAGTAGAGATGCAGGTATGCATGCTAAATCTTTAGGATTTTTAAGTGCTATAGTTAGATATTCTTGTTTTCTCTTGTTCACAATAGTTTTATAACATTCTATATATGTTATGCATGAATGTTCACAGAGGCTCTTCATGAGATCAACGATGGATGGAATCTCTAAGTTAGGGTTTGGTATAGAGGTCAACAACTTATCGATTGACAACTCTGGACCAGGGTCAGCTTTTGCAAATGCTTTTGATAATGCAAATGCTTTTCTTTTTCGGCGTCATTTTGACCCTATTTGGAAATTAAAAAGATACTTCAACATAGGCTCGGAGGTCGCCATAAAGAAAAGCATAAAAATCGTGGATGATTTTGTGTACAAGGCCATTCAGAGCAGAAGATACCAGATTTCTCTGCACACTAATACTGTAAGAAAAAACGGACGCCAGGCCTTGGTCTTAGTTTTGCACTTATCTCATAGACAAATCCTCGATTGCTTTTTTTGCATTTTCACTGTTTTCCAGTACTCGAACTCATGAACTTGTTTGTCTCTACAGGTAAAACCAGATTTGCTGTCTCGATTTATGGAAATGACTGACCAAAGTCCAGGCGATTACTCTTATAACGATAAGTTTCTACGAGATATTGTTGTTAATTTCATTATAGCTGGGCGAGATACAAGTGCAATTACCCTTTCTTGGTTCTTCCATTTGCTTTCCAAGAATCCGGAGGCTGAAAAAAAGATTCTTGAAGAAATCCACGAGGTTGTAAAGGAGAACGAATGCGCGTCCCTGGAAGAATCTATATCTTTGTTTTGTGAAAGTCTAGTACATACTGTCTTGGATAAGATGCACTATCTTCATGCAGCTTTATCTGAGACTTTGCGTTTGTATCCCCCTATTGCACAGGTAAAAGTTTAGGGCTATATATTTTGTTCGAATGAATTTCTTCTTAAAGGTTTGGGGGGAAGTAGGTGCAGATTTGTGGGCCGGTATGGTACATCTTCACCCAACTTTCTGAAAAGGAAAATCTTCATTCCACTCTCAGGGAAGAGATGGGTATGTAAGATGATATCAGACATGGAGGTCAAACATGCAAAATGGCACCTTCATGAAAGTGGGTGTGATACACATCTTCATCATTACCGTCATTAGGGTTAAGGATGGACGCTTCTGAAAATATCTAAAACTTAAGTGTGTGTTTTGTGTTCGGTGTTTTTTTCGACGTTAAACGTACGGATTGGTTTCACTCGAGCCTGTAGCGTCACCCAACTTTCTGAAAAGGAAAATCTTCAGCCCACTCTCAGGGAAGAGATGGGTATGTAAGATGATATCAGATATGGAGTTCAAACATGCAAAATGGCACCTTCATGAAAGTGGGTGTGATGCACATCTTCATCATTACCGTCATTAGGGTTAAGGATGGACGCTTCTGAAAATATCTAAAACTTAAGTGCGTGTTTTGTGTTCAGTGTTTTTTTCGACGTTAAACGTACGGATTGGTTTCACTCGAGCCTGTGGCGTCACCGATTAGGATATATTTATTTTTGAAGGTAGTATAGGCATTAAAGCCCAAAAATAGAACATACTATCATTTTTTCCCATTTGTTTGGAGCTTTGTTAGAGTTGTTGGCTTTACATCAGCTGGAAAGTTTTCGTCAAAACCTGTAAATGTTAGTTCACATTTGAAACCATGCACAAAGCCCTATCATCATTATTGCTTGTTAATCCACTTTTTTATATTACTAAAGGACTACTGTTGTACCATGCTGCCTATAGTCCAACAGTATATCTTAACTACACTGAAATTATGGCCAAATTATGGCCACAGTGGCAGACTCTCTACTTGTTTTTACAGTGATAGAATCCAATAACCCTTCCAATGGAGTTTTAGAAAACCTGTCCATGCTGCCCTTCAAAACCAGGTTCCAGCAAACTAGAGGCGCTGAACCTCTCGGGGTTCAATCCCTTGTATAAATTTATTTCACCAATTAGGTCAAATTTGGTAACTATGGTGTGGAGTTGCTTAACTCAACAGCCACTACAATTGCAGTTCCTTTCAGTTCAGATATTTCAATTCGAATTCTAGAAGAGAGGGTATTCAATCTATTCATATTGGTTCATTTGATAGTCGAAACTAAATTATTCCTTTTAGTTCAGAAATTTCAATTAGAATTCTAGAAAGATAGGGTATTCAATCTATTCATACTGGTTCATTTGATCGTCGAAACTAAATTATTTTAATTAAAATTCTAGAAGACTCGGGTATTCAATCTATTCATATTGGTTCATTTGATAGTCGAAACTAAATTATTTAGTGAACTTTGTTTTGGAAAAAACACAGGTAAGTATATAGTAAGATTTTATCCTTATGCTAATAGGACGAAGAGATTCAAAATGCTAATTAGGATATAATACTAATTTTACGGAATTTTACACTACAACTATATGACATAAGTCTATATAGATCCATAACTGTTATATAGATCAATAACTGTTATGGATGTGGCTCATGAACGTTTTAGTTGTTATTATTAACTTGTTCACTTGTTCTGAAAGTAGAGAAACATACGGCTTGCATCTTTCTTAGTTATACATCAATATTAGTTTATCCATATCCCTAGTTATACATCAATATTAGTTTAAACTGGAAGGTACATATAAGATTCTTGTTTCAAGATCAAAGAATATGACTCCTCATAGATTGATAAAACATTTTGCAGGATGGAAAGGTTGCGGTTGCTGATGATATCCTTCCAGATGGATTCAAAATAAATAAAGATGATATCCTGAGCTATGTGCCTTATTCTATGGGAAGAATGAAATATCTCTGGGGCATTGATGCTGAGCAGTTTAGGCCTGAGAGATGGCTCCAAAATGGAGTATTCCATCCTGAGTCACCATTCAAGTTCACTGCATTTCAAGTAAGTGACCTAGAAGCGTGATAGTGAATCTTTTCTAATGACCTAAGTGTGATAATGGATTCATAAGGTATATTATGTTAATGTTTGCTTGCAGGCTGGACCTCGCATTTGTCTTGGCAAGGATTTTGCATACATGCAAATGAAGATTGTTGCTGCTTCCCTTATTCGTTTCTTCAAATTTGAGGCTATTGAGGGTGAAGAAGTGACCTATGGTGCAGCACTGACCCTCCAAATAGCTGGGGAAGGGCTCATTCTTCAGGTCAAGCCTAGATTAGACTTTTAAGCACAGTCTCACTTCGTATATATAAAGGAGTGTACAACGTAGATTGACATTTCTCTACTTGAAGGCGTCTATAAGCTGCCACAATGTCAAATCGCTTGGAAAACATTGATGGATTATGTAGATAAAGTCTACATACGCATAGAACGGTCCTTCAGGAAATAAGTTATTTAGTGACTGTGGTTACTCTGTCGTGCTCAGTTTAAATAAGCAATTTGTAGTTCTGTATTTTCTTAAATACCCGATTGTTTTGTAAAAGAAGCAAAACAATCAAGGGTTATGCATATATCGTGCTGGTGTTTTGTTTTTCCAAATGGTTAAACTTCTACTACTTCAAAAGTTCAATATATTGATCTTTATAGTTATTTTCTGTTGCAAATCATCATTCATTTCCATGGTTTATGGGTTTTAATGGCGTGGAACGTATAGAAAAGTTGACCTTCCAATTTCTGGCAGATCTCAACCATAAAACTCGCAGATAGAGAGAAGGCTTTAGGGTTAAGGATTTTGTAAATTGGAACGATACAGGAATAGAAAGCTCTAAGGTAGAAGTTTAAAAAATGGACAGATTTATTTTTATTCTTTAAATTAATAAGAAAATTATTTAGGTTAATAACTAAGTTGTGTTTTGTTCAGTCTGTGATTTGATTGTTTATTTTTAAGTTTGGTAATAGAAATAGTCCTTTTAACTATAAGAAAGTGTAATAATTTTCTGAAAACAAAGATTACTTTGTAGTTAGAAAACAATGCTCAGTGACTTAAATAGGATTGCAAAGTTTTCATGACTTTAAATTATTTAGTTATTTTGAACTAGGATTATAGTAAAAGGGTGGTCCATTTAAAACGATGCTAAGTAACTTAAATAAGATTGCAAAGTTTTTATGACTTTAAATTATTTAGTTATTTTTATAGGATTAGAGTAGAAGAGTGGTCCCTTTTAAAACGATGCTAAGTGACTTAAACACGATTGCAAAGTTTTCATGACTTTAAATTATTTAGTTATTTTCAACTTTTTAACTTGGATTAGAGTAAAAGAGTCAATTATAGTAAAAGAGTGGTCCCTTTTATAATGATGCTAAGTGACTTAAATATGATTGCAAAGTTTTCATGACTTATTTTTAACTAGGATTATAGTAAAAGAGTGGTCCTTTTTAAAGGTCATGATGATAAGATTATATTAAAAATTTGTTATTAAATTTAAAAGTAACGAAGTTTGATCAATCAAATTAATTGTAATTAATGCTAAAAATAAAAAATTATTAAGTTTTTTAAGTATAATTAATGCTAAAAAACAAAAAGTATTAAGCTAAAAAGTAATTGGTAGAAGATTTTTTATATTAACATAACTATAAGTTAAGTGGCACCTAAACACTCATAGGTGTAGTTAGATACTTAGTTTTGTAGAGGTGAGTGACTATTAAATAAATACTAAACATTAAACAAATTACCTAATCTTTATAAATATCTATTTAAGGTATAACATAAATATTAAAATAAAATAAAAAACATAAAAAAAATACTATTTAATAAATAATAAACAAAAAACAAAAAATAATACGAAGTATAAAACTTTAATGAATTATAAATTTAAAAATAATTAAATAGTGAATTCTTAACTAAGATTATTTAAATCTTAATTACGATGCATTTAATCATAACAAGAATGAGTAAAGAGCTAATTATAGCTACACCTCGGGAGGAGGATTGGAGAGAAGTGAAATCAAAGAAGAAAGGAAAGAAAGGGAAACTAGAGGATTATTATAAAATCCCAAGCTCCTAGAAAATTTATGTAATATATTTGTTTTTATTTTTATTTTCTTGCAGAACTTTGGTCTTGTTCCTGCTGTGCATATGCACCTACAGAATGTAATTTTGTATAGCTTCGGCTTGAAATAAAATTACGCTTTTTTTTTCTTGGAAAAAAAAAACAAGAAATAATGACCATGAAATGAATACACTTTTACACTCAAGTTAATCTTGTTGATCCACTCAAGGAAGTCCAAAATATGAGGTCTTGGAATTAACATGTATCCTATGCTAAACTAAACTAGTATAGTTTCATATTAGCTACGAATATGTTCAGAAATGGTCTCTACTTTAAGGATGATGTAATCATACTTATAATGTTGTATTTTTTTTAAATGAAAAAAGAAAAAACTTGTTATTTCCTTTGGAAGATCAAAGTTACATAAGGTATACAATAGAGAATAAAAATGTTAGTTGAGTAGTACTTCGATACAAATATCCATATATATTAGATAGGTCAAAGACTACATTCAAAAATCGCTAGACTACTATCAAAAAGCACTACAATCACCCTTGATACATTCTACAAAACACTATGCACTTAGGTTTCTCTTGATAACTATCATAAAACAAGACTAGAAAATAGTAAAAATACCATTGTGTGCAATGGTATCTTCAACATATTCTTCAAACGATAGATAGCCTTCCATACAAGCCAAATCCTCCTTAGATAACCTCTCGGCTTCCAAGTTGACCTCACGATAGATATGCGCAAAGGATATAGTCCATCAAAAGACTTTATCAAGCATATAGCTTTATGCGACCAATGTTATAATGGAAGAGTGTGAAGATCAAACTCACCAAGTGCCAAATCAATGGTGACTCATGAATCACAAAGGATTCTAATACAATAAATGCCTTATTTTAAAGAAAACCATTTCAACCTCCAAAGCGAACGAAGTTTTTCCCTTATGTTGGTACCTTTCCCTGCACCCATCTTAAGTAAAATATTATGGCCCCTTTTTATAAATAATGCCATGCTTGCCCCACATAATCCATTCTTAGTCACACCATCAAAAAGACCCTCAGAAGAATCAATGTTCATTATAGGACTCATGATATTTCTGTGTCTATGTTTCATATCATAACGAGGGTATTCATACAATGAATTCAAAACTCTTCTACAAATGACATTCATAGGGTAAAATATTCTTGAATATAATCCTATTTCTGCATTTCCAAATCTCCGAGATAGTGAAAATGGGTAGGGATTTATATTTTACCTTATTTTGAAACAACATGAGCATACAATCATTAAATGTAATACCATACCAATTATTAAATGTAATACCATACCAATCGTCAAATATTTGCAGTAGTCTTTGTAGTCCAGTCCATATGCCTTTGAAAATTTCCGAGTGAATAAAACTATGGGAGATATCCTTCAAATCCATTTTGCAAAGCCAACAAATACTTGGACCATGAAAACCTAGCATAAGTAAATTATACCAAGTGAGAATTTTTTCTTCAAAACACAGCCACGTAAAACATTTTAGTTTCATTGAAATTTTCTAATTCCAAATCTTTCTATGCCACGATTTTGTAGGAGGCGGATTGGGATTATATGAAATAGCAACATAAGCCTCGACATAAAGTATCCCATTGGCATCATGCCAATCCCATTCCATTTGATCTTGGGCATGTGATAGAAATATACTTGAATTGAATTATAAAGAATTTTAACATAAGAATTCCATTCCTTAAAAGCATCTTTGGATAAAATTAGCTCATTTGCATTTAATCGGTGAGCACGGAAAATTTTAAGGATCCATACTTATTTAAAAGTGTATAAACATTGGCGAATTTTGCCAACTCTTAAAATGTCAACTATAAAATATTTGGCAAATTTTTTCTAAAAATATTTCAATTTCTAAGGATTTTATATAGTTTATATAATAATTTGACGACTTTTAGAGAAAATTTTTTACCCCATGAAAATTGGGCAAAATAGGGCTACAAAAAATGCAAATTGGTCCATCATTTTTGGAAAAAAAAATGGAAAAATAGCCCATGGGATAAATTTCACCCCTAAAATTTCCCTTGTGGATGAGGTGGCGAAACATCATCACCACAATGATATACTTCTGACAGTACAAAAATATTCATAAAATGGAGTTGCGCCAAGACCTGCATTGTGAGATTATGATAGTCAGCCACACCAACAAATGGATCTATATACCAATACAAACTTGGGTTTCCTTTCCAATTTTCCAACTTAAAAAGTCCCCAATGTGTGGGAAAGTATTTAGTATTCCCCCTCCAAATTCTAGATGCATTGTGATAATATAAAACATATTATTTTATCGAGTGAATTGCATAAAAGGATTTTAAACTTTTCTTCCTTATAACAGTGCTCCACAAACCATCACATGAAATTTCCGTCCATAAGCTATTTATCCGAAGTGCCTAGCAGAACCAATCCAAATTTAGTAGTCCCCATCCCCCCATTTTGTTTGGCCATGAAAGACTTCCCAGCTTGAAAAATAAATTTTATATATATGTAATTTACCAGTCCAAATAAAATGAAAGATATGTTTACCGATTTGTCTAAAGAGGGAACTTTTTTACCTCTATTTTCGGCTGGGTTTTACCAGTTTTTTGCCATGAATCTTTATAGAATTTTCAAACCGTTCAAAAACACTGCTAGATCTTACAGAGTGTGGGTGTTTGGGGGTTTTCCTGTCACTTGATTTCATTTCTGGGCTTAAAATGGCCCAACAAACAACAAAAATTACAGATTTTGTAGATTAAATTCACCAGATTCACTACAACAAATCCTGGAATTAGCATCCCATTTAGCGTCAATTTTTAGTGTATTTTTTTTTTACATTGAGTGGTAAAACTAGACGCTAAATGGGACGCGTCATGGAAAAAACTTAAAGCGTCTCAAAAAACGTCTTTTTTTGCTTCCTAAATAGCATCCTTTATGACATCCAAAATAGCGTCTCTTTTTTTTCTTCTAGAATAGTGTCCAACTTTGCTTCCTAAAGAACATCGAGTTTTGCTTCCAAAAGGTCCAACTTTGCTTCCTAAACAACGTCGAGGTTTGCTTCCTAAATAACGTCCTATTTTACTTCCTAGCGAGTGTCCACTTTTGCTTCTTAAATGACACCACCGTTAATGCCATATTTGCATCCTTAATAGCACCATGTTAGCATCCAAATTAGCATCCAATATTGCATCCATTTTTGCTACCACTTTAGCATCTCATTTTGCACCATGTTTTACTTCCAAATATATGCCAATTTTTGCTTCCAAATTTGCACCAATTTTTGCTTCCTTTTTTGCATCGTGTTTTGCTACCAAAATGACGCCAAATATTTCTTCTATTGTTGCACCATATTTTGATTCCTATGTAGCACCATGTTTTGCATCCAAAGTAACGTCTTATTTTACTTCCATATCAACACCATGTTTGGCTTCATCGTTAGCACCACATGTTGCATCCTTTTTAAAGCCTAGTTTCGTGTCTCTCATGTTTTGGTCACTAATTTAGTCCTTTTTAGTAATTTTATATATGAGTTTTGGTAATTTTATTTGGTCACCTATCTCTTATTTTTTGCTTACTAATTTAGTTGTTTTTAACCAATATTATAATATCATTAGGGCATGGAGGAATCATACCACCAACCTCCTGCTTGATAGGTAGGCGCTCTTCCATTGGGCTAGAAGCCTTTAAGAGTTTGGGAACCTAACTTACAGAGTCTTCTATAATGGTAAAAAGGATCAATACACGACTTTGAGTATCTAACGATGGTCTACAAAGGATGATAGATTGCATTATCTTCAACATGGGATTGATTACGTTCCTTGTTTCTTCGTATATCATTTTCCTATTATTGTAAAGTTTCTATCATTACAGTAGCAACATCTGCAGCTTGTGAGGCAGTAGCATCACCTTTTTCTTGTGATATGGTGGTATCGTGTGTCTAATCTGATCGAGTGTCATCAACTTGTTGAGCCCTCTATAACTAAGAAACAAAATTATCCTCAATTCCTAATTCTATTGTAGTGCCACTCATTCCTCTAAGTTGTTGACTATCATCGACCCAGCTACTCAAACGATTTATTGGTCGCCCACTTCGAAGTGTTCAGTAAATAGAATCCAAATGGAACAGAGCTGAAGTACTTTCAATATTACTCTCTGATACAACCCTATCATTCTCTACAATCATAGACACATTACAGTATATATGTCCTTAAACTATGAATTCTAAAGTTTGAATCCAAGAAAAAAAATTTATAATCTAGCAGATATACAACAACCAGAAATTTTAAAATTTACATATTACTCAACGAAAAAACTAATCTAAATGCGATAGATGGTCTAATGGAAAGTGGATGTTAAAATTTCATTCCACAATCATCAACCCTTCCTATAATATTATAGATAGAGGTAGTACTTCCCTATCGTTGATTTTCCCCCAAAAAAATTTCAATGGGAATCACATGAAATGGATCAAACAAAAAATCACCTTCAACTCAACCAAGCTAAGTTTGAGATAAAAGTATGAGGACTCAACCTTCCACTTATATTTTTATTTAAAGAAGCTACAATAACTTGTCAAATTTTTTACCCCATAGCTTCCTGAAGTGTATGAGGATCCTCAAGAATATGACAAACAATAGTTTGAGGCAACACTGTTAAACCCTAAAAATAAGCAATTAGTAGGAATGATGAACAAAGAAACCAATCCAACTCTTTCAAGGAAACACAATGCTATGTCATGCACCCTTTTTAGCCTTGCACATAGTTGGAGAAGAGCTTGTACACCAGTTGAGGTAAAGATTCATCTTAATGAAATTGCAGACTATGTTAATAGTTTTTTTCTACTCTTCAGTAGTTATGTACCCTTCAGGCACAACCAACATGTGCTTTGTACGATTTTTATGATTAGACTCCAAGTTCCTCGTATTCTCAACATCACCATCTTTTTTCTTAGACTGTTTAAATATCATAATATTAGAATCAAATTTTTGCTTCAACTATAGAAAATTGTCAACAACTAGTAGCATGGGGATCACATACTTAAAATCTGGAAGGCTATCACTTTTTGATGGATCCAGGTAAAAACTAGACAAGATATCCAACAAAATACTAACAAGACCATTGTCAATAGAAAATTCACAAGTTGTATTGTATTAATGTAAAATTAGATCCAAAACATGAGATGGCAAGGACAACATGCTATTATCCTTTCCAAGATCCCAATTATAATATTTTAGTTGTTCTACAAGAAATAATATAACTTTGGCTCTTGCTTGACCATCGTTTTGAGTGCATGATCTTAGCGACAATTCCTTCAAAGGAAAAGCTAGAAATTCCTTAGGATTAATGAGTAACTTAATGCAAGTGGAAAATATCTCATCAATAGAAGGAACTCATACCAAATCCTCTTCTTGGTCAATATCATTTTGTCTTGTATCCATCTCTTCCTTAGCTGAAGATTCAGTACTTCCCAATAATGGAGCTAATACTCAAGCAAGTTCATCATCTTTTTGCAAGTGCTTGTTTGGATGAGTAAATAACCATTCCATTTCCATCTCTACACGGTTTGAATGAACATTTCTAAGGGCTTATTCAGTCCTTTCCCTTGAGAAACCCATTTCAACAATCATTGAAATTGATGCATCATTAGGAGGTGGTACAACAGCTTGAGTAGATGAATTAATACCTCCAATAGCTTTCAACACTTTGTCATCAACTCCAGAATAGACATGCTTCATGATGGAACAAACTGAATTAATGAATTCTGCACTCCACTAGATTAATGAAGTAAATGGGATGGTGGACCAAAACCAAAGCCGATCCAAAGGGTAATGGGGTCAAGGAATATGAAGAAAGAGGGTTTAAGAGCATGGAGAAGATTATATATCTAATCCATAGTAGGATGTTCCATAATTAGTCCAAGTGGGTCTTCAATTTGTATAAGAGTAAGTGGGAGCCCTAATAGCAGATGCACCATCACAACCATGTAGTAACAACCAATAAATAGTGTGCAACTATAAATAGTGAAGGAAAACCATAACATGAGACTATAATGGAAACAAACAAAATAGAAAATCCTTCTAAAGAATGAACATCCCAATGCAAGTCAGTGACTCTCAAACAACAGAACCTGCAGCCTGCTTCCAGGTCTCACCCCATCAGATTGATTAGCATTTTAGCACCCTTTTCAACCCTATTTCATCACTTGGTGGTGCTAAGAGACAGGACGATCTTGTGATGGATAGAAAATCCAACATCAGGTATGTGAGACCACATAGAGCATCTGATCCCAGAGCTGATTGGGTCTTTCCCACAAAAACTTGGCACAAATGTTCTCTTCACATATTCAATCAACAACCCAACCAGGGCTAGAGTAGTATCTTGAGATTCCTTTCTGTAGCATCAAGTATTGGTAGAGGGTCTACTCATATTTCCTCGATTCCGTCAGAATCATCCAACGATGTCTTCTAGCCCTCAGCAGTCCCCAGACATGATCATTAGAAAGAGCATTTAATCCTTCTCTGTGTTTGACATTGAATAGATGTAAAAAAATGGTATCGGGTTGATGATGTGTAATGCTACCATCTGAGGACATAAATTGTGAACAGAATGAATATGGTCAAAAGCATAGAAGACTATCCTATGATATGTACATAAATGTATACTGCTAGGATTTGATTCTTCCAATTGCATGGTTAGGAAAGAATATTTTTAGGCCATATTCAATTATGTGTAAGACGTAATTTTTTTTTATGTTCGTTGAAATCGCATTCGAATCTTATTAGTATTCAAGCCATTGGAAACTTGAGTTGAAAAGATATAAAATGCTGCACATCGAATTTGATGGTTGACCTCAAAATATTAAAATCAAAAGTGGGTAGGATATTTCAATGGCTCTAGTAAGGTTTCAAAACATTTGGATAACTAAATTATACATACTAGAAACTGAGATCTTGAGTACAGTGCTTGGTGGATGACCTTTCAACAAGGACTAGGACAAAATTTTTCAAGCATTCCACAGATGTAAGCAAGAGTCCTTAAAATATAGGGCCCTGAGCATGCTGAGGAAAATAGAAAATAATAGGATGAGGTCATGCTCTTATTGATAGTCATAATTGCATTAGTAAGACAATAGATGCAAAATATTTGGTATTGGTTGACATAATGGCTCAAATTGATACTAATTTTAGTCCTCCCTTATCTACATCATATTTTTGCAGCACTAATGAATTTATATGGTTGACAAGGTTATATGCAAAAATGGTTAAAACAGACGACGGACTACGAGACGTACCATAGTCAATATGAATTCTATGATGAGAATCTATTTTCAAACCAAGACTAAGCACGATTTCTTTGTTATTGTTAATACCGCAGTGGAGCAAATTACCCCCTACCACTGGGTGCATATTAGATAGTGAATGGTGAACAATATCTTCAATAAGCTGGGCACATTATTTTCTATCTGACATAGCACCTAGTGTGAGTAGAATAAATGGTGAATGGTGAATCCTAGATTGTTGTGCATTTTTGTTGTGTTGGATGTTTGTCTAAACTTCCAAGATTGCTACGACTAAAATATTTAGAAACTAGCACCATCTTCCATCAATCCTTTTCACCATCTATCATTCTCTAAATGAATATAATATATAATGTTAATTTAATATAATTATTATATATAATCAAAATATTTATATATTTATTATATATATTTAATATATAAATATATTATGAAGTTATATAGTTGATATAGTTATTAAGACATTAATATTATTGTAACTATTTAAGATTTCTCATATCTCTGAAGTGTGACATTTGAATTATCATTCTAAGGGATTTGTTGACTGTGAAGGGGAAAATATGGAAAATATTTGGAGGTCAGAATATAAAGGCATTTAGTGTAGGTCTGATACACAAATAAGGTAAATATTTTCGCAAGTCTGAGGTGAACTAATGTATAGTAATTTGATACAGGAAAGTCTAAGGTGTGCCAATATATAGCATTTGATACAAGTTTGAAGAGAACCAATATAAGGGAAGTATGAGGTTAAAGGATATAAGGCAAGTCTGAGGCATTTTATAAGGATTTGCATGAACTATATAAGGAATTTTTTGAGTTGCAAATCAGATATAAAGTCTTTGATCAATAATATAAGATATAGGGTCTATGCATTTGATAATACTGCGGTGTGACTTAGGGATTAGAATTTGATAATACTCAAAGGTGCAAATCCTATCCATACTTTGAGATCTAGGGATTATGCATTTAATCAACTTGTAGAATTGTGGTTTGGTTTAACATGTTCCTTAATGAAATTCCAAGGTAGATGCAATGGGTTTCACATAAAGAATGTAATATCACAACGATTTTAACAATATCCATGGGAGTGATATACACATTTTGAACATATTGTAAGCATATGAGCATATAAGCATCGACATATTTGGTGGTTCTGATTCTTAGCAAATCTAGGTTTAATGGACATATTCAAAATTAGTTGCATAGGGTTCCTTTCCCTTCTTATCATTCCTAGTTGTATTGTAATTAAAAATTTTAAAAATAGTGTGTTGACAGAATATGTTTGGTTAGTTCTGCATTAAATCCCTTATAACATTTGTGAAGTCACAAATTTACTGAGTTGGAATTTATTACAAGAATAGCACACTCCTTCAAAACATATGGTGACAGGGTGAAAAACTAGATGGATTTGAATGAACCAATGAATTTGTCTAATCCAATTATTTATAAAGATCCAACTCAAGCGATTGATTGAGTCTTTTAACACCAACATACTATTGAAGCTAAGGTCCATCAAACTCCCAGGACTTCTCTTTCATAAAAATCCAAATCAAATTAAATCTCAAAAATTAGAACGTAAGGGATTATCTTGGATTGATTTGCCCATATCTTTTTCCTATTCACCTTCTTGAACATAGTTGTTGATATCTAGTATATAAAGATGTAGTCTATTATTTCAATTCTTTGTTATCTATCCAATCAACTATTTTATTTTTCTTCAAGAATGAACAAGTTCAATATTATATGGAACTTGTGTTATCCATTTGTATGATTTGTTAGTTTATTGTATTAGAGTGAATACCGTTTTTTAAATTCCCTTTTACTACACTAGATTTATATCCTAATTTGCAGGAATTTATGCTATCAATTCAAGCTAAAGGTTCATTCCAGGATCATTGGAGAGGGATTTGCAGTGGCTAAAGGTTCATATTAGTATGCAACAATCTCAGAGCATATAGTTGAATTCCAAAGTACTATGGTGAGTTGCAACTTAAAATAGAGTACTTGGAAAGGTGGAACTATTTCAACTTGTTGGTTGAGAATATAATTAGATATACATGTGCAAAGGAAACAAGAAAATCAGATTTGAGTTCTCAAAAATTAATAGTTTGACCCTCAAGAAAAGAAATTTTATCATGCATAAGTGGAATAACTATGACCTTAAACAATGCTGAGGGTGAATGGTAGATGGATTTAAACAATGCTGATAGTGTGATGTAGATGGTTGGAACAGCTGCAATAACATTTCCCCCAAGTTTGCATGCAATATATACGGCAGTCCTTGAATTGTGGAGAGAGACCCAGTAGTAGTCCAATCTCCAATCCATGTGGAAACAGAGTATAACACCGGATCACGCCCTCTATATTTGAATATCTTGAGTAGTGATGATAAGGTTTGAATGATCATTGCAGCAGTTGTAGCGAGCCCTTGGAATGTATGTGGAAATGGAAGGAAGTGCAATAACGTCCCACAATGAGAGTAGAAGATCCCATGACCAGATCACCCCTTTATGTGATGCATGCAGCTCCTAAAATGGATGACACAACTTCCTGAAGATAGATCTAGTCTCCAAAAAAATGTATCACTACTATTTCGATGAACAATGCCCCCAATGAAGAAGAATGGGAATCCAAACACTATTTGCCTGCCTGCTATAAGGATTGGTACAGAACGAAACTACCCTGGGGGGCTTGCATTTACACAGATTCATTCTTATGAAATTTCGATATTTGGTCTAATTTTAGTTGGTAGGTCTCATGTACAATACCCCTGAGATCGAATAGATTCCTCTATGAGGCTCGATTAGAGTCCTCTATGAGACTCTAAATGAGGAACCAACGATGTGTATCCAAGCATTGTTATCCACCTAAATGTCGTATCTTCCTTTGTGTATCCAAAGCTGTGTAGCCAAGCATTGTTATCCAACTAAATGTTGTGTCTTCCTTTGTATCCAAAGCTATGTAGCCCAGTATCTTCCTTGTGTCATCAAGTAGATCTGACTTTCAAATACAATGAACTCTATTTTTTTCTTTGAATCAGTCATGCAAGGTAATGCGGAGCACTGTATGGTTGGATCTCAGCCATGAATGATAGATCATTGCCCAAAGTTGGTGTTTGCATTCTAATAAGGCAATGATGTTCCTCTAAATGTCCACGACTTCAAAAATAGAGGCCACACAATAGTTAGAAGTGAGATTGCTGCTCCATTAATTAATCTTCACAAGCCCAAATTTCATTTAACTACGCCTAATTCAGATGCTAGCTGATTTGGGATAGACACCCCACTAAGAATCACCCACCAATACTGGAATACGACTACTAACAAGTCCACAAACTCGGCAAATAACACGTCCTTGCTCAATACATGGTGATGCCTGCCCTAACAATGAAGAATATGCCCAGCTGTGTAGTAAGTTATTTGTCTGCCCTAAAACATCACAAACTTATCTGCAATGAAGCACACAACAATAGATTCGGATGATCTATCCTGCCACCAATCAATCGAAAACTAGTAACCTTAATTTTTATCCAGGGTTAAGGGTTTAAACATACCAATGTATTGTCAAGTGTTCCGTCTAGAATAAACTTTTCGTTTGGAGAAAAAATGAAAAATGAAATGGGGTTTCTCATCATCCATAAGCGCCTTCAAGCAATGGCGAGTGGTAGAATCCCAAATCCTACAGATCTTGTCACAACTACTGTAAACTAAAGTGAACGACCATCACTGGGGCTGAATGGGCAGGAAAAACATTCAAGCATTTCCCGTCCTCACATACCAAATCCTCACAGTTTCGTTAGTTTCATCAAAGGATCCATAAACTATAGCATCCAACTACGGATTAAAATTAACACAGAATGCATAATTAGTGTGGCCCTTCAATGTTTTGATGCAATCACCTGTGTGGACGTCCCATTTGTGCAGGGTTTTTTCATCGGAGGCAAAGGAAATGTAATGGGAATCTGATGACCATGCCATGTGGAGGCGCTGTCCGTGTGACCTTGGAGCTCCTTCTTCACACTTCTGTTGCCTGCAAACCATATTCTCATGATTTTTGTTAGCAGAGGCACTCCCCAGTAATTCCCATCCACAGAAAATTTGACGCTTGATATTGCCCGCTTGTGTCCTGGTAAAATGTGTTTAAGCTTGTAGCGTTTAAAGCTTTATCTCGAACCCTTTGCTTCCGAGGCGATTTCCACTTATCAATTAAGCGTGTTTCAGTCCTGCACTACCTTACTCCCTCCTATCTTTGGATTCATGAAGGAATGACGCTGAGATTTGTTTCGCTATCACAAATGGGTACCGACTAATATGCACCTCGCAGAGTTTTGCTTCACTCTCACAAATGGTACCGATTAATATGCACCTTGACCCTCTAAAAGTTGAATCTTGCATTTCTCAAATTTCAAATCATTTCATTTTATTGTAATTTAATATATCAGGTAAGTGGCATTTAATAATAAAAAACATATGCTTCTTAAGAAGTTAGAGGGAAAAAACATATGAAGTTTTAGATATTATAAATTCAATCAATGAGAGATTTTATAGGTTATAGGTTAAAATCCTAACCAATTAGGATATATATCCAAACTAAATTCATATTTAACTATTTATCTTTAGTTAAAGCTTTATTTCAAAAATAAAATATTATTATTAAACTTTTCTCAAATTTTTTAATATATTTATTATTAGTACACTCATATAGTTTGTGGTTGGATCATGTAGATAGAAAGTTTGATTTTTTTTTTATTCCTTGTATTTTTCTAGGTAAACTAGTTCAACTTTGAGTTATCTATGTCTAGCTATTCATCAACTATGACTTATCTATGACTATATTTTTGTATCTTGAGCTCATATTGAGTAAATTATATGTTTTTAATATGCAAGAAGGATTCCACAACTCAACATGGAGACTAAAAAGAGGTTAAACATCTCAAATTAAAAATTTGATAGGTGAAAAATTCATAATAATGATATCATCCAATGTGGTAGTTAATAATCATAGTGTATTAGGGTGTTAGGGTGTTGAGTTAATAGTCTATATTCTTATAGCTACAATAATGGCTTTTCCCAAAGAATCAGGATTTGACATTATTACCTCACATTGGATTTATGAACTCATATTTGGGATGTAGACCTTTCACACTAATCATCATAATCACCACCACCATCATCATCATCTTCATCATCATCCTCATCGTCATTAGTATCATCATCAATGTCATATTCATCATCTTCACAATCATCAACATATTTGTCATGATCCTCATCATCAGTGTCGTCACCCTCTTCCTCATCATCACCATCTTCATCATCGTCATCTTCGTCATCTTCATCATCATCATCATCATCATCATCCTCATCATCCTCATCGTCATCGTCATCTTCAGCATCTTCATAATCATCAACATCTTTGTCGTGATCCTCATCATCAGCCTCATCACCCTCTTCCTCATCAACATTGCTATCTTCATCATCATACTCATACTCTGCATCACCATATTCATCATAATCCTCATCCTCATCCTCCTCCTCCTCATCATCGACATCTTCATCATCATCGTTGTCATCATTGTCATCATCATCGTCGCCATCATCATCACCATCTTCGTCATCATCATCATCTTCATCATCATCCTCATCATCACCGTTGTCATCATCATCATCATCATCCTCATCATCAATGTCATTGTCATTTTCACCATCATCAACATCGTTTCCCACCTATCCCTTGAAATCTGTCGTAATAACACAGTATGACTAGCTAAATGCAAAGAGATAAAAGGAGATAGTATCTAGATAGTATCAATAGATTTAGAGTGCTTGGAAATACATATACCCTAATAATGATTTTGGATCATATCAAATTATTGGACTTTATTAAAGCCTATATATTGTAGTGTTCTTTATACTCATTATAGTGTACATCATTGTAATGTAGAGTGCTCCATGTGGGATTTCCATGTTGGGAGTAATCCCTTTAGGTCCGTTGGAAATATCTTGAAGTAATAATTTTTCCTATGTATGGCTAGTAGTTACCAAGGAAGGATTTCATCCAATTGGAGATTTCAAGGCCAATTTCAATACAATTCTAAGGCCAAAATACTTATCAAATTACTAAGTGTTTAGTATATGTTACACATTTTCCAACATAATTATAAGCATACAAATTGACATTGAATCCAACTACACACATAATAGTATGTTTTATTGCTTATAACAAGCACCTTAATTAACCTTCCGAATAAAACAATTTTCTTAGCATCACCTTTTACCTCGTATGTGGTAGTAAAACATTATAGGTTTAGGTCATAAATCCAATTTTAAGATTTGGTTCTACTATATTAATTAAAATAGTTTATATTTTTTATTTTTTACTAATCAAATAACAACTTTTTATTAATACAAAAAACAAATTATATGTTTTGTATTTTCAAACTAACCAAACTGTCCACATGTGTTAATATAAATAATATTAACTTTTATCCTTTAGCACTTAGCTCTCAACATATTCACACATGACCTTAACTTCATGTCCTGGTCCCTATCGCACTCATGAATAATGGTTTTCCTTGTACATGAGCTTAGATTGTGAAGCAATATGATCTTGACATGTCACTGTCCATATCAATGCCACATTCTCCAAAAGGTTAGGGGGCTTGACACGTCAGTGTCCATACGTTTGCTTCAATGCCATGTTCTCCTCTCTGTCCATCTCAATTCCACGTTTACTTCAAAGCCATGTTCACCACGTTTGCTTCAATGCCAATGATGAAGATGATGACGATGATGATGAGATGAATGATGATATAGATAATGATGATGAAGATGATGGAAATGACAATGAAGTTGACAATGATGAGATTATATGATAATGATGAGGATGATGATGATAGTAATGATGACAATGATAGTTACGATGACAATGAGAATGATATGAATGATGATGATGATGATGATCCTTATAAGAAAGAGTTGGAGAGGTAAAAAAACCCAGTTTCACTACAAGCTCGAAGATTAAAATGTGCTCAATCATTGTTATAAGTTATGCATGCTTAAAATTGTAACCATATCCCACTTGTTATGCATGCTCTAAATGGTAACCATGTACCATATGCTTTAAATGATGACGATGATGAACTAGATGACAATGAAAGTGATGATGTTTTTTATGATGGTGATGATGGAAATGATGATCATCATCATCATCGACATCATTGTCATTTCCATCATGAGTATCACAATAGTCATAATCAGTGTCATAATCATCATTGTCGCCATTGTCATTGACATCACCATCATCATCATAATCATCTCTTTAAGAATCCTATTGTGAGGCGTAAAGGTTGCTCTAGTTTGATATCTTAGATAAGCCATGCCATTGACTCAGAATCCTTCACTTATGAGGAGGCAACCAAACAACAAGTTTGGAAAGATGTTATGAACTCGAGTTAATAATGACATGTGGAAAGTGGTTCTCAGCTAAACTTGGATTTGGCATTGGCATTAGGTTGATTCCATGAGTTCAAAAGCCTATTAAGGTAAGAAAAACAACAACATACATGTGGAATCACATCTCCGAGGCTCCATTGGGAGTTCATATCCCCTTGTCTTCAAACATGTTTTTGAATGCATGTGCCTAAGCAATGGGTCTATTCCTGTCCTCGATCAATCCAAAAGTACTATCACATGAATCATGATAATTGACATTGGAATTGATATATATGTCATTATGTTGGACATTTTCCAAACATAATTCCTAGCTCTAAACATAGTGCAATTCCTAGTGCGGTTCCTTTCGAAATTTCTGGCATTATTCCAGGCGTTATACCTGGATATATACCTGGCACTATCTTGGATGTTTTCTAGGAACAATTCCTGGATCTATACTTGGCACTATTTTTTATGTTTTCTTGTTGAAATTCATGGCGCAATTCCTATCGTTAACCCTAGATTAATATATGGTGTTATGCTATTCAGGACGCTTTTTTGGAGGCTATTCTTGGTGTTATATGGGATGTTTTTTTGGATGCTAATTGGGACGTTAATTTGGATGCTAATTGGGATGATAATTGTGGTGATAATTGGGACGCTAATTGAGACATTAATTGTGATGCTAGTTAGCGTCCAAAATAATGTCAACTTTTAAAAAGGGACACTAATTAGGATTCTGATTGCGACTCTAATTGGGACGCTAATTGGGATGCTAATTAGGGTCCAAAATAGAGCCAACTTTTAAAAAGGGACGCAAATAACGCCATTAAAAGTGCCATCCCGTGGAAAATCGTCCACTTTGTCCAAAAAATGATGAAAATTATAATAAAGTGATAGTGGACGCTAAAAGGGAAGCTAAAAGAGATGCTAATCATAGGGTTTTCTTGTAGTGATTTCGGCAAAAAAACAGCTATGTTTACAGATAGAATTGATAATTTCCATAGGAACCTTCATCAAGTCAAACAAATAAACTAGGATACTTTGCAAAACTCATTGGGCCAATACAAGTCTGCCACCAATAGATAACCAATGGAACACCTAGTTATTTATTCTCC
Source organism: Pseudotsuga menziesii (assembly GCA_001517045.1). NCBI lineage: Eukaryota > Viridiplantae > Streptophyta > Pinopsida > Pinales > Pinaceae > Pseudotsuga > Pseudotsuga menziesii. The sequence continues at coordinate 236,495 of LPNX010720269.1, read as the reverse complement.
TATCAACTTTCTATAATAACCAACACCAATATTAAGTCTTGTACTCATTTCCCTTGATATAGTACCCAAGGTACTTAAAATTTGAGTCGATATTTTCCATTTTTAATGGTAGAAGAGACTTAATTTGTTCACAACAACATGTATCTATACAGTTGGAAAGAAATCTAGATTTTTCAATACTTGTGGCCATACCAGACACATTACAAAAGACCTCAAAAATATATTTATAGGATTTCCATTCACTTACTGTTACATCCCCAAAAATCAAGACATCGTCAACAAAAAGTAAGTGACATATAGAGAATGAACTTGAACCTCTATGTCTGAGCTTATCTCGATTACAGATTTTGTCTATCCAACGAGAAAGGAGCAGAGTCAACAGTTGACTTTGCTCCTTGCCTGTTGGATGGAAAGAATTTGCAATCAGGATAAGGATGGCCAAATTCTACTCCCTTTGATCTTCAAAGATTTTTTTGCTTCACCAATAAGTCTCCTTAAGCCTTCAATAACAAGGATTGAACAATAATGATGATAATGGGAACCCATGTCGTATGCCTCTTCTACTAGAAAAGAGGTTAGAAAAGTTGACCTTTCAATTTCTTCCAGATCTCAATCATAAAATTCGGAGTAAAGATAGAGTGAAGACTTTAGGTTAAGGATTTTGTAAAGTGCAACGTTACATGAATAGAAATCTCTAAGGTAGAAGTTTAAAAAATGACATATTTATTTTTACTTTAAATTATAAGAAAATTACTTAGTTTATAAGAAAATAACAAAGCTTTGATTGTTTATTTGTAATATTGGTAATAGAATTAATCCTTTAAACTATAAGAGAGTGTAATAATTTTATGAAAAGAGAGATTACTTTGTAGTTAGAAAACGATGCTAAGTGACTTAAATACGATTGCAAATTTTTCATGACTTTAGATTATTTAATTGTTTTTAGTGAGGATTATAGTAAAAGAGCCAATTATAGTAAAAGAGTGGTGAAGTGTAATAAACAGAGATTATATTTAATTTTTTTTAGCGAGGATTATAGTAAAAGAGTGGTGAAGTGTAATAAACAGAGATTATATTTAATTGTTTTTAGCGAGGATTATAGTAAAAGAGTGGTGAAGTGTAATAAACAGAGATTACTTTGTAGTGAAAAACTGATGCTAAGTGACTTAAATAAGATTGCAAAGTTTTCATGACTTTAGATTATTTAATTATTTTTAACTCGGATTATAGTAAAAGAGTGGTGAAATAACCTTTTGGAGAGAGGTCCTTTTAAAGGTTATGATGATAATATTATATTAAAATAAATGTTATCAAATTTAAAAGTAATGAAGTTTGATCAAAGAGATTAATTATAATTAATGTTAAAAAGAAATAAAAATTATCAAGTTAAAAAGTATTTGGGAGATATTTTTTTATATAAACATCTTTTAATTAAAAAAATGTTATCAAATTTAAAAGTAATGAAGTTTGATCAAAGAAATTAATTATAATTAATGCTAATAAAATAAAAATTATCAAGTTAAGAAGTATTTGGTAGTGAAATTTTTATATAAACATTTTTTAATTAAAAAAAAATGTTATCAAATTTAAAAGTAATGATGTTTGACCAAAGAAATTAATTATAATTAGTACTAAAAAATAAAAATTATCAAGTTAAGAAGCATTTGGTAGAAGAATTTTTATATAAATATCTTCTAATTAACATGTATCTTATTCTAAACTAGTATAGATTCATATTAGCTAGAGTATTATTATCAAATGGCTTCTATTTTAAGGATGGTGTAATCATACTTATAATGTTTATATTTTTCTTAAGATGAAAAAAGCACCAACTTGTTATTTATTTTGGAAAATAAAAGTTACATAAGGTATACAATGGAGATTAAAAACCTCACTTGAGTAGATATTAGATAGCTCAAAGGCTACTATCAAAAATCACTACAATCACCCTTGATACATTCTACAAAAATCTATGCACTTATGTTTCTCTTGATAACTATGAGAGAACAAGATTTGAAAATAGCAGCAATACCATTGTCTACAATGGTATCTTCAAAATATTGTTTAAACGATAGATAGCCTTCCTTAGTTGGGTATTTGTGTTGTATGCCTCTCCTCTACTAGAGAAGAGGTTTGTGAGTGAACCATTAATTAAAATAGAAAATGTAGATGGTGAAATACAAGACATTATATGGTTTGATACCTCAACGAGGAGACTAGTATGAATTAAGACAAATCTCAAAATGGTCCAATCAACTCTATCATAAGCCTTTATTAAATCCATCTTCAAGACAAAAGATTGAATATCCTTTATTTTAATCGAGTGGATACACTCCTGAGCCACCCCAACAACATCAAGTATTTGGTGGTTGTAAAGAAAACCAAAATGTTCCATCAAAATAGACTTCGTCAAAAATGGCTTATTTCTGTTGGAGATTATTTTGGTAATGACTTTATATATTAAATTGCATAGAGATAAAGGATGAAAGTCATTATAGTCCTCCGAGTTATCCTTCATTGGAATTAGGGTAATGTAAGTGGATGATCTGGATCTTGGGGGATGAGACTTGGGAGGCTTGAATGTCGAGAGAGGAGGAGAGAAAAGATAGTCACAGAGCTGAAGGGGACAATGGACCGACTGTTATAAATACACGGCATTAAGATCGGTGTTGTGAATAGCCTAGACAGAGAGTTCTTTGAGCCTCACCTCTCAAACCATACTAAGAAAGGAACTCAAAACCAATAACCCAATAATAATATAATAACGAAAAAGGTAGGATGCTAGAAATCCATCAATTCTTTATTGAGAAGACATAGAGTCTTTTTATAACATTATTACAATGTACATTGGGCCATACCATGGGTTGTCAAATACAATGGACGTGAGAGGTACAATGTGCCTTGAACCCATACCATGGAACAAAACCATGGTTGGTCAAATATCATGGATGGGAGAGGGTGGTCTCTCCATTAATGATTTTATGATGAATCGGAGGGTGTAGCCTCTCTATTTAATGTTGTTGTGACTTATATATCTGAATTTAGATGTAATATCCCTCTTGCATACTCCTAAATACCTTGTAATTATGAATGATTATTGTACTTTTTTTGGTGAGGAGATAAAGGCCAAGGCCCCACCAGAAGCAATACCTGGAAATCTATTAATTGTCTAAGGAGTAAGCTTAGGAGACTAAAGGCTTGGACACAACTAAAACTACAGACAACTGAAACCGCTAAGGATAAAAGGGGATGGTGAGGAAGACACCATTTTGATATCTGTAGTCTTAGATATCGTCTAAATCATGGCAGCGTCAGGAGTAAGATTCACCCTATAGGGATTCCTACTTCGCCAAAAAACTATCCTAGCGAAGATACTATAGCCTAGTTGTTTAACTAAAAGTATGATTAAGCCATGATAAAAGGAGAATTACAATCATCCTAACTTCGACATAAAAGGATCCTGTAGTGATAAGTTTAAAAGAAAGAACATAGAGAAAATGATCAAGTGATTAAAATTGTTAAGGGACTACCAGTCATGGTCACCTTAAAATAGAAAGGAAGTTATCAATAACTCTATATCAGCATATCTCAAATAATAACAATGGCCTTATACCATTTAAATATATGATGACATATATTTATTATTGTAGAGTGTTATGGAAATTATCCATACCTCTGTAAGAGCATATCTCAAATAATTATAATGGCAATTATACCATCATATGATGACATATATTTTTAGAGTGTTATATATATATAGTTACAATGTAAGAAAAAGATATAAGCTTGCTAGTTGGCATGATTTTGAATCATGGAGGGAAACAATTAATTTCATTTTGTAGGTATTACTAATGAAAATCTTAGGTATTGTTAAAGGGATAAGAAACATATTAGCAAAAGGTGAGAGATCACCCAAAAGGCACATTTGTTCCTTTGGAGACAATCTACCTCCTTTAGTGAGCCACGATACTTTGAGTGTTTTATTGGCAGCGTTCCATCGGTGTGATGGAGCATTTAATTATGCAGTTATATTATTGACAAAGTGGAAAGGGAATATTCCATTATAGTACCCATGCACGTGATGGGGTAGTTATGTGTAACGTATAGATATTTTATGAGACTGCGCTAGAAGGAGGAAACTTAGGCATGCCACTGAAATCCTCGGTGTTAGGTCGATAATTTATATCCTTGACCCTGATATTCTAGACTCGCATGATATAATGGACTTCTAATGAATTTATAAATTCGATGGTTCACAGGCTGCGAGGGGGGGGGGAAGAAGCGTTGCTGGTTACGGTGAAGAAGTAGGATAGGGTCGAGTGTTCTATCTTTGAGGAGAGGTCAGGTAGGCGTGTAAACCCTACCAGCGTCCTCAGAGATCCGAAGGGGGATCTGATATCCGAAATAAGTAAGCATTTCGTCTTCCTGCATTGTATCTAAATTCAATCTCTTTGATAGAATTTATGTTTGTGTGCGTGTTCCGATTGGGTAACCGCTGTCACCGATAGGTATTTGTAGAGTTGATTCTAGTTTTTGTAAGGTTCATTTCCAGATGCACTGGTAGAAATCCAAGAGCCCTCGTGTCTACCTGCATCGAGACCTTGTTTTTCATCTTCCTTGAACTGCTCCTTTGTTGTTGAATCTCTCATATCCTCGTGTGTATAATGTGGATATCTTGTAAACCAATGAGAATCTTTGCGATCTGTTCAGCCTGCAGAGTGACGGTCTATGCATTAGTCTATAGTTTGCGATTTGTTCAGTCTGTAGAGCAATGGTCCCAGCAATAGTCTATCGCAAGTCTGTAGAGCGATGGTCCCTACATTATCCTATCATTTGCCATTTGTTCAGTCTGCAGAGCGATGGTATTTGCAATAGTCCATCGGTTTGTTCTTGGAAAATAATAGAATTGTTATGCATCGGCACTTGCCGAGCTTGGGAACCAATGATAGATTTCATATCCTTGTTTTTCTTTAGATTATTTTTCTTCCTAGTAGTCACAATATAAACTAGACTACAATAAAGATGAGATATTACTTTGGCTCACCAATCAATGCTAAACATTGACAATTCATAATTTATTAGTTTTGGAAGATTCAACGTTGGCAATGGCCATCTTGAATAAGGAGATTGGACATAGGTGATTTGTATTATCATTTTCAAAATACTCACACTGTCTTAAATTGGTTTGTCTATGTTTAAGTTTTTCATGCAATGAAATTTAACGACGCCACTGATGTTCAAGCCAATTGTTGGGTGAAGCTACATAGGTTGTGTTTTGACCTATGGTGTCAGCCTTCAAGGTAATAGAATAGATCATAAGTTAGTTTCCTAACTCAAACTTCTAAGATGATGGAATATCATGAGTCATTTAAGATGACATTATAATGTGTTTCACTTGCATTGGATCTTTCAGCATGCTAGATGGTTCCACTGCCTTCCTTCTTCCAATGAAAGGAAGATTGACTGCTTGACCTCTTCTCACTTTGATCATGGGAACAACTTGTTCTCCTTGCCAAATGCTGTGGGACTATTTTGATCTATATTGGTAAGGGTTTTTTTTCCCTTTACACTAAGTTCTTCTTTTCAGATTTGATAATTTTGTGCCTGTCCTTTTTGGGTTTTCTTGTTATGCTATTAATTGCATTATTTTATATTGTTTAAAGAGAAAATGCAGTAAGCACTTCTCATATTAATGCCATTAACTTCTGCTCCTTTAAGTTGCGTTGACCATTTATGGTCATTTGTGCACTTTAATTATGATTGTGTTCTATTTTACAAGTATTTTGCAATCATATTTTGGAAAGAAGGTTTTATTAATGCAAGGTATTATTAATAGCATAACTATAAAGTACAAGCTCGCGTCTCATTGTACTGATGAGACAATGGTGTTGGGGGCTAATATCCTCTCTATTCTTACACTACTGCAGTATATTATCCATATTAACAGTTTTTATATCCAGTTTAATGAAAAGAGAATGCAAATGGAAAATTTCCAAAATATGTGATTTGCTGGGGATGAACTTCCACATCAAGTTGAATTCTAGGCTCGATAGGCTGGATCAGGGAATTTGTCCAATAATTTTTCTAAATTAAGTCCAATGACCTTTACCTTCTACGTAAGACATTCACAAGCTGAGAATGGGACCTCTGATGCCCCTCATTCTCTGGGAACTTTAGATAACTTCCTTGGCTTCCTCAGTGGCAGTTTGGTACTTTGTAAATTTTTCCAAGTATACATGCTGCATTCTGTCAACCTCAAAAGCTTCAAGCACCTGGTTTAAGAGTGTTGGAAAGCAGAGTGGTTTCAAATTCCTTGTTTTTTTTTAAAAGTATTTGGCTATACGTGAATGCCTTATCGTAATAATTGATTTATATACAAAATATTAAGAGAAATTATATTACCTGTTTATGATAAGGGCTCTGCTTAAGGGTTCCTACCTTAACCTAGTAAAGGGATATGAATAAATTGGTTGACTGGAATCTCAGGAATAATACAAGTAGGGTGAAATACTGTGTACCTTAGGATGGTATAGAATTTTGGTCATAGCTTGATGGGAGCAATAAATAGCTTAGTAGTACTCTCCCAAAGGGAGAGAAAGTAAGGCAACAAAGTTGTTGCAGATTGTAACCAGATATTTGTATGAATATTACACGATGCGACAATTTGGTGGATGTAACCCATGGAATGGGTGAACCACGTATATTGGTTCCTCTCTTATGTGCTCTGGATGTGTTTGTTATGTTATGTCCACTTGATGTTCCTCTTATATGTTTTATTCTCCTCATAATGAAGTTGTAAATAGTGGAGTGGTTACATAGGAGTTTCCTAAATACAAAAAAAATATTATTCTAATGTTTATGATTGCAGTGAGTCTAATATGGTGAATATTGTTTATTTCGATAATTATAATATGTTAGACCACATATTTCTGTGGATTAAAAAGCTAGAATTATTCAAAAGGTCCCTCTGTAACATGTTAAGAATCATAATTACTAGTCTTAATAAGGATTGCAATGAATGACCGTTGATTTATCGTGCTTAGGTGGTTGTTTTAGCTTATGTTTTAACATGCATTTTACCACTCACAAATCTCAAGGATGGTTGTTCAAAGACAAAAATAGCTTTTCTAAGAAGAAATATTTTGTTTTTTTTATTTGGGTTTGTTTCAGATGGTATCAAAGCGAAGGTTGCAGCACTTGGGTCTATTTGGGCTCAAAATGCTCCTGCATATTTCGTTTTAGGAACTAACGATCGAGTTTTTCTTTGTGATAACAGAAATCAACAAGTTCACATTGTTCTGCAACACAAGTACCTTAAGATGTACCAAACGTGGATATTTATTGACCTTGTAGTTATGAAGGAGAAAGTGGAACATCTCCTCAAAATTACAATGAAGAAGTCCATTACCTTTTCCAGTTCAATGTCAGGCCCGATGATATAAGTACACAGGTATCTGGCTATTTCCTTGATTCCTTCCAAATATGTTTATGAATGGCTAAGACGATTTCCTCATCTCTATTTGAGTTGCACCAATAAATTTTAATGAAGTATAGAAGTCTTCTTAGACAAACTCATGGTCGATGAAAGTACTATAGTAATTGCTGTCATAAATAGTAATGTGGAATTTTGAATTGATGAAAAGTGACCTTTAAAAACCTACATGCATAGTTGAACTAGACACTGATGAATTTTTGTTATATTAAAAAGATTCTTAGAAATGCAAGGTTGACAAATTGTAATAGGTTACATTGAAAACCTGTCAAACAATTGTTGTTAAGGACTAGTGGGGAAAGGGTTACATCATTAACAATAAAATATAGGACTGCTAAAGAACTTGGGAGAATTGATTCATGATTTAGAATTTGCTATTAACAATGGATAAATATAAGTAGCTCATGAGGATATGTTTGCAAGTTGATGTAGAGGTCCCACTATGTTAGGTATATATATTTGAAAACCTTACTTTATACATACCTTCTCAAAGAGAAAAATAGTATAATTTCTTAGAGATAACAAGGTAACTATAAAATGGAATTTGATAAGCTAATCATTCAAGGAAGGAGTAAATACATCACCCCTAAAACTCTTGTGAAAAGTAGCTAAAGTTATCAGGTATAAAAATTTTCTTATGCTAAAATAGTAGGTATGTTAAATGCACCTATTGCTAGGATTATGCAAAAAGCATATTCTATCAAATGGTTGTTAGTGATGTTAAAAAAATGAAAATATATTAACACTAACATTTTGTTGAATATGAACAAGTTGTTTATAACTAAGAACATATTGTTTTGGTTAGGGCATATCAGATGATAAATGGAAGGAACTACCTGTCCTTAAGTTTAGGTCCATAAGAAAATGTGAAGAATTAGATTGGACCAAACCTCTGATATGTGTGTGCATCAATAACATATGACTTTGAGTCTTAAATGAATATAACCTGAGGAAGAGTTATATCATGTTATGATTCTTTCTATCCTAGTTCATAAATTAATAGATCTCGAAAATGGTTATTTTGTATGCGTAGCAGTGAATGACCTAAGAAGTAAGTATTAATTGGTTTCAAAAGATGCTATCTAGTTTGACTCTTATAAAGAGAATGCTGTTTTCTTATGAGAAATGCTAATTAACTCGTTTTTGTCATATGAGCAAACCGTATTAGCTTACTAAATGGATACTAAGTGAAAGTAAGACCTGAATGTTAAAGGGATGGCAAGGAGATTCAGGTTGGTTGAAATAATACAACTATTATAATAATCGGCATGCAAGTGGATCCTAAGTATTGGGTTGCACATAGAAAGGCAATTTCTTTTTACATCAACAGTGTTTTAAAGTTCTTTCCCTTTAGGAAAATTGGAACTAAATTACTTATGAACTTAGGCTACAGTGTAGCCAAAGTGAATGGTAAAATGTCTTGCGCATAAAATAAATAATGCTTCTAGTTATATAAAAATATTGCATTGAATATAGAGACCCTTATTTTGATGAACAAGACCGTCACCAATCCTGATATAAGTAGCTGAAATATGAAATTATGGTAAGCAGTTTACTTTGAATTACTGATGTTATTGGAATTTCTATGTCCCTAGCTTTCCACTCATGAATGTGGTGTAAAGTTGGAATATCCCTTCACTAGTAATTATCCAAATATAGACGAGTAAGGATGTCTAAAGATATTGATATTAAAAATAATAAGTTGATGAATGTTGTGTAATGTTATATACTAACATTGCAGGATTATGCGAGGAACGCTATCAATCGAAGGCGACTGTTAGTAAGAATATCCATGAGATTAAGAAGTAGAGTTAAACCACTAAAAAAAATAGTGATGCCTTTCCTTGTCTTAGTTAAGTTGTGGATATCGAGGTTTTATGAACCAAGGATTAAGTGTGGATTATGATGTTATGTATTGACATTGCAGGGCTTTAGTATGATTCTGACCATCTCATGATCAACGTAAGACAGGGATTTTAAATCCATTTGTAAATAAGTGATGGTTTATTCTGAATGAATTATAAGATTGTATGAACCATGAATGATGGTAAGGGTACAATCGCTACAACTTAGGAAATGTTGATTAAATGAATGATATGTTTATCAATAGATGTTAATTATATTAACCATGAAGCCAATGACATGAATGAAATCAATGACAGTGAAGTCATGTTAAGCACCAAAGAATGTGTGTTGCAAATAGTCAAAGGTTGTAATTAACATTAAAAGCGAATAAGGAAAATACATGCTGCGGGAGCACAATGGTGTTAGGCAAGTGATTATTGTGTGAGCACATTGGTGTTAGCCATACATGCTGCAGGAGCACAATAGTATTAGAAAAATTATTTTCATGTGAGCACATTGGTGTTAGGCATATCATGTGGCAAGAAAAATTCATGATCTAACTCTACCCTACTTCTGGGTAGGAAGGAATGCATGGACTCAAGAAAGGAGGCTTGAGGGGAACCATGTAAGAGCTATGATATCAATATTAAGACCTAGGCAAAGCTTGACATCTGGAAGATAGGACGTTGTTTGATGTCACTGAGGAGAAAAATTTGACCAGCAGTCAAAAGGGAGAGTAACCTCATAAATAGTCGTAAGTCCACACAAGAGTTGGTAAAAGAACTCCACGGAGAGTTTTGGGGAATATTTTCATCTCCATGTTATAATGAATGAAAAATGTGTTAATGCTCTAAGTAATTAGACTGATAAATGTAAGACCCGGGTAGGGAAAAAACCCCTCAAAGGAGCAGAGGAGTGGGGAATTTTGAATTGAAAAATGATGAAAAAATATGAATCATTTATGAATCAATTACATTATTGATTTAAAAATAAATACTAGAAGATGTTCCATGAATCTTGATTGTGGTATTGCGAAAGGATCCACTGTTTATGTTTTAAATTGAATTATGAAAGTTTGACATATGAAGTTGGGTAGACCCAAATCTTACTACAGTAAAACTACAGGTTTTAACAAAATGGTGACCTGTGAAAAGTCAGGAAAGGTCGAAGGAGATCACAATAGGATAAGACGAAGTGAGAAAAGATGACTTATGAGGAGAAGGAGACTGGCTAAAAATAGGAACACCGAGGACAGTGTTACTTTTAAGGGGAGGAGGATGTAATATCCCTCTGGCATACTCCTAAATACCTTGTAATTATGAATGATTATTGTACTTGTTTTGGTGAGAATCTCAAGGCCAAGGCCCCACCAAAAACAAGACCTAGAAATCTATTAATTGTCTAAGGAGTAAACTTAGGAGACTGAAAGCTTGGACACAACTAAAACTACAGACAACTGAAACCACTAAGGATAAAAGGGGATGGTGAGGGAGACACCATTTTGATATCCGTAGTCTTAGGTATCGTCTAAATTATGGAAGTGTCAGGAGTAAGCTTCAACCTATAGGGATTCCTACTTCGCCAAAAAATTATCCCAGTTAAGATACTATAGCTCGGTTGTTTAACTAAAAGTACGATTAAGCCATGATAAAAGGAGAATTACAATCATCCTGACTTTGACATAAAAGGGTCAAGTAGTGATAAGTTTAAAAGAAATAACATAGAGAAAATGATCAAGTGATTAAAATTGTTAAGGGACTACCGGTCATAGTCACCTTAAAATAGAAAGGAAATTATCAATACCTCTATATCAGCATATCTCAAATAATAACAATGGCCTTATACCATTTAAATATATGATGACATATATTTATTATTGTAGAGTGTTATGGAAATTATCCATACCTCTGTAAGAGCATATCTCAAATAATTATAATGGCAATTATACCATCATATGATGACATATATTTTTAGAGTGTTATATATATAGTTACAATGTAAGAAAAAGATATAAGTGCTAGTTGGCATGATTTTGAATCATGGAGGGCAACAATTACTTTCATTTTGTAGGTATTACTAATGAAAATCTTAGGTATTGTTAAAGGGACGAGAAACATATTAGAAAAATGTGAGAGACCACCCAAAAGGGAGATTTGTTCCTTTAGAGACAATCTACCTCCTTTAGTGAGCCACGATACTTTGAGTGTTTTATTCGCAGCGTTCCATCGGCATGATGGAGCATTTAATTATGCAGTTATATTATGTATAGAGTGGAAAGGGAATCTTCCATTGTAATACCCACTCACGTGATGGGGTAATTATGTGTAATGTATAGATATTTTATGAGACTGCGCTAGAAAAAATAAACTTAGGCATGCCACTGAAATCCTCGGTGTTAGGCAATCATCTTTGTCGATAATTTATATCCTTGACCCCGATATTATAGACTCGCATGATATAATGGACCACTAATGAATTTATAAATTCGATGGTTCACAGTCTATGAAGGGGGGGGGGGGAAGAAGCGTTGCTGGTTATGGTGAAGAAGTAGGAGAGGGGCGAGTGTTCTATCTTTGAGGAGAGGTCTTGTAGGCATGTAAAACATACCTACATCCTCATAGATCTGAAGAGGCCTCTGAAATCCAAAATAAGTAAGAATTTTGTCTACCTGCATTGTATCTAAATTCAATCTCTTTGATAGAATTTATATTTTTGTGCGTGTTTCGATTGGGTAACCGCTGTCACCGATAGGTATTTGTAGAGTTGACTCTAGTTTTTGCAAGGTTCATTACTAGATGCACTGGTAGAAATCCAAGAGCCCTCGTGTCTACCTACATCGATACCTTGTTCTTAATCTTCCTTGAACTTCTCCTTTGTTGTTGAATCTCTCATATCCTAGTGTATATAATGTGGATATCTTGTAAACCAACAAGAATCTTTGCGATTTGTTCATCTTGCAGAGCGATGGTCCATGCATTAGTCTATAGTTTGCGATTTGTTCAGTCTGTAGACCAATGGTCCCTGCAATAGTCTATTGCAAGTCTGTAGAGCGATGGTCCCTACATTATCCTATCATTTGACATTTGTTCAGTCTACAGAGCGATGGTCTCTGTAATAGTCTATCGGTTTTTTCTTGGAAAACAATAGAATTGTTATGCATCGACAATTTCCAAGCGAGGGAACCAATGATAGATTTCAGACCCTTCTATATCTTTATATTATTTTTCTTCCCAGCAGCCACAATATAAACTATACTACAATAAAGATGAGATATCACTTTGGCTTACCAATCAATGTTCAACATTAGCAATTCATAATTTATTAGTTTTGGAAGATTCAATGTTGGCAATGGCCATGTTGAATAAGGAGATTGAACACAGGTGATTTGTACTATCGTTTTCAAAATACTCACAATGTCTTGAATTGGTTTGTCTATGTTTAAGTTTTTCATGCAATGAAATTTAACGCCACCACTGATGTTCAAGCCAATCGTCGGGTGAAGCTACATAGGTTGTGTTTTGACCTATGGTGTCGGCCTTCAAGGTAATAGAATAGATCATAAGTTAGTTTCTTAACTCAAACTTCTGAGATGATGGAATATTATGAGTCATTTAAGATGACATTATCATGTGTTTCACTTACATTGGATATTTCACCATGCTAGATGGTTCCACTGCCTTCCTTCTTCCAACCAAAGGAAGATTGACAGCTTGATGAGGGAATTTGTCCAATAATTTTTCTAAATTAAGTCCAATGACCTTTACCTTGTACGTAAGACATTTACAAGCTAAGAATGGGACCTCTGATGCCCCTCATTCTCTGGGAACTTTATATAACTTCCTTGTCTTCCTCAATGGCAGTTTGGTACTCTATAAAATTTTCCAAGTATACATGTTGCACTCTGTCAACCTCAAAAGCTTCAAGCACCTGCTTTAAGAGTGTTGGAAAGCATAGTGGTTTCAAATTCCTTGTTTTTTTTTAAAGTACTTGGCTATAGGAGAATTCCTTATCATAATAATTGATTAATATACAAAAGATTAAGAGAAATTATGTTACCTGTTTATGATAAGGGCTCTGCTTAAGGGTTCCTACCTTAACCTAGTAAAGGGATATGAATAAATTGGTTGACTGGAATCTCGAGAATAATACAAGTAGGGTGAAATACCTTGTACCTTAGGATGGTATAAAATTTTGGTCATAGCTTTATGGTAGCAATAAATAGCTTAGCAGTACTCTGCCAAAGGGAGAGAAAGTAAGGCAACAAAGTTGTTGTAGATTGTAATCGTATATTTGTATGAATATTACACAATGCGAAAGTTTGGTGGATGTAACCCATGGAATGGGTGAACCACATAGATTGGTTCCTCTCTTATGTTCTCTGGATGTGTTTTTTATGTTATGTCCACTTGATGTTCCTCTTATATGTTTTATTCTCCTCATACTGAAGTTGTAAATAGTGGAGCGGTTCCATAGGATTGTCCTAACTACAAAAAAAAAGCTTATTCGGATGTTTATGATTGCAGTGAGTCTAATATGGTGAATATTGTTTATTTTGATAATTTTAATATGTTGGACCACTTATTTCTGTCAAGTAAAAAGCTAGAATTATTCAAAAGGTCCCTCCCTAACATGTTAAGAATCATAAGTACTAGTCTTAATAAGGATTGCAATGAACGACCGTTGATGTATGATGCTTAGGTGGTTGTTTTACCTTATGTTTTAACATGCATTTTACCACTCACAAATCTCAAGGATGGTTGTTCAAAGACAGAAATAGTTTTTCTAAGAAGAAATATTTTGTTTTGCTGATTTGGGTTCCTTTCATTAGACCATATGCCCTCTAAAATTTGGATCATTCTTTCCCCCTTAGAAATTTATGGTCCCCATCATTTCATGCTAAAAAGAGACACAATGTTCCAATTGCCAATGAAGACAAGGCTTTTGTGAGGTTAACCCATAACCATGGTTTTTGTGTGGTTAACCCATAACTGTGACCATGACCATGGGTTTTGTGTGGTTGACCCCTAACCATGATTATAATACATAACTGTGGGTTTTGTGTGGTTGGCCCATAACCATAACTGTGAGGTTTGTGTGATTGACCCTTAACCATGGGTTTTGTGTGGTTGACCCATAACCATAATCATGGATTTCCTATGGTTGGACCATAACTATGATTGCAATACAAAACTATGGATTTTGTGTGGTTGATCCACAACTATCATTACATAACCATGGGTTTTATGTGGTTGACTCATAACCATCATTTTTTGTGTTTAACCCATAACCATGATTACAATAGGATTTAATAAAAGTCCAAAAATTGAGAAAATTCCTAATCTTTGGTGCAGTTGATGTCACTGTTGCAAATCCATTCATAGCTCCTAATGTAGATGACAAAATTGATTTCGTTGAAGACCCATTTGAGATTTCGAAGAGACCTTTGTATCCATATAACATATTTTCTATGTGGTGGCCCAAGGAATGATAACATGTGTGTTGAAGATCAGGGGACGCACACATACTATTTTTGTAGGAATATGTTGCTTCAATCGATGATGTCTCTCCAAAAAGCCAAATGAAAAACCCTGAAATACTCATTTTATCTAACATGAATACATTTCGAATGAGCTATGGTATAACCTTTAATATGTTATGTGGATTCCATGGTACTTATTTAATGTTGTTGTACATGAGGTCACATTTTGTACAAATATGTGCTACTTCAAACATGCATATCTCACAAACCAGGTATCCAAATGAAAAACATGTGAAATACCCATTTTAGATGATGAAAACAGATTTTAAATAGGACATGGAAGACGCATTGAAACATCTTGTAGAGATCACAACATCTCTCTAAAGTTTGCAGAACATGGTCATCCTCCATAGATTGATTAGCGTAGGTTGGAAAAGGTTTGTAGAGATCATGGAATATCTGGATGCAACATAGAGCCTTGTGTATGGACCAACAAATAGAAAGTCTGATTTTATATAAACACCAGACTAAAAAACCTAATAATATAACACATGACTAAATGAAAGTTTGATTTTATATAAACACCGGTAAAGTTCAGAAGCTAGAGCCGGCTTTCAATTATGTGATTCCACATATCTATGGATTTGGAGAACTCCACACACACACACACACACACACACATATATACAAGTTATTTTACAATGATGGATTTGTTTTACAATTTTGTTACATAAAGATAAATGGTAGTGCTTCATGTATTTTTAATAAATTATGGATTTTTGAAACAAAATATCTTATATAATACATTTTAATTGATTAAATAATTTTTAATAATATAATGATAAATAAGTATTAAGATTAAGGAGGGCAGGGCAGTTATAAGATTAAGCAATGTTCGAATATAAATGGCTTAAATTGCCATTTTAACGCAATTCTTTAAGTGAATTCATTATCCCAAACTAAAAAACCTAATAATATAACACATGAATAAATGAAAGTTTGATTTTATATAAACACGGATAAAGTTTAGAAGCTAGAGCCGGCTTTCAATTCTGTGATTCCACATATCTATGGATTTGGAGAACTCCACACACACACACACACACACACACACATACAAGTTATTTGACAATGATGGATTTGTTTTACAATTTTGTTAATAAAGATAAATGGTACTCCTTCATGTATTTTTAATAAATTATGGATTTTTGAAACAAAATATCTTATATAATACATTTTAATTGATTAAATAATTTTTAATTATATAATGATAAATAAGTATTAAGATTAAGGACGGAAGGGCAGTTATAAGATTAAGTAACGTTCCAATATAAACAACTTAAATTGCCATTTTAACGTGATTCTTTAAGTGAACTCATTATGTGAGACTAAAAACCTAATAATATAACACATGACTAAATGAAAGTTTGATTTTATATAAACACTGGTAAAGTTCCGAAGCTAGAGCCGGCTTTCAATTATGTGATTCCACGTATCTATGGATTTGGAGAACTCGCCTCAAACACACACACATATGTGTGTGTGTGTGTGCGCCTGTGGGGTATGTATACAAGTTATTCGACAATGATGGATTCGGTTTACAATTTTGTTACATAAACACAAATGGTACTGCTTTTTTAATAAATTGTGGATTTTTGAAAGAGAATATTTTATATGATACATTTTAATTGATTAAATAATTTTTAATTATATAATGATAAATAAGTGTTTATAAATATTTGTAAATTTCAATTCATTTATTTCAAAAAAAAATTATTTATTTATTTGAATATTAATAAAGTTATAAATTTAATAAAACAACAAAAAGATAAATTGAGAAAAATATATGATGTGATGTAATGCATTAGAAAACATATGACTTGAAACTAATGTGCCCAAGCCACGACGCCATGTGGCACAGAGAAATTAACTCCTTTGAGCATTTTCTTGTAATGGGAACAACGAGGAATGGATATCGACCACCAATGTAATACCGGCTAAATGGAATCAGTTTAAGTGTTAAAAAAAGCAATGAAGAAGAAACGAATGAACACACAGTGGTCAGATTGATTGTGTGGGAAATGAAATTCCTTCTCATTACTAACCAAAAGTATATATAAGAGTACATCACAACAAAATCATGGGTCAGGAAATACTATGGGTCACTAACACTAGGTAAGTTGACCAACTAAACTATTCAACTAAGTAATTATGTTGATAAATGTTTTTATTTCAGATTTGGGGTGGACTACGACCGGTGATTTTTCATCTAGAGACAAGGATGAGACAAGTGTACCGTCAAGATTGTCTATGGCAGTAGTTCAAAATTATTTATAAAACAAGGAATATAAAAAATAACTGGTAGCTAGCAGATGAATGGATAACTGCTACCAATGCATAAATAACCCATAGCTGATGAATGAATAACCAACAGTTCATGGAAGATAACTAGAAAAATGTGAGATAAAAAGAAAAAGAATATAATAAATAATTGATAGTTGATAAATGGATAACAAGAAGAATGTTAGTGTTAACTTGTATCTAGGCATGGATAACCCACACTTGAACCCATTTAACTAGAAAAATATGAGGAATAAACAAAAAAATAAGAAACATTCTCCCATTACATAACTATCTGTTAACCATTTGATCCATGTCGACATGATACAACCACAAACTATGTGGGTGTGCTAGTTAATGCACTATTGACCATAGTGGACTATTTAGATTACAATTCTTAATGCACCGCCTTAATCCCAACTAGGACAATATTTTCAACACTAGCAATCCCTAAGTGTTGTCTTTGAAACTCAAATGCAAGTGTTCTGAATGGTTTGGTGAAAATGTCAGCCAATTGCTCCTTATACCCACAAAACAGTAATGTAGTATCTTCATTATTGACTAACTAACGAATGAAATCATAGTGAGTGTCAATATGTTTGTTTTTTCTATGAAAGACATTATGCTTTGACAATGTGATTGCTGAACTATTGTCACAAAAAGTAGGAGTTGGCTCCTTTTTTGTGTGTCCCACATCTTTTAAAAGTATTCTTAGCTAAACTACAATGCAAGCTAGCATGGTGGCTGCTACATATTCTTTTTTCTGCAGATGACATGTTGACACTGGGTTGTTTCTGAGATGTCCAAGAGATCAATTTTTTACCAAAATGAAAAGCATAACCAGATATAATTTTCCTATCATCGGCACTACCTGCAAAAACACTGTCAGTGTACCATATCATTGTAACCTGTCAGAGTACTGTGTGGTGTATGAGTGTACCAGAGGCCAAATCCAAGTGTTCTTGCGACATATCTCAGAATTCTTTTTCCAACTTTTCAGCGAGAGTCTTTGGGATACTCCATGAATCTTGAAATTAGACTTACAATATACATTAAATATGCTCTAGTGGCGGTCAAATACATTAAACTACCTACAATTCTTTTTATAGAGTGTCGAATTTATTATAGGTCCACCATCATTATTTGTTAACTTAGTGCCTAGAGAAATGGGGTTTCTACTGGTTCACATTTATCCATTCCGAATCTCTCTAAAATATCAATAACATACTTATGCTCACAAATGGAAATACCTTGATTAGCTTGGGTAACTTCCTTAACAATGAATTAATTGATCAAACCTAGATCAATCATCTCAAATTCCTTTTTTGTGATTGTCCTAAATTATTCAAGCATCAAATTACCAGTGTAAAGCATGCCATCAACATAAAGAAAAACAATAAACATTTTACCTTTCTCAATTTTGACATAGAGAGTGGACTCATTTCTACTTCTGCCAAACCCATTGTTGATGAGGTAGGAATCAATTATTCTATACCAAGCTCATAGAGCATATTTCAAACCATATAAATCCTTTTTCATCTTGCAAACTTTATGTTCTTGACCTTGAACAATAAATCGAGGGAGTTGGTTTACATATATTTCTTCCTCAAGTATCCCATTAAGGAAAGGATATTTTAGATCCATTTGGTAGACAGGCCATTGATTTTGTGTTGCAATGGAAAGTGCAGTTCTAATAGTATCCATCCTTTCTACTGGATTAAAGGTTTCATCATAGTCTATGCCATAACTTTGAGCATAACCTTTGGAAACCACCTTTCCTTGTGTTTTTCTATCTCTCATTTTTTAGTTTCTTTGGTATTATAGACCCACTTGACTCCAATGCGTGTATTGTTTAAAGGGAGGTCAACAATGTCCCAAGTCTGATTTCATTCAATGGCATCAATTTCATCATTCATAGATTTCACCCATTGTGCATCACTTGTTTCTTCTTCTAGTGTTGTAAGCTGACTACAAAACATAACATATTGAACTTGCTCATCAATAATTAGTGTTTGATCATACAACTCTCTCAGACTTCTAGTTTTTTGAGACTGGGGTGGTTTGTCTTTCGGTGTTTCTTCTTTTCGGTGTACTTCCAATCCTGGAAATTTGGTAGGTAGATATAACAAATATGAACTTTCTTGTTTTTGTATGTATGAAGGATCACTCCATCATTTTTCTTCAACGAACTTCACATCTCTTCTCAGCACAATCTTTTTGGTGATAGGATTATACAACTTGTAACCCTTGTGTTGTTCACTGTAACTAGTGAAAATGCACTACTCACTCTTCTAATCCATGTTTCTTCTGATATCATCAAAGACATGAACAAAAGAAACATACCCGAAAACTCGTAGATGTGCAACACTAGTCTTAGTGCCACTCCAAGGTTCTTCAGGAATCTTTCCCTAGACACTCACCATGGGTGATCTATTGAGAAAATTTATTGAGCATTCAACATCATCAATCCAATACTCATATCATACCTTCTTGTGTGAAAACATGCTACGGGACATGTTCATGATGGTCTGGTTCTTTCATTTTGAAACTCCATTATGTTGTGGATTGTATCTGGTGGTGAACTGTCTCTGGATTCCATGCTACTTGCAGAAATATGTAAACTCATGTGAATCATATTCACCTCCACAATCTTATCTGAGTGCTTTAATGAACTTGCTAGACTGCTTCTCAGTCAGGACCTTGAACTCTTTGAACCTGGAGAAGGTATCTAATTTGTTCTGGAGAATGTATCTGATTTGTTTTGTAAATTTCAATGGATGTGTCAATGGCACTACGATGCCAATATTTCTCTATCATTGCTTGAATGTGTATTTTATTGTGGGTGTTTAACCCTTGCTGTAATTCGTTGGAATGATTTGTCATTTATGGTTTAATCTCTATTAATGGATTCATTTGTTTTTAATTAACTGTGTGTAAAAGATGCCAAAGGAAGAGCTCTTGATTCGTATGAGATAATTTGGTTTAATTTCATGGAAGAATTCCTATCTGTATGGTAGATATGATGAATTGGTTGTTTTTACAGGAAACCATAATGGCTTAGCCGAAGCCCTGCGTAAAGAACGCATACTGTGCGTTGGGTTTAAATGTTGGGTTCTTGACTGTACAAGATTATGGTTTACTTTGTTTGAAGGAATCAATATTGGGTTGTATTGTTTATATGCTTTTGTTTATTTGTTTACAAATGTTTAAAGCTCATAGTTGGGCTCTACGTGACTCGATCTTAGGTCGATTGCTTGGTTGGGGTTTAATGTTTGAATGAGTTTATTGATATTAAATTTGGAATTGTTTAACTTTTTAAATATATTAGCACAGAAAAGGTTGGAGCTCATGTGGCTCGACCTTAGGTTATGATGGTGAATTTACTATGATTATTTGTTTATCTTTTGATTAGTGATATGTATAAGCTTTTGTTAGATGGGATATCATGTTTATGTGGTTTATTTATTTAATCATTTATTTAACACTTTTCAGCTGGTGCGTAAGATTTTTGAAATGGTAGCTTGATATTGTGATAATCGTTTTATAGATATGTTTGTAATATAATTGAAATACTTGGTCTATTAATTTAATTCTTTACAAGTTTTTTTACGTAGATAGATTTGTTTTGGAAAATGAAATGGTAGGATTCCAATCCTTAATAGGATTCAATTTATCGGTAGGTGTATAATGTTTATAAGTTTTGTTTTTAATAGTATCACTAGTGGAAAATGAGAGATTAGTGACCAGGAGACCAAACGTTTTGGTCACCACAATTTTTTTCAAGGGATAAATGACCAAATTTGATAAATTTAAGTGAGTTAACTAAAAAAGACCAAGATAAATGACCAATTTTGGTCACTGGATAAAAACCAATTGAAAACGACCAAGATAAATGACCAAATTTGGTCACGGGATATCTAGACTAAAAATGACCACATGACAATTGGTCATTTATTTGGTCATTTTTTATTCTTGCGATCTTCTTATCACTCCTAATTAATTAATTATGATTAATAACCAATGTAATTGCAAGCCATTCTTTGAAGGTGAAGTCCATAATTTTAGGTCTTCTTCCTGATTATCATTCCTTTTGGTAAGACAATAAAGATAAGGATAGTGGCCTACATTAGCATGGAAAACAGTTTTGACATAGAGGTTAATTAATTAATATACGCTATTATACGTCACATTAATTGTTTTCATTAAATAACTTAAATTCCAGCTACGTCTAAGTAGTTTTTTTGATATAATGAAGTGTGCTCCAACTTGAAAATAATTACAATAAAATAGTTAATGTTATATTGTTACTCACGAAGTGTAAAATTTGTGATACACATATGACTACTCAATTAAGGAGTAAACTAGTGAACCGACCATTTGCACCGATCGGACGACCTGGCTCGCATGAGCGGTCACGTCCGACATTGCCGATCGTCCGATTGGTGCAAATGGTCAAGCAAATAGGTCCCAGCCTTAATTAATGTGTTTAAAATAAGTTTCATTGAAAATATATCATTTTTTTCATGTAGAAATTAATTAAGAGTATTCAATTGTTTAAAATTGTAAAAAATTGAAAGAACAATATTTTTTTGCATTTTTTTGATTAAAATATTTAAGAAACTTGTATTTGTCAATTGAAATACAATTATTTATATTCTCTTTCATTTGTCAAAAGCAATATAAATAATTGAAATTAAAACCACTTGCAAATACGCAAGTTACATATATAAACCTACCACATATAGCTTTACTAACACATAGCTTTACTATTTATGCCCTTTTAATTGAAATTAAAACCCCTTGCAAATACCTGGGTATGAACCTACCACATATAGCTTTACTAACACATAGCTTTACTATTTATGCCCTTTTAATTGAAATTAAAACCCCTTGCAAATACCTGGGTATGAACCTACCACATATAACTTTACAATTTATTCCCGCCCACATGCAACTAATGAAACTTTACACACTTCTTGCTCGGGCCTTTAAGTTAGACTGGGTTAACATTAATTGGTTGGTTGCTAATCTAATTTAAGAGCAAGTTGTCACAATAGCTTGAACAAAACTTCCATGATAAAGGTTTATATTTTCAACAAATTTTTTTTCTTGATAATTTATGTAAAATGATTTGACAAAGTTATTATTTATTTGGAAAAAAAATAAGTGAATTATTTTTGGTTGATTTGATTTGAATTGTGTTTTCTTTTAAAATTAAAATACAACATGAAAAGAGTATTATAAGAAATATATTGCATCTATGGTATGGATAAAAGGGAAGAAGATGAATATTAATATTGCATCTATAGAATGGATAAAGTGAAGAAGATGAATATTAAACCACACAAACAAACACGTTACAACTGAAAAATAAAGCAGTGATAGCTGTCACTCTGTTCGTTTTGGCCAAGATAATTTGGAATATGATATAATTAAAAGGTATGAAGTATTCACCTTCTTTCCTCTTTTGAGTCGAGCCCCTTCAGAGTTGATCACCGCCAACATGATGAAGAGCGAGCCGCGTGGGGAAAATAGAGGGTTCGTTTGGTGGTTTCACTTTCTTTCCCCATTTAGTCGAGCCCCTTCCAATTTGATCACTGCCGACATGATGAAGAGCGAGTGGATTGGGAATAATAGATGGTTCATACGGTGGTTACCATATTGGAGAGCTTGTCCTGGAGTTTATTTTGGTAATTGCTGTGGTAATTCGCGGGAGATTTTGTTATTACAGAAATAGAATGTTGATGTTGGTTAATTGGCGGGAGGGGAGTGATATTGCTTGGTTTAATATATATCCACGAGTGATAGCCTCTGCAATGGATATGAAGAGGGCATCAGACCAAACATGGAGGCTTTTGAAGAGGCGCGCAAGGACATCCTTAGTTGCAGAGCTGAAAGCCTTGGGTTCTTTCCAGGTAAGCCGAATTATTCTGATATTTCTTCTGATATTTTTGCATCTAGTGTTAAACTGTTAAACTGTTAGGGATTAATTGTTAAAAAATTTCTGGATACTCTCCAAGTATGCAAAAGCCTCAAATTGTCAAATTCCTCACCTGTAACTTCTGTTGTTCCTGTAACTTTTGTTGTGCCTCATGGAGGCTTTGTCTACTGCTGCTGCTTCTGTGTACTTTTACATACTAAATGGGTTTTCCTCTGAACTAAAAGACAGTTTTATTAAAGATGTTTTAGAACTTCTAAAAGTGAATTTTAACAGTATAGATAGAACCTAAACTCAATCTAGAAGAAGCAAAGAAGGCCCTCTATACTCAAGCTAAAAGAAGAAATGCAGTGAACGACTTCTATGTGTTGTTTTAAAATGTATGGTTTCTGTTCAGTTTGTGACTAGATGGCTGGCTTCTGTGAATGGCACGTGAGCCCCATGTTCCCACCGATTGAAATAAGGGCTTCAAAGGGTTGTTTAATTGTTAGTATGTATTCCCTAACTTTTAGTGGCAGAGTTATGAATTCAGGGATGTAGTTAGTTAATGTATGAGCCTCCATCGTTTTAGGGTAAAGACTAGGTGCAGTTTATATAGATCTCCGCAGTTGGTGCCCACAAATTAAATAATTGTATTGCATCCGCTCTACCTTTGCTTTTCCTGCAACTAACTCATTGGCTGGATCAACAGCGTAATCAACGGTAAAATCTACTAGAATGACTAAGGATGGTAGCTTGTAGGTGTTGCTTCCTATGGATTTGGATATTTATATTCCTCTTATCTATATGTTGGATTCTAGCCTTTCTATTCCTTTAATATATGCTATTGAAATTGGTGCTTCAACCGGTATATATGCTTTTTCCCCTTTGTGAAAGCTGGTGCGTATAGGTAAAGGGATTATTAGACTGGCAGTAGCCCTCATCATCAGCAAGGCATAGTGCCCATTTTATATATACCGAGCCTATAAGGGAGAATACCGAGGCTAAAAGTAGATAAATCATTGCCCTAACTAGAACCCTTGACTCCTATAGAATCCACTACTCACAACAACTCCTGTTTTTTATTATGAGACCGGGACTCCTTTACTTGCACACTACTTACTGGTAGTGCTACAGGATCAATTACTAGGACTGGCTCTTTGAAGAATGTTGGGAGTCGTGCTCAATGATCTACTTTTGACTATGTTTTATACTTGTCTATCTCTGTATCTATTGATGATATATTAGTTATCTTACTAAGCTCCTCACTCACTTAGCTATTAGCTTTATCTAATAAACACTAATAATAAAACCATAGTCAACTCTATATAACTATGCTACTTAATCTATTAGAGGTGCTTTAGGTCCCTTCACTGCCAATAACAGAAATAACTATGAAAACCCCACCACGTATGAGTCCAATCCCAGACCAACAATGGGATATATGGAACAGTATAGCAATCAGCCATGCACTCCAACTCGAAACAGGAAGCACAACATGCCTTGAACCAGTGCAGATTTGAATGCAAATAAGAGAGACGAGGTCTAAGTGGATATTACGGAAACTCCACCGTAATATTGAAGATTTGTATTCGGATCTGACTCTGCTTAGTGTTCTGCTTCTCCTGCTGTTGGCAACTGCTCTTATTTCTGCTAAGATTTAAGGTTTGGACCTTTATTTTTCCCCTGACACCTCTGAAAACCTTGAGGCTTGTAGTAAGTAACCATGGATAACAAATTTCACAATTGTCATCACAAGAACATAGCAGTTCACTATTTCTTAGATGATAGAATAACACTTTTGAGGAAACTATTATGTGCCGAGACAATTTCTTTTTGTTTAGACACTAGTCTTTAGCTTGGAGTTAATCACTCCATTTATTCAATGAAGAACACTCGTGGCTCAATTTCTTTAGTTCAATATCATGTAGTTGTTGCTAAATGCTATAGGAAGCAAAGCCTTATTCCTTTTATATCTCTGGACTGTGACAAGTGGCCTCAATACCTTGATGTTTGATGTAGAATCCATCCACCAACCTGATCTGGAACAAGGATTGAGAATGGCCTGCTAGAGGCTCTTGACCGGATCAAGAATTTGTTGCTAAGCCTAGATATTTTTATTTCACTTGGATGACTGTAAACCGCTCATAGAAACCCTTGATATGTTGTTTCATAGATGAGAACTACGATAACATATGTTTGATACCCTTGGAGGATCAAAACAAGTGATGATGTGCATCTATTTGCCCAAAATTACCTATGTCGTTGTCACATGCAATGTTGTTTGTATAGAATATAATTCTGAGGTTGATCTTTAAGTATACCAAAGCCTCCTAAGAGGGTCTGAACATGTTATTTTTACTAGTCTTACCCCTTGCTATGAACATAGGTATTCTTTATAATAATATGCTTATAAATCATGTTCAGAGTTCTTCAAAATTTTGTCCCAAAACTTTATTTATGACTTTTTACTATTTTTTAGGGCCTAAGCATGCTCAATAGTGCTCAGATAGCCCAGAGAAAACCCAAGTGACCACCCTTGCAAAACTGGGGTAATAGATGCCATGCATTTTTATGGTCCAGGTAAGGCAATATATGTGATTCCTCTCCCTCTATTATGAATTGAAATGGTCATGACTATAATATGACTGCTTACCGCTTTTTGATGGTGTAAGCATGCTATGACTGTAATAGGTGAGGATATGTTTTTAATTTATTTATTAAGGGTCTATGGAAATTATATATCTCTATTATTAAGACTTCATTAGACTAAAATTACAAAATTGAGACTTTTTTTAAAGATACAATACATTACGTAATATGTTGATACTCTAGAAAGGTTGTAGCCAATAGGCCAAAGGAGATTAAAAAACAATATTTTCTCATGCTATTTAATTAACTAATACCTAGTTGGTTTCAACCACCTTTTTTCAATTAGCAATTTATGCCCTTAATTTTGAAGCTTACCTACTCTGTGTATCCAAATTCATGGTAATCAGTTCCAGTTAGTTATGAAAATTATATAGTCCTCATCATTGATTTTGTTGTTTAGGAATTTTATAAAATACTTAGATCATATTCAAATGTTCTCTAGCTGAGATGGTACTGTCAGGTGCATTGTTTCCTCCAATTGTGTAATGAGATATCAAATATAAAATATCATGATTACCCAATTGGGGCACACATTTTAACTTCGAATCATTGATACAATTGGTGTAATTCTAAATTGGAGTTGTCCTCAGAACAATTTTCTGCAAACTACACGATATTTCATAAAGTAGAGGTGAGATTTGCAGCCTCCAAATTTCTTTCCTTCGCTAATAGAAGGTAAAATCTTGAATAGGTTTTATGGATATTTTCATTGTATCTTGAAGCAGTGGCCATTCTTCCTCAGCTTGTACTATTGCAAAGATCAAGGACTATTGATAGTATGACTAGGAATTGCGTCTTCCTTCTATGGTATGCTTTTTCGGTATAATGTAGTATTTGGAAGTCTCTAGTTTCGATCATTATGCTTCTTTCATTAGAATTCTGAAATTGCTTAGGATCTTGTTAAGTTGTTTTGTTTCCTTTCTATTGATCTGGAATCTAAATTATATCATGCTAGAACATGAGCCTCCATCGTTCTAGGATAAAGACTAGGTGTAGTTTATATAGATCTCCGTAGTTGGTGCCCACAAATTAAATAATTGTATTCTATCGGCTCTACCTTTTCTTTTCCTGCAACTAACTCATTGGCTGGATCAACAGCATAATCAACAGTGAAATCTATAGTAATCACTAAGGCTAGTAGCTTGTAGGTGTTGCTGCCTATGGATTTGGATATTTATATTCCTCTTATCTATATGTTGGATTCTAGCCTTTCTATTCCTTTAATATATGCTATTGAAGTTGGTGCTTCAGCCGGTATATATGCTTTTTCCCCTTTGCGAAAGCTGGTGCGTATAGGTAAAGGGATTATTAGACTGGCAGTATCCCTCATCATCGGCAGGGCATAGTGCCCATTTTATATATATCGAGCCTATAAGGGAGAATACCGAGGTTAAACGTAGATAAATCACTGCCCTAACTAGAACCCTTGACTCCTACAGAATCCACTACTCACAACAACTCCTGTTTTTTATTATGAGACCAGGACTCCTTTACTTGCACAATATTTACTGGTAGTGCTACAGGATCAATTACTAGGAATGGCTCTTTGAATACTGTTGGGATTCGTGCTCAATGATCTACTTTTGACTATGTTTTATAAGTTTGTCTATCTCTGTATCTATTGATGATATATTAGCTATCTTACTAAGCTCCTCACTCACTCAGCTATTAGCTTTATCTAATAAACACTAATAATAAAACCGTAGTCAGCTCTATATAACTATGCTACTTACTCTGTTAGAGGTGCTTTAGGTCCCTTCACTACCAATAACAGAAATAACTATGAAAACCCCACCACGTATGAGTCCAATCCCAGACCAACAATGGGATCTATGGAACATTATAGCAATCAGCCATGCACTCCAACTCGGAACAGGAAGCACAACATTCCTTGAGCCAGTGTAGGTTTGAACAATGTTATCGGAACCGTACCGGTCAACGAACCGGCGAAGCCCAAAATGTGAACTGGACCAGAAACCGGACCGGAACCGGCAAAAAACCGAGTAAAAAACCGGCTGACTAAAAAATACATAAAATATTCATATTTTGTAAAAAAACATATATATTCATGTGCATACATATGAATCCAGACCATTAACTGAGCGCTTACTTAACCAAGTGAAAGGAACAAACTATAAGTGGATCACTGCCGTGGAATACTGGAAGAATACTGCCTGAGATCATTTTACAAGGCTGCCTGGACATGAGTTAAAGATAGATCTGCTTCATTTGCAGTTAGATCGAACTTTATAAAATATTATGCTACAAGTTTGAAACCCCATTGGCTTTGGAATTAGTCTGCTGTGACTTGCATCAATCCTCAAGTTCTGTGTGTTGGAGAGGATGATCACTTTTCAAACACAAATAGATCAGAAATAGGTCTGAGGATCTTGTGAGCCAAAATATGTTTCTTTTTTATTGATCTGAATTGATGACTGAGTGGCAAATGCGCTCCAGGATATCATTAAAGCATAAAATTTTGATGATCAGCGCCTGGCCCACCTCCAGTTCATTGATTTCAGGCACACTTCCAAGATGCCACTAAAGTGCATCATGAATCTTCTATTCATGTCATGATTCTACAGGATCCACTGAGGTCATACATTTATTCCTGAGTTTGAATGGCTCAAAACTGCCCACCTTTCTCTAACAATTTTAAAACCTGTCATCGAGCTGCCTGTGTTTTGTTTCAAACAACAAGCTTTCATTTATTTGCTTGAAAGGATTTCCACTCAATAAAAAGTCTTCCAAATATGCTTTTGTTGAAATGAGGAGTGTATCTAAGGTTGTGCATCAAATCTCATACTAGACACCTCCAATGCTACTGCCTAACTCATGCTGGAAATCACTGGTAGGCAGGACATGAGCTTCAAGTTGATCTGGGCATACTCGAAAGTGCCCAGATCCGTGTTTAAGTCCCCTTTTCACCGCTGTTAGGAAGTGAAATAAGCCTAGAAGTGCCTAGAACACACCCATACTTGCTTCCTTACTGTCCAGAATTGATTTACAACTATTATTATGTACCAGACTTTCCCAAAAACTCAAGAAAACCTAGGTAAACACCCCATCCAAACAGGGGGATAACACAGCATTTGTAGATTGCAATTATGCCATTCTAGTGATTATTTTTAAAAGAAATGTTTGAGTTAGTTTGTATTTCTTTTTTTCTTTTTAAAAATTTGAAAAAATGTGGGTCCCTGCATGTGGCCGTACGGCAGAGTACGGTTCTGCTTAGGGTTCTGCTTCTCCTGCTGTTGGCAACTGCTCTTATTTCTGCTAAGATTTAAGGTTTGGACCTTTAGTTTTCCCCTGACACCTTTGAAAACCTTGAGGCTTGTAGTAAGTAACCATGGATAAAAATTTTCACAATTGTCATCACAAGAACATAGCAGTTCACTATTTCTTAGATGACAGAATAACACTTTTGAGGCAACTATTATGTGCCGAGACAATTTCTTTTTGTTTGGACACTAGTCTTTAGCTTGGAGTTAATCACTCCATTTATTCAATGAAGAACACTCGTGGCTCAATTTATTTAGTGCAATATCACGTAGCTGTTGTTAAATGATATAGGAAGCAAAGCCTTATTCCTTTTATTTCTCTGGACTATGACAAGTGGCTTCAATACCTTGATGTTTGATGAAGAATCTGTCCACCAACCTGATCTGGAACAAGGATGAGAATGGCCTGCTACAGGGTCTTGACCGGATCAAGAATTTGTTGGTAAGCCTAGATATTTTTATTTCACTTGGGTGACTGTAAACCGCTCATAGAAACCCCTGAGATGTTGTTTCATAGATGAGACCTGCGATAACATATGTTTGATACCCTTGGGAGATCAAAACAAATGATGATGTGCATCTATTTGCCCAAAATTACCTATGTCGTTGTCACATGCAATGTTGTTGGTATATAATATAATACTCAGGTTGATCTTTAAGTATACCAAAGCCTCCTAAGAGGGTCTGAAAATGTTATTTTTACCAGTCTTACCCCTTGCTATGAACATAGGTTTTTTTATAATAATATGCTTATAAATCATGTTCAGAATTCTTCAAAATTTTGTCCCAAAACTTTATTTATGACTGCTTACTATTTTTTAGGGCTTAAGAATGCTCAATAGTGCTCAGATAGCCCAGAGAAAACCCAAGTGACCACCCTTGCAAAACTGGGTTAATAGATGCCATGCATTTTTATGGTCCAGGTAAGGCAATATATGTGATTCCTCTCCCTCTATTATGAATTAAAATGGTCATGACTATAATATGACTGCTTACTGCTTTTTGATGGTGTAAGCATGCTATGATTGTAATAGGTGAGGATATGTTTTTAATTTATTTATTAAGGGTCTGACAATTATATATCTCTATTATTAAGACTTCATTAGACTAAAATTACAAAATTGAGACTTTTTTAAAGATACAATACATTACGTAATATGTTGATACTCTAGAAAGGTTGTAGCCAATAGGCCAAAGGAGATTAAAAAGCAATATTTTCTCATGATATTTAATTAACTAATACCTAGTTGGTTTCAACCACCTTTTTTCAATTAGCAATTTATGCCCTTAATTTTGAAGCTTACCTACTCTGTGTATCCAAAGTCATGGTAATCAGTTCCAGTTAGTTATGAAAATTATATAGTCCACATGATTGATTTTGTTGTTTAGGAATTTTATAAAATACTTAGATCATATTCAAATGTTCTCTAGCTGAGATGGTACTGTTAGGTGCATTGTTTCCTCCAATTGTGTAATGAGATATCAAATATCAAATATCATGATTACCCAATTGGGGCACAAATTTTAACTTCGAATCATTGATACAATTGGTGTAATTCTAAATTGGAGTTGTCCTCAGAACAATTTTCTGCAAACTACACGATATTACATAAAGTAGAGGTGAGATTTGCTGCCTCCAAATTTCTTTCCTTCGCTAATAGAAGGTAAAAGCTTAAATAGGTTTTATGGATATTTTCATTGTATCTTGAAGCAATGGCCATTCTTCCTCAGCTTGTACTATTGCAAAGATCAAGGACTATTGATAGTATTACTAGGAATTGCGTCTTCCTTCTATGGTATGCTTTTTCTGTATAATGTAGTATTTGGAAGTCTCCAGTTTCAATCATGATGCTTCTCTCATTAGAATTATGAAATTGCTTAGGATCCTGTTAAGCTGTTTTGTTTCTTTTCTATTGATCTGGAATATAAATTCTATCATGCTAGAACATGAGCCTCCATCGTTCTAGGGTAAAGACTAGGTGCAGTTTATATAGATCTCTGCAGTTGGTGCCCATAAATTAAATAATTGTATTGTATCGGCTCTACCTTTTATTTTCCTGCAACTAACTCATTGGCTCGATCAACAGCGTAATCAACGGTGAAATCTATTGGAATGACTAAGGCTGGTAGCTTGTAGGTGTTGCTGCCTATGGATTTGGATATTTATATTCCTCTTATCTATATGTTGGATTCTAGCCTTTCTATTCCTTTAATATATGCTATTGAAATTGGTGCTTCAATCGGTATATATGCTTTTTCCCCTTTGCGAAAGCTGCTGCGTATAGGTAAAGGGATTATTAGACTGGCAGTAGCCCTCATCATCAGCAAGGCATAGTGCCCATTTTATATATACCGAGCCTATGAGGGAGAATACCGAGCCTAAACGTAGATAAATCACTGCCCTAACTAGAACCCTTGACTCCTACAGAATCCACTACTCACAACAACTCCTGTTTTTTATTATGAGACCGGGACTCCTTTAGCCAACACATAACACACAAGTCTTGTCTAAGTTGATCTCCATACCTGAAGCCCTGCAAAATAGCTCGAAGATTTCTGATATGACCCTCTATTCAGTAACAATGCCACTGCCAAAAAGGATGACAAACACCGGACTTTGTTTCCAAGAAATAATAGTACTACAATAGATGCTATGCCTAGACCCTAGTAATTAGATGAGTATACTAACATGATATATTGTAGACTCTAGGAATTCATTTTGATATTTTTGAATTTAATTCAAGATTAGATAGATGGAAAGAGTTGAAAGTAAGATTGACTTACTGTCTTCATAATTGAATGCAAAAAATTGAAGATGAGTCAACGACCAGCTTTGTCAACAAATGAATACCATGCACATGATGAGAGAATAGCCAATGAGAATATGTTGGAGAAATATGCATGTCCTTGTAATAATTGTCTCGGAGGGAATATGAGAAAGAGACAAGTGATTTTTGCACATATGCTGAGATTCGGTCATAGCGGTATAAGCCCTTTCCCTCAAAATAGTTATCCAAATAGGATACCATTGCAAGTCACGGGAGATGTAGAGGCACCAAACATAGATGAAGATGCAACAAATGCAAATGAACATGCAATGTTAGATGAAGGCATTGAAGTTGATAGAATGATGAATGAGGGTTTCAAGGATGATTGGCAGAAATTGTTGGAGGATGCTTCAAAACCTGTGTATGGTACTTGCAAGTTAAGTCATTTGTCAACAATCATTCTAATTCTTAATTTGAAAACAGTGCATGGTTGGGAAAATGCAAGTGTTGATGAGTTATTGGCATTGTTACATCGGTTATTACCACCTGAATCCACATTGCCCAAAAACCGGAGTGCATGTAAAGCACAAATGAAAAAGGTAGGGTTAGGGTATGAGAAGATCCACACATGTGTGAATGGTTGTGTATTATTTCGCAAAAGTCATGCAAGTGATACTGAATGTCCAAAATGTAAAGAACCGAGGTATAGATGAGGGTTGAAATCAAATTCGACACCTAGAAAGATTCTTCACCACTTTCCAGTAATCCCACGGTTACTTCGAATGTATAGTTGTCGAGACATTGCTGAGCTTATGCAATGGCATGCCCAAAATAAGAGCACCGATGGAAAACAACGGTCCATGGTTGATTCTAATATGTGGATGGAATTTGACAACAAATGGCCTGATTTTTCCCAAGAGCCTCGTAATATAAGGTTGGGTTTAGCTTTAGATGGGGTGAATCCATTCTCAGATCAGAGTAGTAAATGGTCAACTTGGCCAGTTTTTTTGATAAATTATAACTTGCCTCCATGGTTAGCAACCAAATCATTTTTCTTGATGTTGTCATTGATTATACCAGGAAAGAAAAGTGTGACTTCAGATATAATTGATGTTTATTTAGAGCCATTATTTGATGAGCTAGCATAATTGTGGAAAGGAGTTGAAGCAATACAATTTTTAAGGGACAATGATTCAATCCACTTCACTTTAAGAGCTTCTTTATCGCTTACGATACACGATCTTCCTGCATATGGCACATTGACTAGACTCAATGTTCATGGATACCATGGATGTCCGGCTTGCAACTTTAAACCTTTTGTGAGGTACTCAAGTAGTTTGCATAAGTGTGTTTATTTTGGACATCATGCTTACCTTAAAATGGAGCATCCATATCGTCGACAAAAGTCACGTTTCAATGGTCAGGAAGAAAATCGTGAAGCACCATCGACAATAACCAGTGATTACATTATTCAGAATGCAGAGAAAAGAATGCAGTTTATTGAAAATGGTGGCATTGCTGGTAGTAAAAATGATCCACTCAATGATAGTGGTGTAAAACAATTGTGCATATTTTATAAGCTACCATACTTTAAGCATATAACCATTAGGCATACTTTTGACTTTATGCATACTGAGAAAAACATAGCTTATGCTATTATAGAAACTCTTTTTGGTGCATATGATACAGTGTCATCACGCCTAGACCTTCAAGAGATAAAGATTCGTCGAAATCTTTGGGTTGAAAATTATGGTGATGGAAAATTTATAAAACCTATTGCTCCTTATGTGTGGACAAAGGAACAACGTGCACAATTCTTAACATTGATGTCTCAGACTCGCTTTCCTACTGGATATGTGAGTAGTAATGTTAGAAGGAAAACTGACAATAATGGGTTAAAAGACCTCAAGACCCATGACTATCATGTCATAATTGAGGATATTTTACCTATTGCAGTCATATCAAGTTTGGAAAAGGGGCCAAGATTGGCAATTATAAGGTTGGGCCTAATATTGAAGAGAATGAGTATGCATGTGTTAGATCCTTCAAACTTTGATAATTTGAGGGAAGAGGTTGTTGAAGTCCTTTGCTTATTGGAGCGATAATTTGCACCAACAATATTCAATATTTCTATGCATCTTCTTGTACATCTAGAACATGAACTAGAATATTGTGGCTCAATAAGAACTAGATGGATGTACCCTATAGAATGATATATGAAGGTTCTGAAAAAGTTTGTTCGTAATAAGGAAAAACTGGAAGGTAGCATGTGTGAAGGATAGCATTTTTTTGTTTTTTAGATCCCACAGTTTTTGAACAATCCTTCAAAACCCATTATTTTGGCTCTTGCTCGACCTGATCCCAAGAAGAACATGGACACTCTAGTCAAGGCTTTTGGTGAATGTGCCAAGTTGAGGAAGCTGGCATACTTGGTATTTCTTCTTTTAATTTCTAAATTTAGCTTTTTCTTTAGAGGTATGTTTTTCTAAATTTTGAGTTTTTTTTCTTTTTGCTGAGTCTTAAATGAGTCTTTCCTGAGTCGCCGACTCTGTCTTTGCCAAGTTCAAGTCTGACAACATTGATGATGATACCTCGGTCGCTGATGATTTGGTATAGCATGGGCAAGCAACAACATTATGGTTTTTTTTGGGCAGTTTTGAGAACATTTTCACCCTTAGAACAACAATGATCAGACCATTTCTCATATCGGGGCATGTCTTAAGCAGTTCTGGGCAACAAGACAGCCCTTAATCTCAACTTCTGTGCAGATTTGATGTATATTACAGCCTCCAAAGAGAAACATGAGGCATGCTGGGCTCATTCTAGGATGATCTTAGCATATTGCAGACATATTTTGACCTTTAAGGAGTAGTAAATTTTCTTCAATCTCAAGTCTGGGAACATTCTTTGACAGCCTGAGCATGCTAGACCTGTCCCTGTGCATTCCAATAGCAGTCAACAGTCATAAAACCTTGTTTTTTTCAAATTTGGGCAGTTTTGAGTAGGTTCTGGGTATGCATATGAGTGAAACCAGCAGCAAATCATGGTGATTATCAATTCTGGGAACATTGTAGACAAGTACAGTGGTGAGGAAACAAGTCTGAGAAGTCTTTTGAGGGAGATCATTAGTAAAAGGGCTTTGAATAACCATGAAACTCAAAGCCTTCGATACAAGCCAATCTGATGTAGGATCTAGATCATCTAGGGCAACTGTTGCATGATCCTCCATCCTTGTCATAATCATGAAACTTGAACTTTATTATCTGATGTTTAATTTTTAAACTCTACTATCGAGTTAGTAACATATCCATATTAACATATACAATCACATATTCACTAAGGGGTCCACGAAATTGGTTTTAGAGGTGGACAAATCCGCCATGAATAGACTACCCTGTGATTCAAGAGTTAAAACAGTTCCACAATATCGCCATTCACCAAATCGCGTGGCTGCTGCTTCATGACCCGGTGCCAAAACACATGCTATTTTTCAGCCCCAATCCATTGATCGGTGTGCTATGCAAGCATGAATCCATAGGCCGTCCACATGGAGATCCCAACGATTTACTCGCAGTGACATTTTTGCCTGGTCCTCTTGAACTGTTCAAATGTCATCGAATTGATTCTCTTATAATTCCATGGAGTACACACACTGTGTCTTGGTTCAGCACCTGAACAATAAAAGAAAATAGAACTTAAACTGTGAACTTCTTCTTGACTTGGATCTATCTCCCTGGAAATTGTCAGTAAAGATTCATTGCCAGATTTATCCGAAGTTGCGACATTCTGCATCACAACTATGTACGCGGCCTATCTGATGTTTGCAGGTAGAAGTGTTGTATTTCTAGCATAGGCTCCCATATGATGCTATTAGCCTTGAACGGGCGTGGTCTTCCTCTAAAGATGTGCTACCAGGAATGTGCTGAAGTATCATGCAGATAAATATGCCTTCTTATATGCAAAGAACAAGTGACAGATCTGAAAGCTCATCCTGATTTTGGGGTGAAACTTGGCAGCAGATTATCTCCTACAGCAGTCCGTAATACATATAGCCCATAGGCAGCCCTAGATTTTAATTCACATGATTCAATATCCATAATGTGAAATGGAAATCCTTGACCTTTGGCACCTCCACAGATTTGATCCCAAGATTTTATGCAAGTTAAGAAGTTACACCTAGAGCAGACCACTTCATTGGCTCAGGATAGTTAGAACAATGCCTTGGATAAAGCCCAAACTGTGGGTTCATTTCTGTCATATGCTTCAACACAGGCTGCAATACTGTAACCCTATAGGTTAGACCCCAAGAACTCAGGCTATCAAGATGGAAACACGTACCTCTTAGCTAACATATTGGCACTTTCTTGCACGATTCTCAGGCCTCTGTGGTGGGAACACAATATGCTGCTCTTAGGTTCATATTTATAATTTTAACACAGTTTTTATGATCATGCTCATTTGCTTGGAGTATCTCCATTCTTATGATAATATGGGGTCACCATACTTCAAGCAACACCAGAAATATGTGTATACAGTACTCACCTTCCATGAATGATCATCAAACTGCAAATGTCAAACCTGGCTTTAAGAACTAATTAATATTCTTCCAAGACATGTAGTCCATCAACCAAGGCATCATTATTCTGGAAACGATTTATACGGCAATTCTTTCTAGATCACATTATAGCTTGATGGGCATAGGAAGCAAGTCATTCTGGCCAGAACTTTCTCATCTTTAAATGCCACCACAATTTGCCCACATAATGCCTCTGAACAAAATCTACTGCTACAGGATGCAAAAGGAATGGAGCATTCTGTAGATCTGAATTGTTGGAGCATAACCAGTTGTTTCAAAAGGGCTGCCCAGAATTGTGGCATGCTGCTGCACATGATGTAAGGGTGACTGCCGTCAGGATGTTCAAGATCTCCCAGAATTGGTGAGGACTGTAGGACCCCTCTCATGCTACAGTCCTCTTGTCTGCCTTTTTCGTTTGATGTTCAAATGGTTGTAAGTGACTTGTCAATGACCTAGACACCTCTATGTGCCCTAGGATTTCCATTTCCTGAAATTTTATGAAAATACTCTGGAATTCCCCAAAACAGAAAATTCTTTGAATTTCTATCTTCTGGTATTCATATTAATAATCGTTTGGCTAGTATTATTGAAATCTTCCTCTTTAAAAGCTATAGGACATAGCCCTAAGATGTACGATGTGTATTTTTTAGTTCCATGTTTGATTACAGTAGGCAAAGATGCATAATTGTAGTGATAGTTTTACTTCTCTCTGTTTTTCTTGCAAAAGTTTGATTCTTTAATTAGAAAAACAATTTCCAAAAGGTGGGGGATAATGGCTCAATGTGATTCTTTCAATCACACATCTGCTTATATAACTTTGTAGGCAGTATCTTTCATTCTTGAATGTGGAAATCCTATAGTGCATTGATAATTATTCCAGGGATTCTTGGGTGAAAGGTGTAAATATTGTCATAAGCGTAGGAAAATTCTCATCATACATATACTTTGTTGTAGCCTGCAGGTTATACCTCCTGGAATAGACTTCAAGAATGTTATAGCGCAAGATGAAAACAAAGATAATGATTCTACTCAATTGCCTGAGTCTCCTTTATGGGGTGAGGTAAGTGGCAGGGCAAGGTTTAATTACTCTCCACCATTTAAGATTTCATATACTTGAAAATTTATAGTTGTCACACTGCATAATAGCATTTTTTTTGTTTTTTAGATCGCACAGTTTTTGAACAATGCTTCAAAACCCATTATTTTGGCTCTTTCTCGACTTGATCCCAAGAAGAACATGGCCACTCTAGTCAAGGCTTTTGGTGAATGTGCCAAGTTGAGGAAGCTGGCAAACTTGGTATTTCTTCTTTTAATTTCTAAATTTAGCTTTTTCTTTAGAGGTATGTTTTTCTAAATTTTGAGTTTTTTTTCTTTTTGTTGAGTCTTAAATGAGTCTTTCCTGAGTCGGTGACTCTATCTTTTCCAATTTCAAGTTTGACAACATTGATGATGATACCCCGGTCGTTGATGATTTGGTATAGCATGGGCGAGCAATAGCATTATGGTTGTTTTTGGGTAATTTTTGAGAATATTTTCACCCTTATAACAACAGTGATCAGACCATTTCTCATATCTGGGCATGTATTAAGCATTTCTGGGCAACAAGATAGCCCTTAATCTCAACTTCTGTGCAGATTTGATGTATATTGCAGCCTCCAAAGAGCAAGATGAGGCATGCTGGGCTCATTCTGGGCTGATCTTAGCATATTGCAGACATATTCTGACCTTTAAGGAGTAGTAAATTTTCTTCAATCTCAAGTCTGGGAACATTCTTTGACAGCCTGGGCATGCTAGACCTGTCCCTGTGCATTCCAATAGCAGTCAACAATCATAAAACCTTGTTTTTCTCAAATTTGGGCAGTTTTGAGTAGGTTTTGGGTATGCATATGAGTGAAACCAGCAGCAAATCATGGTGATTATCAATTCTGGGAACATTGTAGACAAGTAAAATGGTGAGGAAACAAGTCTGAGAAGTCTTTTGAGGGAGATCATCAGTAAAAGGGCTTTGAATAACCATGAAACTCAGTTCTGAGTGTAAACAGCAGCATCCAAACAACAATGAAGGAACAATCTGATCAAATCCTGTGGTGGAAACAACAGTAACTGACCTGTGATGTAATGCTGGATATCCTCCTGACAGCTTGTAATAGGTTGGCATAATTGAAGACCTGTTTATCAACAAACCTGGGTGAATAATGTGGGAAATATGGTGCACTGGAGAGAAAACAAGTGCCCAACCTTCATAAATTATATGGTATAGAAGAGGTAGAACCACCCCTTGCCTCACAGCCACAGTATCTTGAAGCAGCAAACTGTTGGATACCTTTTCTAGCCCTGGGTGAAAGTGCTCTCTGTTAAAGAAATGTAATTGCAGAAGATATTCTATTTTGTAGCACAGAAGAAATGTAACTACAAATTCCTCTGCCTTACAATCATGACAACATTTATTTCTGGGCTTAGATTTTTAGTGCAAATGTCCCAAGTCAGTGTGATTTGGTTCCTGTACAGTGGACTGATGTTTTTCAGGAATTTGTGTTGGTGAAATGGATACTGGCCATTTTTGTTCAATTTTAAGTCTTTATTTTTTCTGTTTGATGTGTTATTTCCTTAAAATGACTTATCAAAGTATTTCCTCTAATATTTTGAGGTACTTGGGTGGATCCTTTTATGTAGAGTCATTGGTATAGAATTTTTTACATCAGCTTGCAGGCAACTTGGCCATCATTGTAAATGTATATGACACAACCAATAAATCTTTTCCTGTGTTGATGTATGGTACGGGCTCTAATAGCCACCACATAAGCGAATTGGATTTTGGAGATCCTGATAGAAAGCATGAACTGCATTGATAGTATGTCTTGTGAATTTTGAATAGTCAGTGGTGTGTAAGGAGTTTTATCGGATGGCATTTCTTGTGAATTTTTGCATGATCTGTGTGTGACGAAGTCAAATTGTCCCTGGATTTGAGTTCCTTCAAATCATTTTTATGGGGTTGGCTTTTGAATCCTTGTTTGAATATTGAGTTTGGCACAAGGGATATACTTGGTTTAATTTCAATGTACTATCAGATTTTTTCCTTTTGACAAGGAAAAATACTAAGTCCTTGTTGATTTTGACAAGGAAAAATACTAGGTTCTGTTTGTAGTTTTGTAGATTGCTTAGACCATCTCTTTCCTGATTCAAGTAACCATAATAAATTAGAGTTGTTGTAAACGTATTATGGAGAGAAATGCACTATATTTGATTGGCAGTTATGCCCTTACTTTGCTATAAAGTGGAATAAGAGAGTGCATCTCCTACATTGTTAATAATTCCAGCTATATGAAGAGAACTAAAATTTTGTTTTTCTAATTAGTTAAAGCTTCTCTTTGACCTAAACTGCATACAAACAAGGAAACCAAATACATAGCTGGGTAGAAAGAACATTGATGACAATTTCAGCTATATGAAGACAAATTCTGCAGGGCTTGAGATCCTCACTAGGATCAGGTATT
Organism: Pseudotsuga menziesii; assembly: GCA_001517045.1. Taxonomy (NCBI): domain Eukaryota; kingdom Viridiplantae; phylum Streptophyta; class Pinopsida; order Pinales; family Pinaceae; genus Pseudotsuga; species Pseudotsuga menziesii. The sequence goes on along the minus strand of LPNX010720269.1, from coordinate 196,651 downwards.
GATTATTTTAACTGAAAGGTGTATGCTGAATATTGTTTTTTAATCAAGGGGAATTTTAATATTTATATATTATTTATAAATCTATTCTACCAAGTATGCCCACATCTGTTACAACTCCATAGTAGGGTCATTTCTGGACACCCTCAACATACTTTAGCTCTAGAACTTTCAAATGACACCAGACTGTTGTTACAGGAGGTTTGCTGTTCACGTATTTATTGCTGTTATGAAGATAGAACTAGGACGGTTGAATGTTGATGCCCAGAATTCATGTAGGTGAGCCTAGAATTTCATTTAAGGGCTGTTACTGCTGAACATTACCACTGTTTAGGGATGAAATTATGCCCAGATCTACCTTTTTTAGGGCTGTTTATGCCTAAAAGATTACCCAGAACTTTGGTTTCATTGCCCAGATTGATTCAAAATTGTCCAAAAACGATTCAGGACTGCCCAGACTTCTTGTTTTAGAACTGATATTATGCCCAGAATTGTTTTTTGAGATCTGCATTTCAAAAATCCACCTAGTGCTGCACAGTTAAAGTCCGATATTGACCCTTAGAAGATGCCAACGTTTTCCCAATGTTTCGGATAACAAGGCTTCCATATATCTAAGTGATTGTTGTGATGAAACAGAGATGCCTAGCTTGTCTCAACCCAGACTTGGAATACCACCGTTTGATAATGGAATGTACTCGGCACTTCTTCACTTCTTCCCAGCAGTATGTCCAAGGGTTTGATTGCTATTATAGCTGCCCAGAGTCCTTTAGGATATCAAGAAGTGCTCTTCAACAAGCCCAGAATTGCCCTAGAACAGCCCTAGCTGCCTCCATTGAGGATGGTACAAGAAGTAGCAGTGAAGTCCAAAATAACTTGTTTGAGAGTTCCAAAATAGCAACATTTTTATTAAAGCATAGGCCTTTCGTCTTGTTGGTACATTGTCTTTTCTGTTGGGTGTTTTGGGGTTTAATTGGAGGATGGTTTGTATGTATTGTTCCAATGTCAATGCAGTTGCATATTGCTACAAATAAGTTGCATATTTTTGGTCTCCCAACAACTATAAAATACCTGTGTTCATTGTTAAGTTTGTTTTTTCACGCACGCTCTCTGATGGTATTTTGGCTGTCGTTGTGTTTCCCTTTAAAAGTTTAAAAAGTTTAAATTATGAAGTATTGTGTCTTTCTATCCATGGCAGGGAAAATCAAGCAAAAATTCAGTTTCTTCAGTTCCTGTGGCACCCCATGTCTGTAGTACACGCAAGGCTTCTAGCGATCATCTTGCACGTAATATAGACATGGACTCTGATAAGTCAACTTCAGACCGTGAAGATGACGAGAAAGGTTGAAATTGTTGTTCTCTATTTATTCTACAATACGAGTTCAATAGTAATACTACCAATAACTTAATACATTCAATATATGGTGATTGTGGCTCAGGTCATGTTTTCAAGTCACTCACATCAACTGGGATCATTCCAAAGTCTACAAGATCACTAGCAGACCGGATTGATGGGATCTGGTAACCTTTTAAACTTTAAAGATATTTTCTTGCATTTGAATGAAATTGTTTTCAATTCCTTTCATGCTTTGGCAAAGATGGAAATAAATGTCTTTTGAACCAGGGTTTCTGGTGGGCGTATGCTAATGCGACAACCTACAGCAAGGAGGGGTATTATAGTTTATTGGGTTGTACTACATTTTTGGATGGTTGTGACATTATTGTAAAAATAATTCACTAGAGAGCTTGGCTGGTTATACAATGGCAACGTGAGGTGTCAATATGTCGAGGTATATAGTAATGATTCCTGCTATCTCTACTAAAATCTAGAAATACATCTTTCTCGTAACTCATTTATGATTATTTCTCAGTGTTTCCAGGTATTTCGTGTAGTTACTAATGGACATTTTAAATTCAACCAATACAAATGGAGTCGGAAATCACAAAGATGTGCTCCACAAATAGGAACAGGTCATTTTTTATTTTTTTTCAAGCGATTTTAAAATATCCTAGCAGGGACTTAGCTCATGTCACATGAATTTGGCAAGATCATTTATTTCATATGATCACTGGAAGATATGATTCTGTATTTATATTGTTCCTATGATCATCCTTGAGTGTAGATTTAATTTCAAATCTAAACTTAGTTCCAAGTGTAGATTCAAAGGAAACCTATTTTGATTTGGTTCCCAAGTGTTATTGTGCAGGTACTGATGGGCTGCAGCCTGCACATTTTGCAGGGTGTTTAATTTACAGCATATTTTCTTTGCAAGGATAGCAATGCTTTGGGGAGGAAAGCTTTCTGCTGTCATTGTTGTCTAATGCCCATTACAGGAATGTAGGACAATAGGATTTCAACATTTGTAATATAGACATGGACTCTGATAAGTCAACTTTAGACCGTGAAGATGACGAGAAAGGTTGAAATTGTTGTTCTCTGTTTACTCTGCAATACGAGTTCAATATTAATACTACCAATAACTTAATACATTCATTATCTGGTGATTGTGGCTCAGGTCATGTTTTCAAGTCACTCACATCAACTGGGATCATTCCAAAGTCTACAAGATCACTAGCAGACCGGATTGATGGGATCTAGTAACCTTTTAAACTTTAAAGATATTTTCTTGCATTTGAATGAAATTGTTTTCAATTCCTTTCATGCTTTGGCAAAGATGGAAATAAATGTCTTTTGAACCAGGGTTTCTAGTGGGCGTATGCTAATGCGACAACCTACAGCAAGGCCCTGGGTATTATAGTTTATTGGGTTGTACTACATTTTTCGATGGTTTTGAAATTATTGTAAAAATAATTCACTAGTGAGCTTGGCTAGTTATACAACAGCAACGTGAGGTGTCAATATGTTGAGGTATATAGTAATGATTCCTGCTATCTCTACTAAAATCTAGAAATACATCTTGCTCGTAACTCATTTATGCATATTTCTCAGTGTTTCCAGGTATTTCATGTAGTTACTAATGGACATTTTAAATTCAACCAATACAAATGGAGTCAGAAATCACAAAGATGTGCTCCACAAACAGGAACAGGTCATTTTTTATTTTCTGTCAAGCGATTTTAATATATCCTAGCAGGGACTCAGCTCATGTCACATGAATTTGGTAGGATCCTGTATTTCATATGATCACTAGAAGATATGATTCTGTATTTCTATTGTTCCTATGATCATCCTTGAGTGTAGATTTAATTTTAAATCTAAACTTAGTTCCAAGTGTAGATTCAAAGGAACCCTGTTTTGATTTGGTTCCCAAGTGTTATTGTGCAAGTATTGATGGGCTGCATCCTGCACATTTTACAGGGTGTTTAATTTACAACATATTTTCTTTGCAAGGATAGAAATGCTTTGGGGAGGAAAGCTTTCTGCTGTCATTGTTGTCTAATGCCCATTCCAGGAATGTAGGACAATAGGATTTCAACATTTGTAATATAGACATGGACTCTGATAAGTCAACTTCAGACCGTGAAGATGATGAGAAAGGTTGAAATTGTCGTTCTCTGTTTACTCTGCAATACGAGTTCAATATTAATACTACCAATAACTTACTACATTCATTATCTGGTGATTGTGGCTAAGGTCATGTTTTCAAGTCACTCACATCAACTGGGATCATTCCAAAGTCTACAATATCACTAGCAGACCGGATTGATGGGATCTGGTAACCTTTTAAACTTTAAGGATATTTTCTTGCATTTGAATGAAATTGTTTTCAATTCCTTTCATGCTTTGGCAAATATGGAAATAAATGTCTTTTGAACCAGGGTTTCTGGTGGGCGTATGCTAATGCGACAACCTACAGCAAGGATGGGTATTATAGTTTATTGGGTTGTACTACATTTTTGGATGGTTGTGACATTATTGTAAAAATAATTCACTAGTGAGCTTGGTTGGTTATACAACGGCAACATGAGGTGTCAATATGTTGAGGTATATAGTAATGATTCTTGCTATCTCTACTAAAATCTAGAAATACATCTTTCTCGTAACTCATTTATGATTATTTCTCAGTGTTTCCAGGTATTTCATGTAGTTACTAATGGTCATTTTAAATTCAACCAATACAAATGGAGTCGGAAATCACAAAGATATGCTCCACAAATAGGAACAGGTCATTTTTTATTTTCTAGTCAAGCGATTTTAATATATCCTAGCAGGGACTCAGCTCATGTCACATGAATTTGGTAGGATCCTGTATTTCATATTATCGCTAGAAGATATGATTCTGTATTTCTATTGTTCCTATGATCATCCTTTGAGTGTAGATTTAATTTCAAATCTAAACTTAGTTCCAAGTGTAGATTCAAAGGAAACCTGTTTTGATTTGGTTCCCAAGTGTTATTGTGCAAGTACTGATGGGCTGCAGCCTGCACATTTTGCAGGGTGTTTAATTTACAGCATATTTTCTTTGCAAGGATAGCAATGCTTTGGGGAGGAAAGCTTTCTGCTGTCATTGTTGTCTAATGCCCATTCCAGGAATGTAGGACAATAGGATTTCAACATTTGTTCTTACATCGATGATTCTTTTATGCTAAATTTAGTAGTCATAACAGTAGTACTGTTCTATATTTTGTTCTCTCAAGGTGGGTTTCAACACCCCTTATTTTGTTTCAGCTAGCATTTGTTATTTTAACATGTAAAATAAAAATATAATATGGTATGAAGGCCATAAACTCTGGTTTAGGGTAATAGGAGTACACTAGTACAGCTAATAGCATAAGTTCATAATAGAGATAATAGCTAACCTATTCAGCTTGGGACTAGGTCTGTACATAGCCTAAGGTTATTGACAATATCAATAGATTGATCAATGACACTATCTAATGGTTTGTTTGATCTTGACAATATTGATCATGCACTTTATTTATAAATTATTACATTGTTTGTGTCGATACCTTATGGGATTTACTTACGAAAAATGGGGTGCATTCCCACACAACAAGCTTATATAACACTGAACATTATATTTATCTGAATGTCTAGATTTAAAAATATTCTACCAACTCTTATCTCTTTTGTGTTATTTTTATAGAGGCTGGTGACCAATCAGTATTATAGAAATCCGGCCAGATCTCTATTTCACATGGACACAAGGAAGCATGCTTACATTTGGTATGATTTTAGTGCCAATCTGAGGTGATTGTGGACTAATCTATTTGTAGAAATTGATTGTGTGTATGTGTTGAGCACAAGTGATTCCAAAGTTTATCAGATCAAAAGCACAGGCCATGACTGATGATATTGAGGCTATTTCAAACAATTTTACCACTGGTATGCAGATATTACATTCCTAGAAGTCTTTTACTATTAGGAAACCTGAATGTCCAACATGCCAAATGAGTTTAAATGGAAAAAAAAACAAGCAGTAGTTCTTTTTAGATTCGTGATTATAATTCATAGAAGTATTTTTTTGCATATACTAGTATATATGATTTTATTCCAAATTGGCTAGGTTGTATGGGTGTGGTTCATGTATGAATGTCGTTGTGTTGATATGGCATGTCACTAGAAAATATATGTATATATAGATAAAATTCATGAAATTTTTTGAGTGAATATAAAGTGAATTTTCCAGAGTCCAAGAAAGAAAAACTCATGAATTTTTTTGATTATATATAGATATAGAGGGTAAAATATGATGGTTGATGGCTTGATGCCTGAACTATGTCATGAACACTTTGAGGATGACAAGTTAAAAAGAACTTTTTATAATTTTCGTTTGTTTATATACAAATATATGTTTGAAACAAGGACAAGGTAGGCATGTAGGAAATTGGGAATGTTGATGCTATTTGAAGGGTTTTGATTATACTGGTGGTTGAGTATAACATCACAATAGTTTGATGGGGTTCTAAATCATTCATTAGTTTCCATAGTTGTCATGTCATTCACTAAACATGACATATAGGGGTGAACTCCTTCATAGATTGCACTATGTATGCAGGTTTCTACCTATGAAGTTGAGCATAATTGTTTTGTGGATTCGTTGATTATTTTTCCTGTTGAAATCCATTTCCTGGTTTAGAGCTGGGTTTTACTTTTCTTAGGTACTAAATAGTTGTAGATTTATCCATTCAAGTTTAATTTTAACCAATTCTTAAATTGAATTTGTTAGATTAGATTTTATTATTTTGCACATGATCTTGGTTGTAGATTTATCCATTCAAGTTTAATTTTAACCAATTCTTAAATTGAATTTGTTAGATTAGATTTTATTATTTTGCACATGATCTTGGTTATTGTTGTTAGCTGTTGAACAAGATAAATAATTTGCTTCAATGTTTTTCTACTTTACAAGTGATATTTTTTTATTGGATTTTGCAGGAGTGAGCTTAACTTATAAGTGGGCCATTGAGTATGAAGAGCCTGCTATTGAAGATTTTCCATTCAGTATGAAGAGCCTGCTATTGAAGATTTGTCATTCAGCATGAAGAACCCGATGTTATGTCTTTCAAGTTGCTAAGTGTGGTTTTGAAGTATTTGAGTATTTGAGAAAACTCATATTTATTGTAATACTTTTGATATCTCATATAATATAATTTGTGGTTTAAAACTTATATATATGGTTGATTTTTCTGTAAAGTTATATGGAAATTAATATGAGTATTTGAGAAAACTCATATTTATTGTAATACTTTTGATATCTCATATAATATAATTTGTGGTTTAAAACTTATATATATGGTTGTACTTTAGGTTATGTATCAATGTTGTAATTATTAACTAATTAATGTGACATTGTATGATTTACATGTGTAATAGATATTATTTACAAGTGTTATAATTAATTATAATGTGACATTTCATAATTCACAAGTATATGAGAATAAATGTATGATTTTTTTTCTAAATTAAACATAATATCATATTAAACATTTATATTGATTAATAATGGACACCATTCAAACTACTAAAATATAATGACCACACATAAAGCGACTAAAAATGACTAAATTAGTGACCAATAATTGAGAGATATGTGACCAAAAAATGAGATTATATAAATGACAAAAAAAAATGACCAAAATTCGCATATGAATGACCAAAAAACAGTTTTGGTGGCTAATTTATGGTCTTTTATTACGCGACCAAATTTGGTCATATTTTAGCTTGTCATGTGGTCATTAATTTGGTCATAAATGTGGTCATATAATTGGTCATTGATTCAAATACATGACCAAATCAATGACCAAATATATGACCAAATTAATGACCAGCCGACAAGCTATAAATGACCAAAATAAAAATGACCAATTTTGGTCACGTAATAAAAGACCGTAAAATAGCCACCAGCGATCGCCAAACCAAAAGTGGTCATTGATATGCGGATTTTGGTCATTTTTTTTGTCACTAATCTCTCATTTTCCACTAGTGTATAACCATTGTTCATCTGGAATTTGTGAAAGGATTATTATTCTGGTATAACTTTACTGCTTCTTCTGAGGTAGGGCAGTTATAATATTAAGAGACGTTCCAATATAAATGGCTTAAATTTTCATTTTAACGTGATTCTTTAAGTGAATTCATTATCCCAGATTCAAAAACCTAGTAATATAACACATGACTAATTGAAAGTTTGATTTTATATAAACACCCGTAAAGTTCCAAAGCTAGAGCTAGCTTTCAATTCTGTGATGCCACATATCTATGGATTTGGAGAACTCCACACACACACACACACACACACAAATATATATATACACACACAGAGAGAGAGAGAGGGTATGTATACAAGTTTTTCGATAATGACAGATTTGTTTTACAATTTTGTTACATAAAGATAAATGTTGCTGCTAAACAAAATATCTTATACAATACTTTTTAATTGATTAAATATTTTTTTAATTATATGATAATAAATAGGTGTTTATATATATTTTAAATTCCAATTCATTTATTTTAAAAAAATTAATAATTTTTAATTACGTCGATAGACGTATATATCTCATATTTTTGGGATGGAATTGATAGAGCAGATCATCAAGATTAAAATAAAGTTGACAATTGTACAGCTCAGATCTGTTTGATCGTCGTCTGATCTTTAAACTAGTGGATCTCCATTCACTTACTGTTACATCACCAAAAATAAAGGCATCGTCAACAAAAAGTAAGTGAAATATAGAGAATGAACTTGAACCTCTATGTCTGAGCTTATCCTCATTACAGATTTTGTCTATCCAACGGGAAAGGAGTAGAGTCAACAGATGACTTTGCTCCTTGCCCGTTGGATGGATAGAATCTACAATCGGGATAAGGATGGCCAAATTATAATACCTTTGATCTTCAAAGAGTTTTTTGCTTCACCAATAAGTCTCCTTAAGCCTTCAATAACAAGGATTGAACAATAATGATGATAATCGGAACCCATGTCGTATGCCTCTTCTACTAGAAAAGAGGTTAGAAAAGTTGACCTTTCAATTTCTTCTAGATCTCAATCATAAAATTCGGAGTAAAGATAGAGTGAAGACTTTAGGTTAAGGATTTTGTAAAGTGCAATGTTACAGGAATAGAAAGCTCTAAGGTAGAACTTTAATAAGGAATAGAAAGCTCTAAGGTAGAAGTTTAAAAAATGATAGATTTATTTTTACTTTAAATTATAAGAAAATTACTTAGTTTATAAGAAAATAACAAATCTCTTTGATTGTTTATTTGTAAGATTGGTAATAGAATTAATCCTTTAAACTATAAGAGAGTGTAATAATTTTATGAAAAGAGAGATTACTTTGTATTTAGAAAACAATGCTAAGTGACTTAAATATGATTGCAAAGTTTCCATGACTTTAGATTATTTAATTGTTTTTAGCGAGGATTATAGTAAAAGAGCCAATTATAGTAAAAGAGTGGTGAAGTGTAATAAACAAAGATTACTTTGTAGTGAAAAAACGATGCTAAGTGACTTAAATACGATTGCAAAGTTTTCATGACTTTAGATTATTTAATTATTTTATATTTAATTATTTTTAACTGGGATTATAGTAAAAGAGTGCTGAAATAACCTTTTGGAGAGAGGTCCTTTTAAAGGCTATGATGATAAGATTATATTAAAATAAATGTTATCAAATTTAAAAGTAATGAATTTTGATCAAAGAGATTAATTATAATTAATGCTAAAAAGAAATAAAAATTATCAAGTTAAAAAGTATTTGAGAGAAGAATTTTTATATAAACATCTTTTAATTAAAAAAAATGTTATCAAATTTAAAAGTAATGAAGTTTTATCAAAGAAATTAATTATAATTAATGCTAATAAAATAACAATTATCAAGTTAAGAAGTATTTGGTAGTAGAATTTTTATATAAACATTTTTAATTAAAAAAAATGTTATCAAATTTAAAAGTAATGAAGTTTGATCAAAGAAATTAATTATAATTAGTGCTAAAAAATAAAAATAGAAAATATAGATGGTTAAATACAAGACATTATATGGTTTGATACCTCAACCAGGAGACTAGTCTGAATTATGACAAATCTCAAAATGGTCCAATCAACTCTATCATAAGCCTTTATTAAATCCATCTTCAAGATAAAAGATTGAATATCCTTTATTTTAATAGAGTGCATACACTCTTGATTCAGCCCAACAACATCAAGTATTTGGCGCTTGTAAAGAAAACCAAAATGTTTCATGGAAATAAACTTCGGAAAAAATGGCTTATTTCTCTTGGAGATGATTTTGGTAATGACTTTATATATTAAATTGCATCGAGATAAAGGATGAAAGTCATTATAGTCCTTAGATTTATCCTTCATTGGAATTAGGGTAATGTAAATGGATGATCTGGATCTTGGGGGATGAGACTTGGGAAGCTTGAATGTCAAGAGACGAGGAGAGAAAAGATAGTCAAAGAGCTGAAGGGGACAATGGGACGACTGTTATAAATACACAGCATCAAGATTGGTGTTGTGAATAGCCTAGACATAGAGTTCTTTGAGCCTCACCTCTCAAACCATACTAAGAAAGGAACTCAAAACCAATAACCCAATAATAATATAATAACAAAAAGGTAGGATGCCAGAAATCCTTCAATTCTTTATTGAGAAGTCATAGAGTCTTTTTATAACATTATTACAATGTACGTTGGGACATACCATGGATGTGAGAGGTACAATGTTCCTTGATCCCATACCATGGAACAAAACCATGGTTGGTCAAATATCATGGATGGGAAAGGGTGGCCTCTCCATTAATGATTTTATGATGAATCGGTGGATGTAGCCTCTCTATTTAATGTTGTTGTGACTTATACATCTGAATTTATACCATATTCCCCCTAAAATTTGGATCATTCTTTGCCCCTTAGAAAATTATGGTCCCCATCATTTCATGCTAAAAAGAGACACATGATTACAATGTTCCAATTGCCAATGAAGACAAGGCTTTTGTGAGGTTAACCCATAACCATGGTTTTTGTGTGGTTAATCCATAACCGTGACCGTGACTGTGGGTTTTGTGTGGTTGACCCCTAACCATGTCTTTTGTGTGGTTGACCCATAATAGTGGGTTTTGTGTGGCTAACCCATAACCGTGGGTTATGTGTGGTTTTCCCCTAACATTGAGTTTAGTGTGGTTGACCCCTAACCATGATTATAATACATAACTGTGGGTTTTGTGTGGTTGGGCCATAACCATAACTGTGGGCTTTGCGTGATTGACCCTTAACCATGGTTTTTGTGTGGTTGACCCATAACCATAATCATGAATTTCCTGTGGTTGGCCCATAGCTATGATTACAATACAAAACTATGGATTTTGTGTGGTTGATCCACAACTGTGATTACATAACCGTGGGTTTTATGGGTTTGACTCATAACCATCCGTTTTTTTGTGGTTAACCCATAACCATGATTACAATAGGATTTAATAAAAGTCCAAAAATTGAAAAAATTCCTAATCTTTTGTGCAGTTGATGTCTTGTTGCAAAACCATTCATAGCTCTTGATGCAGATGATGAAATTGATTTTGTTGAAGACCCATTTGAGATTTCGAAGAGAGCTTTATATCCATATAACATATTTTCTATGTGGTAGCCAAAGGAATGATAACATGTGTGTTGAAGATCAGGGGATGCACACATACTATTTTTGCAGGAATATGTTGCTTCAATCGATGATGTCTCTCCAAAAAGCCAAATGAAAAACTGTGAAATACTCATTTTAGCTAACAGGAATACATTTCGAATGAGATATGGTATAACCTTTAATATGTTATGTGGATTCCATGGTACTTGTTTAATGTTATTGTACATGAGATCATATTTTGTACAAATATGTGTTGCTTCAAACATGCATATCTCACAAACTAGGTATCCAAATGAAAAACATGCGAAATACCCATTTTAGATGATGAAAAAAGATTTTAAATAGGACATGGAAGACCCCTTGAAACATCTTGTAGAGATCACAACATATCTCTAAAGTTTGCAGAACATGGTCATCCTCCATAGATTGATTAGCGTAGGTTGGAAAAGGTTTGTAGAGATCATTGAATATCTGGATGCAACATAGAGCGTTATGTATGGACCAACAAATAGAAAGTTTGATTTTATATAAACACCAGTAAAGGTCAAAAGCTAGAGCCGACTTTCAATTCTGTGATTCCACATATCTATGGATTTGGAGAACTCCACACATATGTGTATATATATATATATATATATAAGTTATTTGACAATGATGGATTTGTTTTACAATTTTGTTACATAAAGATAAATGGTACTGCTTCATGTATTTTTAATAAATTATGGATTTTTGAAACAAAATATCTTATATAATACATTTTAATTGATTAAATAATTTTTAATTATATAATGATAAATAAGTATTAAGATTAATCAGGGTAGGGAAGTTATAAGATTAAGAAATGTTCCAATATAAACATCTTAAATGGCCATTTTAACACGATTCTTAATTGAATTCATTATGCGAGACTAAAAAACCTAATAATATAACACATGACTAAATGAAAGTTTGATTTTATATAAACACCGGTAAAGTTCAGAAGCTAGAGCCAGCTTTCAATTCTGTGATTCCACATATCTATGGATTTGGAGAACTCCACACACACACACACACACACACACACACACACACATACAAGTTATTTGACGATGATGGATTTGTTTTACAATTTTGTTACATAAAGATAAATGGTACTGCTTCATGTATTTTTAATAAATTATGGATTTTTGAAACAAAATATCTTATATAATACATTTTAATTGATTAAATAATTTTTAATTATATAATGATAAATAAGTATTAAGATTAAGCAGGGCAGGGCAGTTATAAGATTAAGCAATGTTCCAATATAAACGGCTTAAATTGCCATTTTAGCGAGATTTTTTAAGTGAATTCATTATGCTAGACTAAAAATCTAATAATATAACACATGACTAAATTAAAGTTTGATTTTATATAAACATTGGTAAAGTTATGAAGCTAGAACTGACTTTCAATTATGTGATTCCACATATCTATGGATATGGAGAACTGCACCCCCCCCCCGCCCCCCCACCCTGCACACATACACACACACACACACACACACACACACACACACACATATGTGTGTGTGTGTGTGTGTGTGTGTGTGTGTGTGTGTGCATGCACGGGGGGGGGTATGTATACAAGTTATTCGACAATGATGGATTTGTTTTACAATTTTGTTACATAAAGATAAATGGTACTACTTCATGTATTTTTAATAAATTGTGGATTTTTGAAAGAGAATATTTTATATGATACATTTTAATTGATTAAATAATTTTAATTGATTTAATTGAGAAAACATACGAGTTGAAACCAATCTGCCCAAGCCACGATGCCATGTGGGATTAACTCCTTTGAGCATTTTCTTGTAATGGGAACAATGAGGAATGGATATCGACCACCAATGTAATAGTCGCTAAATGGAAGAGGGTTAAGTGTTAAAAAAAGCAATGAAGCAGAAATGAATGAACACACAATGGTCAGATTGATTGTGTGGGCGATGGAATGCCTTCTCATTACTAACCAAGAGAATATATTTAAGAGTACATCACAACAAAACCATGGGTCAGAAAATACTCTGGGTCACTAAAACTAGGTAAGGTGAACAAATCAACTACCCAACTAACTAATTACGTTGATAGATGTTTTTATTTTAGATTTGGGGTGGACTACGACCTATGCTTTTTCATCTACAGACGAGGATGAGACAAGTGTACCGTCGAGATTGTCTATGGCAGTAGTTCAAAATTATTTATAAAACAACGAATATAAAAAATAACTGGTAGCTAGCAGATGAATTGATAACTGCTACCAATGCATAAATAACCCATAGCTAATGAACGAATAATCAACAGTTCATGGAAGATAACTAGAAGAATGTGAGATAAAAAGAAAAAGAATATAATAAATAATTGATAGTTGATAAATCGATAACAAGAAGAATGTTAGTGTTAACATGTAGCTAGGCATGGATAACCCACACTTGAACCCATTTAACTAGAAAAATATTTAGAATAAACAAAAAAATAAGAAACACTCTCCCATTCCATAACTATCTGTTAACCATTTGATCCATGTTGACGTGATACGGCCACAAACTATGTAGGTGTGCTAGTTAATGCACTATTGACCATAGTGGACTATTTAGATTACAATTCTTAACGCACCGCCTTAATCCCAACTAGGACAATATTTTCAACACTAGCAATCCCTAAGTGTTGTCTCTGAAACTCAAATGCCAATGTTCCCAATGGTTTGGTGAACATGTCAGCCAATTGCTCCTTAGACCCACAAAACATTAATGTAGTATCTCCATTATTGACTAACTCACGAATGAAATCATAGTGAGTGTCAATATGTTTGTTTTTTCTATGAAATACATTATGCTTTGACAATGTGATTGCTGAACTATTGTCACAAAAAGTAGGAGTTGGCTCCTTTTTTGTGTGTCCCACATCTTTTAAAAGTATTCTTAGCTAAACTACAATGCAAGCTGGCGTGGTGGCTGCTACATATTATTTTTCTGTAGATGACATGTTGACAATGGGTTGTTTCTGAGATGTCCAAGAGATCAAATTTTTACCAAAATGAAAAGCATAACCAGATATAATTTTCCTATCATCAACACTACTTCCAAAAACATTGTCAGTGTACCATATCATTGTAAGCTGTCAGAGTACTGTGTGGTGTATGAGTGTAGCATAGGCCAAACCCAAGTGTTCTTGCAACATATCTCAGAATTATTTTTCCAAATTTTCAGCGAGAGTCTTTGGGATACTCCATGAATCTTGAAATGAGACTTACAACATACATCAAATCTGCTCTAGTGGCATTCAAATACATTTTAAACTACCTACAATTCTTTTTATAGAGTGTCAAATTTATTACAGGTCCATCATCATTCTTTGTTAACTTACTGCCTAGAGCAATGGGGGTTTCTACTGGTTTAGATTTATCCATTCTGAATCTCTCTAAAATATAAATAACATACTTATGCTCACAAATGAAAATACCTTGATTACGTTGGGTAACTTCCTTAACAATGAATTACTTGATCAAACCTAGATCAATCATCTCAAATTCCTTTTTCGTGATTGTCCTAAATTCTTCAAGCATCAAATTACCAGTGTAAATCATGCCATCAACATAAAGACAAACAATAAACATTTTACCTTTCTCCGTTTTGACATAGAGAGTGGGCTCATTTCTGCTTCCGCCAAACCCATTGTTGATGAGGTAGGAGTCAATTATTCTATACCAAGCTCATGGAGCATATTTCAAACCATATAAATCCTTTTTCATCTTGCAAACTTTATGTTATTGACCTTGAATAATAAATCTAGGGAGTTGGTTTACATATATTTCTTCCTCAAGTATCTGATTAAGTAAAGCATATTTCAGATCCATTTGGTAGACAAGCCATTGATTTTGTGTTGCAATGGAAAGTATAGTTCTAACAGTATCCATCCTTTCTACTAGATTAAAGGTTTCATCATAGTCTATGCCATACCTTTGAGCATAATCTTTGGGAAACACCTTTCCTTGTGTTTTTCTATCTCTCCTTTTTCATTTTCTTTGCTATTATATACCTACTTGACTCCAATGCTTGTATTGTTTACAAGGAGGTCCACAATGTCCCAAGTCCGATTTCATTCAATGGAATCAATTTCATCATTAATAGCTTTCACCCAATGTGCATCACTTCTTGCTTCTTCAAATGTTGTAGGCTGACTACAAAACATAAAATATTGAACTTGCTCATCAATAACTAGTGTTTGATCATACAACTCTCTCAGACTTCTAGTTTTTTTAGACTGGGGTGTTTTGTCTTTTGGTTTTTCTTCTTGTCAGTGTACTTCCAATCTTGGAAATATAGTAGGTAGATAAAACAGATATGAACTTTCTTGTTTTTGTATGTATGAACGATCACTCCAGCATTTTTCTTCAAGGAACTTCACATCTCTGCTGAGCACAATATTTTTGGTGACAGGATTATACAACTTGTAACCCTTGTGTTGTTCAATGTAACTAGTGAAAATGCACCACTCACTCTTGTAATCCATGTTTCTTCTGAGTTCATCAAAGACATGAACAAAAGCAACATAACCAAAAACTCGTAGATGTGCAACACTAGTCTTAGTGCCACTCCAGGGTTCTTCAGGAATCTTGTCCTAGACACTCACCGTGCGTGATCTATTGAGAAAGTTGATTGAGCATTCAACATCTTCAATCCAATACTCATATGATAGCTTCTTGTGTGAAAACATGCTATGGGACATGTTCATGATGGTCCGGTTCTTTCATTTTAAAACTCCATTATCTTGTGTATTGTATCTAGTGGTGAACTGTTTTTGGATTCCATGCTGCTTGTAGAAATATGTAAACTCATGTGAATCATATTCACCTCCACCATCTTATCTGAGTGCTTTAATGAACTTGCTAGAGTGCTTCTCAGTCAAGACCTTGAACTCTTTGAAACTGGAGAAGGTATCTGATTTGTTCAGGAGAATGTATCTGATTTGTTTTGTAAATTTCAATGGATGTGTTTATAAATTTTATCAGTGAGATTGCGTTGCAATGGCACTATGATGCCAATATTTCTCTATCATTGCTTGAATCTGTATTTTATTGTGGGTGTTTAACCCTTGCTGTAATTCATTAAAATGATTTGTCATTTATGGTTTAATCTCTCTTAATGGATTCATTTGTTTTTAATTAACTGTGTGTAAAATATGCCAAAGGAAGAGCTCTTGATTTGTATGACATTTGGTTTACTTTCGTGGAAGAATTCCTATTTGTATGGTAGATATGATGAATTGGTTTTTTTTACAGGAAACCATAATGTATTGGCCCAAGCCTTGCATAAAGAACACATCCTGTGCATTGGGTTTAAATGTTGGGTTCTTGAGTGTACAATATTATGGCTTACTTTTTTTGAAGGAATCGATAGTGGGTTGTATTGTTTATATGATTTTGTTTATTTGTTTACATATGTTTAAAGCTCACAGTTGGGCTCTGTGTGACTCGATCTTAGGTCGATTTCTTGGTTGGGGTTTAATGTTTGAATAAGTTTAATGATCTTAAATTTGGAACTATTTAACTCTTTAAATATATTAGCTGAGAAAAGGCTGGAGCTCATGTGGCTCGATCTTAGGTTATGATCTTGAATTTACTGTGATTATTTGTTTATCTTTTGATTAGTGATATGTATAAGCTTTTGTTAGATGGGATATCGTGTTTATGTGGTTTATTTATTTAATCATTTATTTAACACTTTTCTGTTGGTGCGTAAGATTTTTGAAATGGTAGCTTGATATTGTGATAATCGTTTTATAGATATGTTTGTAATATAATTGAAATGCTTGGTCTGTTAATTTAAGTCTTTACAACGTTTTTTATGTAGATAGATTTGTTTTGAAAAATGAAATGGCAGGATTCCAATCCTTTATAGGATTCAATTTCTCAGTAGGTGTATAATGTTTATAAGTTTTGTTTTTAATAGTATAACCATTGTTCCTCTGGAATTTGTGAAAGGCTTATTATTCTGGTATAACTTTGCCACTTCTTCTGAGGCAAAGCAGTTATAAGATTAAGGGATATTCCAATATAAACAACTTAAATTGTCATTTTAACACGATTCTTTAAGTGAATTCATTATCCGAGACTTAAAAACCTAGTAATATAACATATGACTAAATGAAAGTTTGATTTTATATAAACACCCGTAAAGTTCCAAAGCTAGAGCTAGCTTTCAATTATGTGATTCCACATATCTATGGATTTGGAGAACTCCATATATATATATATATATATATACATACACACACACACATACAGAGGGTATGTATACAAGTTTTTCAACAATGACGGATTTGTTTTACAATTTAGTTACATAAAGATAAATGTTGTTGCTAAACAAAATATCTTATATAATACACTTTAATTGATTAAATATTTTTTTAATTATATGATAATAAATAGCTGTTTATATATATTTTAAATTCCAATTCATTTATTTTTAAAAAATTAATAATTTTTAATTACGTCAATAGACGTATATATCTCATATTTTTGGGATGAACTTGATCGAGCGGATCATCAAGATTCAACAAAAGTTGAAAATTGTACAGCTCGGATCTATTTGATCATTGTCTGATCTTTAAACTAGCAAATTTCCATTCACTTACTGTTACATCACAAAAAATCAAGACATCGTCAACAAAAAGTAAGTGACATATAGAGAATGAACTTGAACCTCTACGTGTGAGCTTATCCCGATTATAGATTTTGTCTATCCAATAGGAAAGGAGCAGAATCAACAATTGACTTTGATCCTTTCCCGTTGGAGGGACAGAATCTACAATCGAGATAAGGATGGCCAAATTATACTGCCTTTAATCTTCAAAGAGTTTTTTGCTTCAGCAAGAAGTCTCCTTAAGCCTTCAACAACAAGGATTGAACAATAATTATGATAATGGGAACCCATGTCATATGCCTCTTCTACTAGAAAAGAGGTTAGAAAAGTTGACCTTTCAATTTCTTCGAGATCTCAATCATAAAATTCGGAGTAAAAATAGAGTGAAGACTTTAGGTTAACGATTTTGTAAAGTGCAACGCTACAGGAATAGAAAGCTCTGAGGTATAAGTTTAAAAAGGAATAGAAAGCTCTAAGGTAGAATTTTAAAAAATGATAGATTTATTTTTACTTTAAATTATAAGAAAATTACTTAGTTTATAAGAAAATAGCAAAGCTTTGATTGTTTATTTGTAATATTGGTAATAGAATTAATCCTTTAAACTATAAGAAAGTGTAATAATTTTATGAAAAGAGAGATTACTTTGTAGTTAGAAAACCATGCTAAGTGACTTAAATAAGATTGCAAAATTTTCATGACTTTAGATTATTTAATTGTTTTTAGCGAGGATTATAGTAAAAGAGCCGATTATAGTAAAAGAGTGGTGAAGTGTAATAAACAAAGATTACTTTGTAGTGGAAAAACGATGCTAAGTGACTTAAATATGATTGCAAAGTTTTCATGCCTTTAGATTATTTAATTATTTTATATTTAATTATTTTTAAGTGGGATTATAGTAAAAGAGTGGTGAAACAACCTTTTGGAGAGAGGTCCTTTTAAAGGTTATGATGATAAGATTATATTAAAATAAGTGTTATCAAATTTAAAAGTAATGAAGTTTGATTAAAGAGATTAATTATGATTAATGTTAAAAAGAAATAAAAATTATCAAGTTAAAAAGTATTTGGGAGAAGAATTTTTATATAAATATCTTTTAATTAAAAAAATGTTATCAAATTTAAAAGTAATGAAGTTTGATCAAAGAAATTAATTATAATTAATGCTAATAAAATAAAAATTATCAAATTAAGAAGTATTTGGTAGTCAAATTTTTATATAAACATTTTTTAA
>LPNX010720269.1:148459-160763 GCA_001517045.1 Pseudotsuga menziesii | reverse complement strand
AATAATAGTATAATAATTAATTGTAGCATATTAATTTACTATTATTTTGGAGATATACCTATGGGCCCACCCGTTACTAGCAACAACCACATTAATTTTATTAATGTGTTTGATTACATCGATAGGTGTAAATTAGGCACATAATTTTTGTATTAATGTGTTTCCGTGCCTAAATTTATGCCTATTGGTGTAATCAGACACATTAATTAAATTAATGTGGTTGTTGCTAGTTTATTTATTTAAATATCAATAAAGTTATAAATGCTATAAAACAACAAAAATATAAATTGATAAAGAGATATGAGAAGAATTGCTATAGATTCGATGATGTGACATAATGCATGAGAAATCATAAGAGTTGAAACCAATGTGCCCAAGCCACAACCGCATGTGGGACAGAGAAATTAACTCCTTCGAGCATTTTCTTGTAAGAAATGGGAACAACAAGGAATGGATATCAGCCACCAATGTAATACTAGCTAAATTGAAGCGGTTAAAGTGTTAAACAAAGCAATGAAGTAGAAATGAGTGAATGCACAATGGTCAAATTGATTTTTTCGACAATGCAATGCTTTCTCATTGTTAACCTAGGAGTATATAACAACAAAGCCATGGGTTAGCAAATAATATGGGTCACTAACTCTAGTTAAGGTGACCAAATCAACAACTCAACTAACTAGCTAATTACGACGATAGGCATTTTTATTTGAGATTTGAGGTGGACTTCGACCTATGCTTTATCATCTATGGACAAGAATGAGACAAGTGTACTGATGAGATTGATTCTATGGAAGTTGTTCAAAATTCGTTATAAAAAAGGAATATAATCCATAGGCGATGAATGGATAACCAACAGTTCATGGAAGATAACTAGAATAATGTGATATAAAAAGAAAAAGAATATAATAGATAATTGATAGTTGATAAATGGATAAGAGGAACAATGTGTGTGTTAACATGTAGCTAGGCATGGATAACTCACACTTGAACCTATTTAACTAGAAAATATGAGGAATAAAAGAAAAATTACAAACTCTCTTCCATTCCATAACTATCTCTTAACCTTTTGATCCCTATCGACGTGATCCAGCCACAAACTATGCAGGTGTGCTAGTTAATGCACTATTGACCATAGTGGACTATTTAGATTACAATTCTTAACACACCCCCTTAATCCCAACTAGGAAAATATTTTCAGCACTATCAATCCCTAAGTGTTGTCTCTGAAACTCAAATGCAAGTGTTCCCAATGGTTTGCTGAACATGTCAGCCAATTATTCCTTAGATCCACAAAACAGTGATGTAATATCTCCATTATTGATTAACTCAGGAATGAAATCATAGTGAGTGTTAATATGTTTTTTTTTCTATGAAAGACGTTATGCTTGGAAAATGTGATTGTTGAACTACTGTCAGAAAATATAGGAGTTGGATCCTTTTTTGTGTGTCCCATATCTTTTAAAAGTATTCTTATCCCTACTACATCAGAAGCTAGTGTGGTGGCTGCTACATATTCTGCTTTTGCAAATGACATGCTAACAATGGGTTGTTTTTGAGATGTCTAAGAGATAAAATTTGTACCAAAATGAAAAGCATAACCAGATGTAATTTTCCTATCATTAGCACTACCTGTAAAATTGCTATTAGTGTACCCTATCATTGTACCCTGTTAGAGTACCATCTGGTGTATCAGTGTACCAGAGGCCATATCCAAGTGTTCTTGTAACATATCTCAAAATTATTTTTCCAACTTTCTAGAAAGAGTCTTTGGGACACTCCATGAATCTAGAAATGAGACTGACATCATACATCAAATATGGCCTAGTGGTGGTCAAATACATTATACTACCTACCATTCTTTTATAGAGTGTCAAATTTATTGCAGGTCCATCGTCATTATTTTTTAGCCTAGTGCTTAGAGCAATGGGGGTTTCTTCTTTTTTACATTTATCCATTCTGAATCTCTCTAAAATATCAATAGCATACTTATGCTAACAAATGAAAATACCTTGATTAGTTTGAGTAACTTCCATACCCATTAGAGGAAATTTCAACTCAAAATGGGCCTTTTAACTTTAACTCAAATTCCATGTCATCATGTGTTAGGCAATGAAATTGCTTTAAATTTGAAATACCGTATAGGTCTAAAGCACTTTTCTAATATAAATTTGGGGATAGGTATCATAAAAAAACCGACTTTTTTGTTTGTATTTTCGACATATCTCCTCGTGTTTTTACTCAAATTTCGATCAGGAGAGCTCGTTGGATGCAGAATTAAATTATGCATCCAACGAGCTATCCTGATTGAAATTTGAGTAAAAACATGGGGATATATGTCAAAAATACAAACAAAAAGTAGTTTTTTTATTTTCTTCCTCCAAAATTAATAAATATTATTTTATTATTTTAAATATTATTTTATTAATTTTTTTTAAGAGGCCCATTTTGAGTTGAAATTTCCTCTAATGAAGGAAGTACTTCATCAAACCTAGATCAGTCATCTGAAATTCTTTTTTCATGACTGTCATGAATTCTTCAAGCATCAAATTACCAATGCAAATCATGTCATCAACATAAAGAGAAACAATCGACATTTTACCTTGCTCTGTTTTGACATAAAGGATGGGATCATTTTTGCTTCTTCCAAACCCATTGTTGATGAGATAAGAGTCAATTCTGCTATACCAAACTCATGGAGCCTATTTCAAACCATATAAATCCTTTTTTATCTTGCAAACTTTATGCTCTTGAACTTGAACAATAAATCAAGGGGGTTGGTTTACATATACTTCTTCTTCAAGTATCCCATTAAAGAAAACACAATTCACATCAACTTGGTAACAATCCATTGATTTTGTGTTGCAATGGGAAGTACATTTCTAATAATATCCATCCTTTCTAGTGGACCAAAGGTTTCATCTTATTATATGCCATGCCTTTGAGAATAACCTTTGGAAACCAACCTTTCCTTATGTTCTTCTATCTCTCCTTTTTCATTTGCTTTGGTATTATAGACCCACTTGACTCCAATGCTTGTATTCTTTACAGGGAGGTCTACAATGTCCCAAGTCTGATTTCGTTCAATGGCATCAATTTCCTCATTCATAGTTTTCACCCATTCTACATCACTTGTTGCTTCTTCAAATGTTGTAGGATGACTACAAAACATAGAATATTGAACTTGCTCATAAATAACTAGTGTTTGAACATACAACTCTCTCAAACTTGTGGTTTTCTGAGATTGGGGTGGACTGTCTTCCCGTGTTTCTTCTTGTTGGTGTACTTCCAATCTTGGAAGTCTGGTAGGTAGATCTAACAGATATGAAATTTCTTGTTGTTGAATGTCTGAAGGATCACTCCAGTGTTTGTCTTCAAGGAACTTTACATCTCTACTCACCACAATATTTTTGGTAACAAGATTATACAAGTTGTAAGTCTTGTGTTGTTCATTGTAACCAGTGAAAATGCACCACTTACTCTTCTAATCCATCTTTCTTATGAGTTCATCAAGGGCATGAGAAAATGTAACATAATTGGAAACTCTTAGATGTGCAACACTAGTGTTAGTGCCACTCCAAGATTCTTCTGGAATCTTGTCCTAGACACTCACCGTGGTTGATCTGTTGAGAAAATAGACTGAGCATGCAAAAACTTCATCCCAATACTCATCCGATAGCTTCTTGTGTGACAACATGCTACGAGACATGTTCATGATGGTCTGGTACTTTGATTCAGTAACTCCATTCTGTTCTAGAGTGTATCTGGTGGTGAACTATCTATGGATGCCATGTTGCTTGCAGAAATATGTAAACTCATGTGAATCATATTCACCTCCACCATATTGTCTGAGCATTTAAACTTGCTAGAATGCTTCTCATTTAGGGCCTTGAGCACTTTGAACATGGAGAAGGTATATGATTTAGTCTTGATGAAATAAACCAAATTTTCTTGCTAAATTCATCAATAAATGTCAGAAAATAAAACCTAGCTATTATGGATTGGGTTTGCTTGGGTCCACATAGTTTTGTATGAACTATCTCAAGATGTTCTTTGGCACGAGATGTGGAAGGGGGGAAGTTTCCTTTTGATGTTTCTCAATGATACAATCCTCATATGAGATGGATTGCTCATGTATTACCAATAACCCCTTGACCATGGACTGTTTGTGAAGGAGATTGAGACTCTTGAAGGGAAGATGACCGAATCTACAGTGCCAAAACTAGGTTTCATCTAAACTAGAGACTTTATGAGCTACAAATTGTTGAAGGTTGGCACTTCTAAGACTGAGAGGAACTATTTTTTTCTTGGTCATTTTAACTTTAACTATGAGTCTCCTACTGGGGGGTTTATCATAAATGGCATAATATGTATCATAAAATCGAAGATCATACTTGTTCCGAAGTAATTGACCTATATTGATCAAATTGACATTGATATTTGGTACATAGAAAACTTCATGAATAAATTTCTTCTCATTCTGCTTTGTAAGTAGGGGAACAATACCTTTTCCTTTTGCTCGAACTAGAAAGTCATCTCCTAGATTTATATTCATGACAACAGAGGAATCCAAACTAGATAAAAGTGACTTGTTACCTGTGATATGATTGTTGCAACCACTATCTAGTAGTAATAAATCTGAACTGCAATGTTCTTTAATTGCTTGATAGGAGAGGAACATAACCTCTCATGAGCCTTCTTCTTCTTTAGAGACATTGGCCCTGCCATTTAGTATGATCATTAGAGGAAATTTCAACTCAAAATGGGCCTTTTAACTTTTATTCAAATTCCATGTCATCATGTGTTAGCCAATGAAATTGCTTTAAATTTGAAATACCGTATAGGTCTTAAACATTTTTTTAATATAAATTTGGGGATAGGTATCATAAAAAAAACTACTTTTTTTGTTTGTATTTTTGACATATCTCCTTGTCTTTTTACTCAAATTTCGATCGGGAGAGCTCGTTGGATGCGAAATTAAATTCTGCATCCAACGAGTGCCCACTCGGCATACTTTTGATGGACCCTGCTACCCCAAAAACAAGAAATACCTGAAAAATGGAATGATGGCATCATTCCATTTTTTCAGGTATTTCTTGTTTTTGGGGTAGCGGGGTCTGTCAAAAGTATGCCGAGTGGGCACTCGTTGGATGCGGAATTTAATTCCGCATCCAACGAGCTCTCCCGATCAAAATTTGAGTAAAAAAATAGGGAGATATGTCAAAAATACAAACAAAAAAGTAGTTTTTTTCTTTTCTTCCTCCAAAATTAATAAATATTATTTTATTATTTTAACTATTATTTTATTAGTTCATTTTAGGAGGCCCATTTTGATTTGAAATTTCCTCTAATGTTTCTTGCTTCTTTATGTATTCAAGTTCATAGTGGGTGTACTTATTGCAGTAGTTACACTAAATATTGGACTTATTGGTCCATCTCTTACCTCACTCCATCTCACCTTGAGTGTTTTGAGAGTACTCTAAGTGATCTAAATGTTCATGACTGGATATTTCCTCTATGTGAGAACACCCTCAACCCCTTATTCCTCTACCTCGTCCTCTTGTGGATCGACCTCTACGGAGGGAACCTTGGGTGCTAAAAGCATTGATCAACGAATCTTCTTCTTGTTTGAGACGAGCTTCATGAGATAGAAGGGATCCAGTCAATTCTTCTAGGGTAACTGAGAGAGATCCTATGCTTCTTCTATGGCAGTCACTACCATAGAAAATTGCTTGGTGAGAAACCTTAGAATATTGTAAAAAACAACCTTTTGTTCTAGAGGTTCACTACAAGTTTCAAATAGGGTTACAATGCCCGAAACATTAGTCATAAATTGGTCTACAATTTATGTTTCCTTCATTTTCAAACTTCCAAACTGAAGTCGACGAGTTTGCAATCTCACTGTTTTTACTCGGATTGTTCCCTTGTAGGAGGATGCAAGCATATTCCATGCTTGATGTGTGTTGGTAGCCCCTAAGATCCGTAGGAAAATGGACTCCTTGATGCAACTTTGGATCAACCATTTGGTTCTGAAATCTCGGTCTCGACAAGCTTCTATGGAATTCTTATGGGAATTATTCATTGCATCTAGAGAATTGGTATTAGATTCTTTGAACTCAGTTTTAACTCTATTCCAACATTTGTTGAACTAGAGAAACGTCTTCATCTTGATAGACCAAAAATCATAGTTGGTACCAGTTAGTAGAGGTTCAGAGATCTGCTTCAAATTTGAGATGCTTTTCCTAGTAGTAGCCATCTTCTTATGACTATTTGCTTGATCAAACTAGATTTGGAGATCTGATAGAAGTTATAGTCCTTTAACTTAGTGATGCAGCTTGTATAGCTACCGCACCGTGTTAGAAGGGTGCGTCGGGAAAAAATATTGTAAGTGAACAATGTCTGACGCACTTAGAATTAGGGACTAGTGCGTTGGTGAACCTTTTTTCCCAACTAAAAGGAGCGTTGGTGATGAATTTTGCTAAAGAACAAAGTGCCTTTGTTTGTAGCTGGCACACTTTCCGATAGGACAGAATGTGTCAGTGATCGAACAAAAAAAAAAAACTCAATTCCCTAATGTATTCCAGCTTCGATCACAACCTCCGTGTGTGTGCGCTTTCCACTATGTGAAAAGGCTTACCCAAGAAATGGATCAGGCCTTACACTTTTAAACCAAGTTAAAGTGTTAAAGAAAGCAATGAAGCATAAATGAATGAACACACAATGGCCAAATTGATTGCTTGTGGAATGGAATTCCTTCTCATTATTAACCAAATGTATATATAGTACTATATAAATACAAAACCATGGGTCGGCAAATTCTATGGATCACTAATCCTAGATAAAGTGACCAAATCAACTCTCAATTAACTAAGTAATTAATGGACTATTAAGTATAGTAAACCATTAAAATTACAATTCTTAATTCTTAAGAGAAAGAAATGGTATCTACGACTTCTACATAATTCCAGCTAACTGGAAGGATGGGGATGTCTACAACTTTGACATTCAACTCAATTAAGTCATTATATAGGTAACTAGAGACATACACATTCAAGTTTACATGAGGTTAACGTAGACTATGGAATAAGGATTTCATTGTGTTGGTTAATGGCACTCCATCCAAGTTCTTTAGTGCTTCTAGAGGCATCAGACAAGGTTGTCCCTTGTCTCCCCTGCTATTCATACTTGTCATCGAAGGTCTTGGTCTCTTGATTTCTAATGCCAGGGAGAATGGTCTTATCAGAGGTATAAAAATCTCATCATCCCTTGCTCTTACACACCTCTTATTCGTTGATAATGGTATTCTTCTAGGAATTGGTACCTTGCATGAATGGATGGATTTCGAAGTCATTTTAAGCACCTTCTGCAAAGCGTCTGGGATGAACATCAGTTTGGAAAAGTTGGGATTTTTCTTTAATAATGTAGATAAAGATACCCTTCTTAGTATTGCTAGGGTTCTTCCTTACAAAATGGATACTATTTCTACAGGTTTTAAGTATCTTGGTTATTTTCTTAAACCATTGGGGTACAAGATTAATGACTGGCTATGGCTGATTCAGAAATATGAAAAAAGGATATTTCATTGGTCCCATAAATATCTCTCCCTTGGTGTTAGACTGATTCTTGTTCAAGCTGTGTTATCTAGCCTTTCGGTCTACTGGCTGGCCCTTGCTCCTATTCCTGCCTCAGTCTTGGATAAACTCAGAAGGTTAACCTTTGCTTTTCTATGGGGCTCCTTAGGGGTAAATCACAAGTACCATCTGATGAATTGGAGGCACCTTTCATGGCCAAAAGAGAAAGGAGGCTGGGGTATTAAAAATATGCATTGGTTCAGCATGGCCTTGAGATTAAAAAAAAAATAGATGGTTCTACAAGGTAATAGTCTGTGCAATCAGGTTTTAATTAGGAAATATTTGAAGAACCAATATGTTGTGTCATGGCTCAGAGGGAAAAAATTCACAGTTTGTGGAGCTTTCATGATCTGGAATGGTTTCATGCACACACTTTCATGGCTGGGAATGTGCTTGGCTTAGCATGTTCGTAATGGACAGAACATCCTCTTGGGTATTGACCCGATTATTGGAACACACTCCCTACCAGAGCTTCCCTTGGGTCTTAGAGAGTATCTTGAGGATCTTGGTATTACTGCTCTCATCCATGCACAGAACATCCTCCCTGGTTAGCACAATTACTGGTATACGGTGGAATATTTGAATATTGCAAGGGATTGTAAATATGCATGGGAAAATTACACTAGATGCTTGGAACATGGTAGGATCCGGCTCAATTCACGTGCTAATTCCTTAGTATGGGACCATAATAATTATGATGGTAATGTTATTGTGGAGTAGGTATATGACTTAATTGTTCTCTCTTCATCCCCTCCGACCTGTAGTAAAATTCATGCTTTCCTTTGGTCTTGCATTATTCCCATGAAAATTCGTTGTTTCATAAGGCTGGCATTGGTAAACAAAATACTCACATGGGACAGTCTCCAGAAAAGAGGATGGATCGGTCTTGGCATCTGTGCACTTTGTGGTTTGGGTGAGGACAGTGTACAACATCTATTTTCTTCTTGTTCTGTCTAGAAGATTGTATTTGAATGCTTAAGTGAACAGTATCACTTACAGCCTCTTCATAAGAGTGATAATCTCAGCTCCTTTTTGGGTACCTGGATAGCAAGGTATTCTGGACACTCTGAGTGCTGTTACCTACCCTTCTTCGCCATTTGGGTTATTTGGAAAGCACAAAATCTCTACATCTTTGAAGGAAAAAATCCATCGACTTTGGGCATACTCCATGAGATTGAACATTACTCCCAGATGTATCTGGTTACTAGTATTCAAAAATCCCTGGGCATGTGGAACGGGCCCTTCTTTAGTCTTTCCCTATGGCTTGTTTGATGGGGAAGCTGCAAATTATAAGGGAGGAGTAGGTTTTTGCTTGGTCCTGAATGAGTCTCACTCTTTTGAGTTTGCAATGGGGGCAGGTTCTTGCACAAAAACAAAAGCTGAACTGATAGCACTTTGGGCATTGTTGTCTGCGGCAAAATTGACGGGGATTCCATGTCTGAACATTTTTTGTGATTCGGTTGTCATCATAAATTGGGAAAAAGGCAATGCTGCTTTGAACCCACTGGATCTTAGTCATTGGTGTATGGATACAAGAAGACTCATCTCTTGTTTTCTTCACTTATCCTTCAGCCATACATATCGAGATCACAATCAGCTTGCAGACAGACTATCAGAATCTTCCCTATCTTTGGCTCTTAGATGTGGTGATTTTTTTGAATTTCTTGATGGCCTTTTGGCCTTATCTGATACTTTCCAACTCTTTTGAGCTCGGTGCAGGAGCTTGCTCTCCTCTTTTTTTATGCACCCCTTTATGTTTTGATGTATATGGAGCGGGCACTTTTGATAGTAGCTCTGCACTTCTGTGTTCTCGATTTGTATGGATGGTAGGGACATGCTACAATTGTATGCTCTTCTTGATGCCTTGGTTTTTAGACTTATGTTGTTGAGTTTTGTGACCCTTCCCCATTGCCAGCTCTAGAGTGTATGACGCTTGTTCTTGGAAACTAGCTGTAACAGATCACTTTCATAATCTTGCTGATTGTAACCCTATTGCATATCAGATGCCCTTTGATTCTCTTATTGAATAACAAGGACAAGCCTTTTTCCTTCTAAAAAAAGATTTTGATAATATAAAGATCTTAACATTATGGTATGGTGTAGCTATTTGAAACTTTTTACAACATAAATGTATTATCCCGGCAGTCTACAGTTATAAAAACAAACATATAGGTGGCTGTTCGTTTTTGCCTCATTCTGATTGAAATTATTAAAAAGAAATACGTTTTTATTAGTTTATACATTTTGAGATCATTCAACATACATAAGACTCTATGTTCCGAGTATATTCATTTTCCAACTTTATTTATTTATTTATTTATTTTCATAAAAAAAGTCTTATATATATTATATATAAAAAAGGTATCACCAGATAATTACAAAATGATGTCTAGTCAACACTTGTCCCATACAAATACTCATTACTACATATCAGCAGAATAATTAACTTCTACCTATTTCACCCAGTGACCATAAAATTCTGTCATCACCCACCAGATTTCAATTACAAAAAATATCCACTGATATATAAAATAACTATTGAACCATAAGATGTATCAATCTCATGCATTCAAACAAAAGTGGCCAAAAGCTAATAAGATCCAAAAAAAATGAAATCAGATGGATCACGTCCATCCCCACGGGCCACCAAAAAATGTCCAACCGGCCCCTCTAAAGCCTTCTTAGATAATCGATCAGCATCAGTGTTAAGCTCCCTATATATTCATTTTCCAGCTTATTCAACATAAAACTAATATATTCATTTTTCAGCTTATTCAACATACAACTAATATGCTAAAAATTATTAAAAATGAATATAAAGATGTCTATGACTTTTTTTCATTTTTTTTAATTATTAAAAACAAATATAGAGACGTGTATGACTTCGTTCATATTTGACAAGACATAAATTGTTATGGAGACGAAATATAAAGGTAAACTGTCCAA
The DNA here is from genome assembly GCA_001517045.1 of Pseudotsuga menziesii. Lineage (NCBI taxonomy): Eukaryota > Viridiplantae > Streptophyta > Pinopsida > Pinales > Pinaceae > Pseudotsuga > Pseudotsuga menziesii. The sequence goes on along the minus strand of LPNX010720269.1, from coordinate 150,189 downwards.
TTGGCGGACACGTCCTAATAATAATGAAGAAGTATAATAATGTATAACGTCTTAATAATTTAAATATTTATTTTTTCATATGTTTTCTCTTTTCCCTTTTTATTACATAGGTAGGTGTTAATATTAAAGATTACATGTGTTAATATTTCCTTTTAATATTGTTTGATTATTTATTTAAACATTTTTTTTTTATATAAATGTTATATTTATTAATAGAATTAATCTAAAACATATCATATCAATTTATTTTGAAGATTTTTGTATTCACTACTTATTAAAATATATATATATATATATGGACACATATTTATAGTTATATTATATAATATAGTTTAATAAAATTTATATGATATAGTTTAATAAAATGTATAGTTACATTACATTTTATTTTATTAAGAGTTTATAATTTATAATTTGATTTGGAGTAGCAAATATGTTTTCTTAAATTGAAAGAGGATGATACACGTGTATTATTTGTCGAATTCTAAATTTGTAAGAAACAATTATAAAAATATAAATGTTAGTGTCATTCAACATGTTTAGCTAAAAGAGATAATTTGCTTGTGGCACTTAACTTTTCAAGCAACCTCTTCAACTAGAAGAAATAACTTGTTCAAGGAACTTATGGATATTCATGAACCAAAGTTAAGTAGCTATGTTAATTTATTTAAACAATTAATTGAAACATTTCTTTTTTTCAAAGTTTTTTATTATTATTAACCATCTTAGTTAATAAAACATGCTTAAGAAGGGCTTTTAGTTTTAGGGAAATGCCAAATTTTTAATCACTTCATGGTTCCCAAAGTTTTTTATTAATATTAACCAACTTATTTAATAAAACATGCTAAAGAAGGGTTTCTAGTTTTGGGGAAATGCCAGATTTTTAATCACTTCATGGTTCCCAAACTTTTGTCATAAATTTATGTCAATTATTAGATTGCAAATTTAAACTTACCTTTTAAATTTATCACAACTTCCCCCTTTATTATCATATTTTTTATATTTATCAATTTTTGAAAATATTAAAAAACCTTTTAACACTTGCATTTACATGATGCTCAAATGGAAAAAGTTTCAATATACTCCATTCTTGGAAAACAAGGAATTTCACATGTAAACTTTAAATTCTTGGATTATGAAAGTTAGGCATTTCACATGTAGACTTTCACGATGCTAGAGATTAAGGGGTGTATCCACAGAACTCGGTTACACTTTTTGGCAAGGCGCTTTGGGAAAAAACACAAAGACGTACCTCGATCGAGTAATTTTTAAACTCTTGATCGAGGTCATAACACCTTGATCAAGGGCTTAACAAAACATTGATCTAGGTTTTAATAATACCTCGATCTAGGTTTAAAAAAAACCTTGATCTAGGTTTTAAGACCTCAATCTAGGTTTTAAGGCCGCGATCGAGGTCCTTGTGCAAAAACATTTATAAAATAGGTTTAAACGGTAGCTCGATTAAGGGTTTAATAAAACCTCGATCGAGCTTATTTAAAAACCTTGATCAAGGGATGTTAATACCTCGATCAAGCTAATACCTCGATCGAGGGCCGGAAAAGCACATAATTATCCCTCTTACAACAAAATCAATGTTTCTCTGTGTCTTCTAAGGGTGTAAACCCTGCCATTCATGGCACACAACTGAGCGGAGTTCATACCGATAGATTCATCACCGAATCCTCTATCCATTGAGATATCATGCATGCATTTTGGCATTCATATGGTTT
>LPNX010720269.1:109791-146223 GCA_001517045.1 Pseudotsuga menziesii | reverse complement strand
GTGTGTGTGTGTGTGTGTGTGTGTGTGTGTGCGTGTGTGCGTGTGTGTGTGTGTGTGTGTGTGTGTGCGTGTGTGTGTGTGTGAGAGAGAGAAACAGAGAGAGGGGAAGAATTACCCTTACATTTATCATCCATCCTAAGACTCTGAAGAATTATGAGAAACCAAAATTGGAGGGGAAGACTCTCGACAAAGAAAGGTAGGTGTGTAAAAAAAAATTTGTGGGGAAATCTTACCTAATTTTCTGGGATCTTCATCCCTTTTTCTACCATCAAGGGTCTCTGATTCCACCTCTTTGGTCACCTGCATATATTTTGTGCATCTCTTTTTGGAGAATGAACTATCTTGGAAATTAAATCCTCGATAGGTGGAACCAAGTCATGGACCTTAAATTTGTTTATTTAAATATTTTTAGTAAAGAACTTGTTATTTGGACTTGTATAATCTCTCCAAAAATTTCCCACCTAGAAATAAACCAAACACTAGAACAAAGCTTCCAAAAATCTAGTGGTTGAAAAAAATGTTTGCACTTCCACTTTATGCCCACCTTCTCCAACAATCCTTTACTCAGTTTGAGGTCAACCAACACTCGAGCAAATTTCTTATCAACTAAGGACATGAAAACCATAGTTAATGTCACAAATTTACCAATCTTGTTTGCATGTTCCAGCGTTACCTTTGTCACTAGAGTTACAAAGGAAAACCCAATAGTAAAACCTAAATATGTTGGATGGTGAAAGGATTCATTTCTGGATCAAACCCTAGATGACAAGGTTTTAGCACAATACTTGATTACCCCAATAAAAAAAAATTGAAAGATATTTTGGTTACATCCACCACCAATTCCAGTTCTAAACAAATCCACCCTTTCAATAACAAATGAAACCTGAGGCTATACCCCGATATTCCTTTCTAGTTTTTGAGTAACCAATGAAATAGCTAATCTTGTGCCACAATTTTCCCTACAAAGTTCCCTCCTAGATCTTGTTTTGATGAAGATTCCCTATCCCAAAACCATTTTAGGTCCTTCTTATTTAGCTTTGATAATGTTGAGTTTCCTCTTTATTTTATGACTAGATTCGATCATGTGGAAGCAAACATTTGGGTTTGGCGATGCTAAATGATTAGGATCCTCTAAAATTGACGCATATCCCGAAGCCTACGATGGCTTAAAGGAATCCTTCTTCTTCTCTTAAGACAACATAGGGCCTAACAAGACCTAGGAATCCTATATGGTTCCATGTGTCCCTTCGAATTCAACAAATAAAACAAACCCCCCCTCTGTGATAGCCACACTAAAAACCCTATAGGAATTCTAGACCTCAAGCAGATCGTCATGCAAAGAGAAAATGGCAAGCAAATCCACCAAGTTAGCCTCTTTGTAATCCAACAAGTCCTCCAACCTATTCACCAAGATAGGAACCATAATGCTATGTGTTCAGTTTGTCTCTCAATTCTATAGAGAAACCATATAGTGATCCTAACCATAGAAAACTACTAGCCATCACTCAAGCCTATATGAAACAACTTAATATAAAATTTATTTAACAATCAAAATATCTAACTCTAAACCAATTCTGCATCAAACTCAAGAGACTTTAGTAAATAAATAGATATATAATAATAATTATAGCTTTAGAATTAATGTTACTATTGGATTCATTCTTTTTTATTGTTTCTAATGTTGAGAGCTATTAACTTAGGCTATCTTCAATAACTAAATAGATACCTAATAATAGTTATACCTTTAAAATTAATGTTACTATTGACTTCATTATTTTTTATTGTTTCTAATGTTGAGAGGTCTCAACTTAGGCTATCTTCTTGTTAAAGTTAGTGTTGATTAGCCTAACATATATGGTCAGTTTTTATAATGTTGAGATAATAATATATTCCAATTTTTATTATTTAGCATATATGGTCACTACAATAATATTTTGTAACATCTGTGGTAAAAGGACTGTAAGCAATGCTATTTATTTTCCTAAATTTGTGAGTTGCTTTAGTAGACTTAGGTGGTACACTTGTGAAGATTAATTTTAATTTGTACAACTATCACTGAGTGTAGTTATCACATGTTAATTAAGCTATTTTTTTTTTGAAATTATTAATTATTAATTTTGGACAACCACTATAGAATCAATCTCGACAGTACACTTGTCTCATTCTTGTTTAATATTGGACAATGCCCATAAAATCAATATGGACACTAAACTTGTCACATTCTAGTTGGTAGATGAAAAAGCATAAATGGTAGTCCACCCAAAAATTCTAACATATATATGCCTATTGGCGTAATGAAAGTACATACGTACAATCTGTTCTCCAAGCATGTAGACGACTCTTTCAAATCTTGTAGGTTAAATGAAGGTGCACCTGGGGAGTTGGATATTAAAGAACATTGGGCACGTCCCCCTTTTTTCAACACAAAAAGACAGTAATAGACACGAATAGCCAAAGGTCATTTCCTAGGGCAAGGATATTAAAAATATAGTTAACAATATCAAGCATGAAACTCTATGTTTAACCCTAGAAATATAACAATAAAGAGAATCCAACATGAAACAAAATAGATTTGGAGAAGAATACCAAAAAAAAAAACGTTTCGGTACAAGATTCTCCTTGGAAAGAAATGGTGATAATCTTAGTCTCCATTAGACAATTTCTCCCCTCTTTTTTCTTTACAACCATACCCAAACTATAATACGAGGAAACATGGGAAAAGAAGGTTGAGCAGCCCAAAAAAAAACCTTCATTCAAAATAAGCTAGGCCCCCTGTGTCTGCCCCTCATTGAAAATAAGGTTAGTGACCAGTGCTTAATGGATTGTAGAAGAGTATATGAATAATATGAGTTCACTCACCCAAGGATAAACCAATTGCATAGCTAATTTGTTCCAACAAGCCAATAACAAGTGCAATATGTAGTAATTAGCAAAAATACATGTATTACATCATTACTAAGTAATTAAATCCCACATGTAAAAGTCGTAATAGTGGTATGAAAATATTAACCAAAAGTAATTTATCATAGTAATCTAAAGCAAAAATACAAGTAACATGTGTCATTCATTCATGCAAGTATTTATGACAACATTAGTTATATATATATATATATCAATTATGAGGACATGCAACCTTTTAAGGAGGGCCCCAAATTTTATGGGGCAGAATTTTAGTGCCTGAGATTTTAGGGTGCATAAGTTTAGGGCCCAAAATTTTAGGGAGGAGCCGAAATTTTACGGTGTGAAAATTTAGGGCGCAAAATTTTAGGGAGCGAATATTTAGGGAGGGCCCGAGATTTTAGGGCGTGAAATTTTAGGACGCGGAATTTTTGGGAACGAGATTTTAGGGCCCGAAATTTTAGGAGCCGAAAATTTCGGGAGGCCTTAAATTGACTAAACATTTGTTTTTTTATGAAATTTTTATAAATTTTGCATACCTAAAACTAACCTAGAACTAACTTTATAAACTATGTTTTGAGAAAATGTGTGTTAGAGCCTAGGGAAATCCTACCTTGGTACAAGCCCTACCCAACCTAGGGCTTCTAAGGAGAATGAATAACCTAGTGAGGAAGGGTCCTAGGTTAAGAAAGTAGCGTAGAAAAACTAAGGAGAAACCCTAGGGAACCCTCATAAGGAGACGTGTCATTGTTTTCTATGGTGACAAGAAGTTAGCTAATGGCCTATCCTAGGGTAAAGTGCATCTCTAAGACTTCCACTAAGACTCAGACATGCACATCCATCAACATCCAAACAAAAATGTAAGAATACTGAACTACTCATGCTTGTGTTCATCCAACAAATCGAAGCATCACAAAAAGTAGAGATTCACCAAAGAATTAGCAGAAGATAGCTTGCATTAACCAGAAAAATCCATCAAGAGGAGCGCATTCATCCAGAGAAATCCTAAGAAGGGTAAAATAAGTTCCTAATGATTTATCCCCTCAGTTCTGATTTAAAATGAAAGTGAGGAGATCAATTTATATGATCTCACACTCACTTTTATAAAAAAAAATCTCGGCTAACTTGCTTTAAAACAAGTAAATTTGTAATTACTGAATTCCAACTCAAAATTAAAAGAAAGTATTAATAAAATATAGATTAAGGTAAGATACATGGGGTATTTACATCTCCAAGTGCCAAAACACGCTCAAATAAGTGAATTGCTTCGAAAAAAAGGTTGGAGTGGGATGGAGGGATGGCGTTATGCCCCATCTAACCCCTATAACATACTAAAATTCCTCAATGCCCTCCTTAAAGTACCAAAATGACCCAGCATGGAGGATTCCATCCTCTGAGGAAAGAAGGCAAGGGCGAGCAAGGACCCACTGACTAAAGGGTCAGAAGGGTGTATGAAGTGGCCGCAACTGAAGACTAGTGTCTCATGGATGAAGCAGAGACCACTAGAGCGCGCAAGAAGGGAATGAAGCCATGATACCTAATAGTCAATCGTTAGGGGCCCCAGACACCAACCCTAAGGTTAAAAACCTCTTTAAAAGTGCATTCAACAATTCCATTAAGACATAGTACCCTTAAAGGAGGACCAAAGGGTCCAACCATTATCAGCATTGCTCCATAACACCTCTCGTGGCTGAAACATTTAGCCCTCTTTCCTTGGGGTAGACTTGAAGGTGTGTTGGGTACAAGTGCAGCATAACATTGGCTCCAACTATGGATGAATTCTCTTCCATGGAGTGCTCAAGAACCTTTGAATCTTCCAGGTCCTGTAGACCTACACATAGATCAAATGACCGAGAGATTAAAAGAATCTAGAGGAAGACACTTTCATCCCGCTTTGTTTGCAAAATGAGGGAAACAAACTAAGAACAATGAAAACTAAGTAGATAATGAGAAGATGCCAAATGAAATGCACATAAATATTCCTAATCCAACTATCCTAACCTAAACCCGGTAACCAAAATAGGTTAAGTGAAATCATAGCACCAATGTAACCATTTAAGTAAGCAATTTATACATGTCATCTTACCTTTGTACTTTAGTGTAATCCAATAAAATACCTCATTGATGATATGTTGAGTTTATACCAGGATCTTTATCTTGATAAATGCAGGAAACCAAAACTTCTTAAGAACTTGGAGAACTTCAAACCGGTGCCATGGGGAAGAATCACTTTGACAAGATTTATTGATCCATTCTTCTAGTGGACTTATGTATGGTATACCTCCATCATACATATCTTTAGAAATTTTTTTCCTAAAATGCCCATGAATCCTAAACTTGGGAGGCTATCCATGGAGTTGGACTTTTCAAATATTCACATGTTAGATGCAACCTGTCCATGCATTTACTTGATATTTTCTTTGTACATACAGGTATATTGCTTATATTTTCCACAATCATGTTAGTAACCCCAATAATCATTGAACTTTTGCAATTGTCAACAGTAGAATCCATACCTTCATGCTTCGAATGCAAATATAAACAATAAATATTCTGAGATGAGGGATGAAATTCATACCTTTCCACCTACCTTGCTATATCTTGTTTATATGTATCATTAAGGGCTTGTTGATGTAGGGTAGAGCGGGTTGAACAACTTCTTATATGCTTCTTAAGGAGCACAACTAAGAGTGATAACCTAGGCTCATCATATGTTGAATCTCTGCAAAAGAATCCTCTGTGCAACAAGATTCCTTGCTGCAAGATGAGTATGGTGGTGACATAATGGAAGAATCACCAGAGATACAAGGTTCCAAGTCTTCAAACTTTTCATAATAATGGCCCATCTGCATATAACAACTATCTGTAAAGTATGGTATTGTTCCATCTTCAATTATGGTGGAAAAAGGGTTGATCCACTCTTTGTGATTATCCTCATAATGGGAAGGATTGATCATATCTATTTTAACAGGGTCTTCATAAGGTACATCTTCAACATCACTGTTGGAGGTGATTGAGAGTTCCTTGTCCCAAATATTTTCAAGTTCTGGCTCTTCCTGAGTAACTTCATCATTTTCAAGTTCTGGCTCTTCCTCACTGCAACGTATGGAGAGAATGATACCTGTTCTAGAGGAATCATATATAGGTGGACCCACATATTTCCAATAACCATGTTCCTCAAAATTCTCACCATTATGTTCCCAAAGATCTAGTATGTCACAAGGAGTCTTTGTATGTTGGATGGGAGAAATCATCCTATCTTTATGTTCCTCAGCTTCTTCTATTAGGACTTCTAGATTGTCATATATGGGACCATCATCATATTCATATTCTTGGGAATATTCATCTATCGTGTTCAAGATATCATCAGTCAGACCTTGAATAATGGCTACTTCAATCTGATCTTTGGTTTGAGATTCCTTAGTGAACAAGTACTTCACATGGTTGACATGAGGTAAGCATTTGTCATGGCGTGTTGAATCCCAGTGCTTACAGAATGTTTCCACCAATTATGCAAATGATGATATCATTCCTTTATCTAGGCTCACAAACGAAGCCAGGGCCTTTCCTCCCAGGTGAAGGACAAATGATCGCATGTAAACATCTTCTTCTTCTTTGATACCTTATTCTGAAGCCATAATCATAAACCATTCCACATGATGTGCGACATTATCATGGTTATCCTTGAAGGAATTCCAGAATACCTCGGGTAACTCATATGAATATCTAGGGAAAGCTGATAGATTAAGCAAAGTGAAACCAAATTCTATTTCTATAGCAGTTAGATTACCAGGATCTTCAAACTTGAATGAAATATCATCTTTGGTTCCTTCTCTTGCATCATCTTGAGTCTGGGTTTTTCCTAGGGTTTCTTCCTATATTCTGTTGATCATGGCCTTTCATTCATGTTCTTCTACTTCGCAATCCCAATTGTGTTGAATGTATTAATGAATTTCCTGAGAGAAGAAAAACAATTGCAAGGAAAACCCTCATACCAATTTCTAACAGATAATTTGTCTTCAAGGTGAAGAGACAATAAAAATAGCCTTATCCTGATGTCTTCATGGACGATGCTACTTTCCCCGATGAATTGTGTGAATTTTTGCAGATGGGATGCTGCATGGTTCTTATACTGCTAGAACAATGGGAAAATTTCCTTCCCACCATCTTTACTGGCATACTTGTGTGGGAAGCCTCAAATACATGAGAAGTCCAAAATGTCCATCCACAATTCATAATTGGATTCCATCTTGTTAGGCTTCCCTGTCTTATAGAGTACTTCTTTTATTTTTCTTTGATTGGATTCGATAGGAGAAACCTACGAGGTTAGTTAAGCAAATCTCTCCAAAGTACTAAATAAAATGAGGTCGTACTTGATAGACGGGACATGATGAGCTCTTTTTGGAGTCCCCAGGTAATCCTACAGGTTAGTGATTTAAAAAATGTATGCAATCATATACAAATGAGGACTTCAAGACTTACCAAAATTTCGTTTATTTCCTAAATATATCACTTCAATGAATTTGAGATCCCTAACAACGAAGCCAAAATGTTATCAGTTGAAATGGAAGTCCAAACCATCAGCAAGCATATGCGGAAAAAGTGACCACTATCACCTTTGTCACTCTCCTAACTTCTTCGGAAATTGAAACCTCTTAGGGAAGAACCATATGGAACTCTGCAGAAGCCACTTGGACACCAAGTGATGTCTTGTGTGTGAGCAAGGTTAGTGACCAATGCCTAATGGACTCTAGAAGAGGATATGAGTAATATGAGTTCACTCATCCAAGGATAAATGAATTGCATAACTATTTTGTTCCAACAAGCCAATAACAAGTGCAATATGTAGGAATTAGAAAAAAGGCATGCATTACATCATCACTAAGTAATTAAATCCCACATGTACACATAGTAATAGTGATATGCATATATTAACCAAAAGTAATTTATCACAATAATCTAAAGAAAAAATACAAGTAACATGTGCCATTCATTCATGCAATTATTTATGACAACATTAGTTATATATAGATAGATCAATTATGAGACATCTTTAAGTGAGGGAGTGAAATTTTAGGGTGTGAAATTTTAGAGAGGGCGCAAATTTTTAGAGAGGGCCCGAAATTTTATGGCATGGAATTTTAGGGCACAAAATTTTAGGGACCGAAAATTTAGGGAGGAGTTGAACTTTTAGGTCGTGAAAAGTTAGTTCCCAAAATTTTAGGAAGAAAAATTTGAGGGAGGGCCCAAGATTTTATGGAGCGGAATTCTAGGGCCCGATATTTTAGGGCACGAGACTTTAGGGTCCGATATTTAAGTGCATGGAATTTTAGCGCCCATAAATTTAGGAGTCACGTGGAAATCACTTGCCTAACACCACTGTGCTCCTACAGCATGTACGCCTAACACCAGTGTGCTCACGCGACAATCACTTGCCTAACACCACTGTGCTCCCACAGCATCCAAATTTTCCTTGTTCATATTTGTACAAATTTTAACTTTGATTATTGCAACGCGCACTCCTCGGTGCTTTCATGACTTTATTGTCATTGTATCGGTTCATGAATCAACTACACAGCGAGTCAAAGCATTCATTGAAAACCCCAAAATTTCAATAATCAATTATCATAATTTGTATCAATTTTTAATCGTCATTCACATACTTGTAAACAAAACAAGAGAATTACTCCTTACTCCTATTCTGGTGAATGAGCGTAACTTACATACACAGGCAGATTTATATACCATAATGTACTTCGATGTAGCAATGGTCATACTCTTGGTGAAGCCTTGGTTCAAATTGTGGCTCTTTGTCACATTGCTATTTTCAGGTTCGAGTACCTGCAACTTTTCCACAAAAGAGTCCACGGGAGAATTCATATAACATATCTAAATGAATTTTCATGTACATATTCACTTGTTTCAACAAAAGTCCAATACATCATTTTCTTCATTTAACACATATATTGAAGGATTCTTTAATCCTTAGCATAATGTGTTTTCTAAAACATAACTTCTCAATATAAGAAAGAAACCTCTAGAACTCTTTCGGTAACATAAAGCATACACATGTAACTAAGCATTTAAAAATGCATGTCATATATATATATATGCAACTTCCATCACTTAATGTAACATCCGTTACTTAATGCAACATAGTGAATGAAAATAACACAGCCCTTTTTCAACCTTCCATACTTAGCCATTATAGTATTTATTTTCAAGGACGCTATGCTAAGTGTAATTTAATACCACTTGGGGACAACAAAGGTAGAACATGACTCTTAGTGCCGATATCACTTGATTATTCAACTTCCAAACGTGAAAACTACAAGCCAGTGGCACCATGTTATATACAATCGATAGCACATGAAAGGGTTGTGACTCCTATATTGATCAATGTACTACTAAAGTATCCACAAGGGAAGTATCTCAACAAGGAGTTGTTACTTATGGAACCTTTATAGTAATTAGTCTGTCCCAAAGTAAAAGAGATGGAGAGCACTTGATTGCTTATTATAATTAATATAAACATGCAGATCTGTTTATAATTCAACGCAGGCAACAATCGTTTTCCCATGGACACAGAGGTCAACATCAAAAATTACCTACTCAAATGGGTTAAAGGTTTTATCTTCTCACTATTTTCTCATTATCGCAAGGTCACGATCCATGTATACATACTCAGATCTATTAAATAATTTTAAACGCATACACTGGAACAATTATTCACATCCAGAGAGGGAAACCCGGTTTTAAAACTGTATAATATATGGATGAAATGCATACTTTGGTCCAATCATCCACACGCAGAATGAGGATCTTTTGGAAAAGTAAATCTACATGCAGAAACTGAATAAGAGAAATAGGATTTCAGATTCGTGTACGAGAAATGTAGTCATGAATAAAAATGATTTCAACATTCAAGTTAAGATGTAATTTCAACTGCTATCCTCACTTAAATCAGCTGTAAGAAATTACAATAAATACTCACACACGATGGGATTTGCACATGGTTAAAAACGCAGATGAACGATCTCTTACCAGATCCATAATGGATTTAACTTACCCAGACATGCAGCTTGGATATTTCACCCAGATGACCTCAATTAGCTTGCGCTTTCCTTCCCAATTCCCTGTTCTATAGAAGAGCGCATACAGTACATTTCTGAAATTCAAACCAAGGTCAGTATTTTCTGAAAAAGTAGCATTTGTATTTCTTTAGATCCTGGAGTAGCGGCAGGCATTTTGGGCAACCCCTTGACATAAAATTCTGGATTCTCCTGAGGCAATACCTGTTATAAGTTGAAACATACATCTTCTACATCTGAAATTATAATAACGACCATGCTCACATAGATATGATGCAGGTATTCACTGTCTCTTACACAGAGCCAAACTATCTTTCATCCCATAGGTATCCAAAAAGAAAACATCCCATTCTTCCAAAATGTAGAATGGAAGGAGCAGCCCTATAGGGGTTTTCAATCAAACATCTTTATTCTTTTCCTGCAAGTTTACTACAACAAAAATAGGGAAACGCCTTAACCATTCACCGATAGGGGTGCTAAAGCCTATATATATATATATATATATATATATATATATTTGCATTCGGAGCCACTCAATCTACTTCTAAAAAATCTAGAAGCATAACTAGTGAAGGCCATGGAGGGTACAGGTTACGCTTTTGGATGGGCTCTCTTTGTGTCCTTCTATAGCGCTTGGTTCAGCCATCCACATTGATGGTCTATACAGAGTGGGTGGGTATTAATTCTGTTTACCCAAAACCACTAATAGCAGCAAGGCTAGCAACAGATCCAGTTGTAGAACCACCAAAAGAGCCTATTTATCATCGTCGCTACATGAAAGTTCACTAAAGCAAAGAGTGCTAAATTCTACATTCTATTAATTACAAAAATGAACTAACATAAATAAATATGTTGTCGATTGAGGCTCGACCAATCCTGCAGTTATAAGTTAAACTTTTGCCGAAGTAAGCACTATACAGCTGAATAGTGGTTGCGCTTTGGAGAGGCTCTATGGGAAACTAGCAGAGATGATGGTTCAAAAGGACATCTCATCTACTGCTACAAGTTGGACCCAAATAGGCCGGAGTGTAGTTGTTGGCTCTGATACCACTTGTAGTGTACTTCTTAAACCTCAATGCCATCATGAGTAAAAAAAAGAAAGATAAGACAATGATACATTGGGAATTTGGTAACGTCCAATTAAAATCTTATGTTTACAGTATTCTTGGCTATCACGGGTGTTCTTTAAAAATTTCCTAAGACTGGAATTTCTATACTACTCCATGCTTAGGGTTTCGGTCTCTTTACAAATATATACAGCAACAATACCCTTAGAGATAAGCACATCCTTCTGACATTTATTATTGGCATCCTATGCCTTTTAGTGTACAGATGGAACCTATCCTCCTCTACCAACAGAACATGCAATTATGCCTCCCATTATTCACATGAATAAGAAAACCCATAAATGACGAAAATCTCAAGTGTAGTAATTACCCTGTTATTTGATACAAGCTTTAAGGTTCCTTTAACCACCATTTATTTAAATTTAATCCTGGGACGTGGATCTCTTTTAAGCAGGGTGGTCGATTCGATGGCTTACTCACTGTTTATTTTAAGTAAAATGAATCATACGAGATGCACTTCCAACTATACCCAAGCACGTCGTTAGACAACATTCAACTTTTAATCTATTAGTGGTTTGGTAGGAAACTGTAAGCATTTTCATCATCATGGTGCGTTTCAAATGATTCTATGTGCAGACAGAACATGATAATAGCTTTTCTTGATTACCTTCTACGGTAGCTAAATCCCTCTACCCAGGTTACACAACAAATCCACATGTGAGGAAAGTAGAATATTCTGACATAAAGAAAAGAGACATACACACAACATACCTCAGACACACAACATACTTTTCATTTATGGAGGTAATGTAATACTTATTTGTGACTCAATTCTATTGATTCATGCGAGGTAGCAACACACCTCACAAGATTCTTCACAAGATTGTTAATTAATGCCATAAGGTCACGACTATTCGTTAGTGCATTCAAATATCATTTTCCTTCATGTGGATTATTCATCAAGAACTTATCCTATTTGTTATCAATTGATTTCTCGCTCAACATTAAAAGTACCCAAAGATTCACATAAATGAAAATGCCGAACAACACATAAATCACAATGCCGAACAACATGGAAATAAGTACATACAATATAACACATTAACTGCACAAAAGTCCAAAAACGAGAACACATGTGATGCAACCCAAAGGACACAGATGTACGTGGTTCACCCCCTCCAGGGGTTACGTCCACCAAAGTTTTCTTGCTCTTTTATTAACAACCTCAACCCATAAGTTACATTTTTTGCAACACACCAGTTGCAACCAGCTCCTTACAAGGTAACTTTGTAGTAAACGAATATGTACAAGTAAAATCACCAGGGCATAACAAGGAAATACTATATGCTTCTTCTTGGATAACCAAGGTTAGGAGGTGAAGACAACCGCACACCTGGGCTGCCGAGGTTTCTTAAACTCTTTCGAGCCTGAACATGTTATTACAATTGATTGCATTATCTAATGCACACTTATTTAAAGGTTAGTAAGGTTGCTCCCATGCGAGGGGGCCATATGCCCTGAATTGGGCCTGAAACAGATATTTAATGTTTAGTACCTCATATATATTTTTTTAATACACAATTATCAACATGACATTGTAGCCAAAAACAGGACGCTTGTGTTGGCCAGACGCTGATCCCATCAGCTGGCACGCAGAGGTATCCTCTTATGAACTTTGAGACAGTAAATTCAAACCAAACTAAAAACTCAGAGCTTAATAATTATGTTCAGAATTCGGGAAGGCTCACGTGGTCTATATCAAGACAGAAGGCAGCCTGTATTACTTGTAACTTAACCGAGAACAAGAGAGAACCCCTTAGATCCTACCCAAACCCAGATATCAATCCCAGGATGTTGTGGGAACAACTAGAGGGTACTAAGGATGAACATCGCATTTCAACCTGCGGTCCAGGCCAGCGTCTGGGAAACCAAATTTTAAAAAGAAAGAAAAACCATAGATCTTTAATGCACTCATACATTGAGCTATCGCAGAGACTATGGAATTAACATACCAGGTGTAGGGTCGAAGTCACTGATCCCTATCTGGCAGATCGGACTCTAACAGACGCAAGGCATAGATCATGACCATAAGTCACAGCTCTTCATACCTGAAATAAGCTAAACCGTAGTCCCGTAATCTAGATATCGTAGATCTAAGACAACCCAACAAGGGGTGAAATGGAATTGGGGTCGTGCTCTTTGGAATAGTTTCATCTGCAATCACACTACAAAGTGTACCAAAAGATTCTCCCCAACATAACTAGAGGGATACGAGTCGCTCATACAGAAGCTGGAATCGTAAAGACGAGTACGAAACGCATATATAAACCTATGATGGAAAACGATTCGCATGCAAGAAATATGAGACTGGGGAAAAACTTTAGAGTTTGCCCAAGCTGACTCTGGGAAACCACCGATCCAAGGATCGGACTAAGAATCCTCCAAAACGTGGGGACAGCAGTAGCAATAATGCATGCGGAGCACCATGAGTTTTCTTTTTAAATATCAGAACAAAGATGACATAAACCATGGAGATTTCCAACTGAGAGAGGGCGTAAAAATAACATTCAGAAACAACGCATACCCTATATATCCAGGTCACGGTACTGTAAAAATCGTATCAAGGGGCGAGGCCCTTCACAAACAGGTTTCATAGGCCATACCTCAATCGCAGTCATTGCACATGTTAACGCAGCTTACGGAATGTAGTGAACAACGCATACATGCTCTTCTTCACAAGGCATGTAGGCCATGATGCAAGGACTGCTCAGTACTGGGGCTCTGGCAAAGGAACTCCTCAAAGAGAATTCCATCGTTCCTTCCTTCAGCCACCTCCCATTTTCCCCAAATGTGGCATCTCAGGAGCCGGTGATTCCTCTCCCTCATCAAAATGTAGAGTCCCTTTCCCCCCCCCAGGCGCAGAGATCTTTCTTCCTTCATAAAGTGTGGGCTGGATTTCCCCATTTAATATGTATTTACTGCTCGTATAAAGTTTACTGACACGCATAGCTATTCTAGAGGAACCGTTTTTAGGAAAAACCTGTCGGAAATAATGACACTGTCATAATCTCCGGAAAATCCCTTTAGTCTGCCGGTTTGCCACAGTTCTTACCCATAAATGAGTAGTCAACAATTTTCAAAGGAAAACACGACTCCTTCATAAAGATCACCAGCCCTTTCATGCTTTTGCTTTGATACGTATTATATATCCGCCTATGCTTTTAGGATTACTAAAAGAATAGTTGTAGCTATAAAATATATCTATATATGTATAAACATATAGATATCATATAGTGTCTTCGGTGAACTAAGGAATTAGTAAAAGTGAAATAGGTTACTGTGTGTTAGTTCAAGCAAATGGTACATCACCATTTGAACTTTACCGGGGGGTGAGCTTGTGATGATATCTTTCTATGGTGTCATATCATCCCTCAACAAAATCGTTCTTAGCTTGTTGCCCCTTTAGTCGGGGTAACAAGTACTTAAAATTCTATTGCCATCATTTCTTAGATAGCATAATTATCGCGAAGTCGAGTCCCCAAAAGTCACCCTTAGAACCTCCCTGCTCAAGTGTGTCTGTGATACCATGGCATCAAGGAAATGGTTCTGTAACCATTCGCCTTTTCTCCTAAGTGGTTATACTCATTATATTTTTCCTTTATTCTTTCTGTGTCTCGTCATTAAGCTGCGAACAGACCCTAAGCCTACAATTGGATTTTCGACTATATTGATTTTATCATTTTTCTTCTGGCAGGGCCTTGGCCTTGAGCTCCTCACTAGAAGAATGAGTACTTCTTACATTCAGAAACCCGAATTTCTTGGGGTGTATAAGAGGGACATTACACCCTCTTTATATTTATAAATATAATCTCATCATAATTAACAAGATATATTTATCTGGTAAATACTCAGGTGCTCTAGAGCTTCTCGCTCAACAAAAAACATCAATCACCCATGTGCTCCAGAGCTCCTCGCCCAACACAAAACATCTCATCAATCAAGTGCTTCACGGTCCACTCCCAACACATGAAATCATATATATAAACATATGCAATTGGCTTACGCCCAATATATCAAACAAATCATCATGTTCATATGCAATGGGGTCTTCGACTCGATATATCAAATGAAACATAAAAGTAACATCTTAATCAATGGGTCTTATGCCCATAAGTGTTAGGTCAAAATTTGGGATATTACAATATTGTCCTATAATCATTGAGGTATAAGGTCTATCCTTTTTTGGAATCAACACAACAAAAGTACCATTCAAATTCTAAGGTACATAACATTTTTTCCTTGATTCCTATACATCCTCCACAAGATCTTTCCCAATGAGATAAAAAAAAAATCAAGGAAGAACTCAATTTTCCACCTGTCTAGACCTAGGCTCTTTTAGCCTTTGAGAACTTATTTAACAAAAATTTTATATCCTCAATCCTTACTTCATCTCCTACTAAATGACCTTCTTCTTTAGTAACGAAACATGGGTAATGTTTCAATACTTTCATCTAATAATTAATATTCAAATAATTATTATGCTTATATATATATAGCCTCATTTTCTATTGGGGCCTGATCATTAACAGTGGAACCATCTTGAGAGATAACCTCCCAAATGGAGTTTGTAATCCTCCTTTGAGTAGCAAATCTTTGAAAAAACTTGGTGTTGTTGTCTCTTTGAAAATCCCAAGTGATTATTCTTTTGAACCTCCAAGTCTCCTCCTTTCGACGCAATATTTTTATTTCCTCGCTTTTAGGTCTCCGAAATTTTCTTTCAAGATCTAGGAAAAAATATCAATATCATCCTTCCCTAATAAGTTATTGATTTCCGCCTCAATTTTAATAACCAGTTATGCCTTGTTTTCTTTTTTCTTCTCCTTGTCCCATCTCACCACATCTTTAATCATCATCTAGAATAGGAGACGGACAAATCACAAAACCCAATGTAGAGCTTATGGAATTTAAAGGGGGGGAATCCAAATATTAAGGACCTCATGAGATTCTACTTCTAGATCTCTGTATTATCTAGAAAGACATCCCCTTTTATTAACAATTCCACTAGAAAGAGAAGTAGTGTTAAATCCATCATTTTCCTCCTTATTTTCCTCACATTCAACCATAGAGCACGTAGGGTTTTTAAGAGATTCAAAATCCCCAAAAATCCCAAAACCTAAATCTCTAGGAAAAGAAACAAAATCCAAAGAATTCACTCCAAGAGTTGATACAAACAAAATTCTTTTGATAAAAATTTAGTAAAATGGGAAAATTGATAAGCTTCATGGTGAGCATACACAGAGGAGAAGAACAATAAAAGGTCAAAAGGTGAAAAATGACATGTGGCTTGCATACTTGGGAAGGATATCACCCTAAATTTAGTAAAATGGGAAAAATTGAAAAAAAAAATTATAAAAAATTTAGTAAAATTTAGTAATTTGTGCTTCCTTTTCATGGAAATGGGTAGATTGATTCAGGTTCGATCCAACAAAGGAGTTTACAAACCCATCTCACTTACCATCATGTAAAAAAAAAGTGCACTCAACATGTGAATGGTTTACCCAAACCCTAGAACCCAAGACACGTGCTCTAGGAGAAAGACTTGGATCTGATCCTCCAAGTGTGGAGAGAGACACATATATACTTATCGTGGGAAACCCTATGAGGGACCTCCTAGCACATATTCCACCTATCCACAAACTACAAAAGTGAAAAACTATCCAAAAAAGAGGTTCTCGCTTTTTACCATAGTTGGTACTCGGCAGACTCCACGTGATTTGCTTGAAAAAACTAACCATAACTAAAGTTTCGAGAAACCACAAGATCGCCATTGCCCCTTTCTATAACCAATTAAAATGTACAAGTTAAATAGCCCAAACTTGAAACCAATTAAAATGTACAAGTTAAATAGCCCAAACTTGTCCTAATCATTACAATCATTTTGCCATAAAAGGAATTTTTATGAAATGTTATTTTCACAACCACTCTCTATTATTTAATCTCTATTTTGTAATTTAATTATTTTTTAATATGATTATTATTATCACGGAAAGAAAGGAGCGTATAAATATGAATACAGAAACTCTGATAGTTGACTTTAATAAATACACCGCAATGACAAGGCTACTCAATTATTTTTCTTTTTTTCTAAAGTCTTCGGAAGGATTATTATTTAATATGTTTGGTTTTGACCTCAAAATTGTCCGTATCCATTTGTCCGTATCCATTTGTCCGTATTAATATATCTCCATTACTGAAAACTACTGAATTGTTTTGTCTGCCATTCTTATCCGGCCAGACTTGGGCGACGTTGATAGGCGTTATATCAACTTCATGAAACATTTAAAGAAATTTGTCGACTTGATGGTAGTAAGTAGATAATACAACGTTTTTTCAAGATCTTTAATGATTTATCTATTTTTAATTCGATAAAGATTTGATACCTCCTTCGAAACAGCCTTTGTAATTTAGATGTATGCAGCAACCACATTGGACTGGATACTTGTAGCTTATTTCATGCATTCCCATTAAAATTTGGACTACATTCAGATCTTTTTCTTATAAATAGGACCTGCCAATCTCATATCAATTGCATCTTTGTCTATCACTGGGAGAGACAATGGAATGGAGTATAGAGTTTGCTGCTGCAGCCATAACAACTGTAACAGCTATAATGCTGTCTCTGGTAGCAGCCTTGCTGTTGGCACTTTTACTGAGAAAGAAATGGAGGAGTGGCGGTGTGTACCCACCTGTTGCTGCCACAATGGTGGATCACATCGTCAATTTTAAACGCTTGCATGACTTTCTTTACGATCGTCACATGCGATTCAAAACATTCAGAATAGCTTATCCTACTTTTAGCCTTGTTTGTACCACTGATCCTGCTGATGTAGAACACATGCTCAGATCTAATTTCTCAAACTACATCAAGGTCAGCTAATTTTTATATATGATTTTTAGTTTTTTTTGTTGGTTAGTAGAAGAATAGTCTCACTAAGAGGTTTGCTATTCGCTAAGTTAGCACCAACCTTTAACATGGTTGGATTTTTGGTGTCTCTGGAACTGGACCTTTTTCCATAACTGATAATAGAACTGGAATAGATATTTATCCCTTTCTGCTTACACCAGCTGATATCTTTTCCCCCACATCAATCTCTAATTTAAAGGGGTATCTTAACCAGACAACCTTTCAGTTTAGGAAGCACGTCTTAACTAGGCAACCTTACAGCTGTGGCTTAGGGAGCCTCTTAACCATACCCTGCCACCAATTATTCTACATCTTAAGAATATATATGATTTCTAGTTAAAATAGATCTATACAGCTATTCAATCATATACATTTATTGCTGTGATCTTTGACATATTACTTCTTTGTTTTGAGAATTTCACAGGGACCTTTCATCCATGAAGTTATGGAAGATCTTGTTGGCGATGGTATTTTCAACGTTGATGGAGAAGAGTGGCGAAGACAGCGAAAATTGTCTAGTTTGGAATTCTCCACCAAACTTTTGAGAGACTATAGCAGTGTTGTTTTCCGGGAGAATGCACTAAAGCTTTCGAAAATTTTACTGGAGTTTTATCGGGCTAAGCAAAGTACAGTAGAGATGCAGGTATGCATGCTAAATCTTTAAGATTTTTAAGTGCTATAGTTAGATGTTCTTGTTTTCTCTTGTTCACAATAGTTTTATAACATTCTATATATGTTATGCATGAATGTTCACAGAGGCTCTTCATGAGATCCTTGTTCACAATAGTTTTATAACATTCTATATATGTTATACATGAATGTTCACAGAGGCTCTTCATGAGATTAACGATGGATGGAATCTCTAAGTTAGGGTTTGGTATAGAGGTCAACAGCTTATCGATTGACAACTCTGGACCAGGGTCAGCTTTCGCAAATGCTTTTGATAATGCAAATGCTTTTCTTTTTGGGCGTCATTTTGACCCTATTTGGAAATTAAAAAGATACTTCAACATAGGCTCGGAGGTCGCCATAAAGAAAAGCATAAAAATCGTGGATGATTTTGTGTACAAGGCCATTCAGAGCAGAAGATACCAGATTTCTCTGCAGACTAATACTGTAAGATAAAACGGACGCCAGGCCTTGGTCTTAGTTTTGCACTTATTTCATAGACAAATCCTCGATTGTTTTTTTTTGCATTTTCACTGTCTTCCAGTACTTGAACTCATGAACTTGTTTGTCTCTACAGGTAAAACCAGATTTGCTGTCTCGATTTATGGAAATGACTGACCAAAATCCAGGCGATTACTCTTATAACGATAAGTTTCTACGAGATATTGTTGTTAATTTCATTATAGCTGGGCGAGATACAAGTGCAACTACCCTTTCTTGGTTCTTCCATTTGCTTTCCAAGAATCCGGAGGCTGAAAAAAAGATTCTTGAAGAAATCCACGAGGTTGTAAAGGAGAACGAATGCGCGTCCCTGGAAGAATCTATATCTTTGTTTTGTGAAAGTCTAGTACATACTGTCTTGGATAAGATGCACTATCTTCATGCAGCTTTATCTGAGACTTTGCGTTTGTATCCCCCTATTGCACAGGTAAAAGTTTAGGGCTATATATTTTCTTCGAATGAATTTCTTCTTAAAGGTTTGGGGGGAAGTAGGTGCAGATTTGTGGGCCGGTATGGTACATCTTCACCCAACTTTCTGAAAAGGAAAATCTTCAGTCCACTCTCAGGGAAGAGATGGGTATGTAAGATGATATCAGATATGGAGTTCAAACATGCAAAATGGCACCTTCATGAAAGTGGGTGTGATACACTCTTCATCATTACCGTCATTAGGGTTAAGGATGGACGCTTCTGAAAATATCTAAAACTTAAGTGTGTGTTTTGTGTTTAGTGTTTTTTTCGACGTTAAACGTACGGATTGGTTTCACTCGAGCCTGTAGCGTCACCCAACTTTCTGAAAAGGAAAATCTTCAGGCCACTCTCAGGGAAGAGATGGGTATGTAAGATGATATCAGATATGGAGTTCAAACATGCAAAATGGCACCTTCATGAAAGTGGGTGTGATGCACATCTTCATCATTACCGTCATTAGGGTTAAGGATGGACGCTTCTGAAAATACCTAAAACTGAAGTGCGTGTTTTGTGTTCAGTGTTTTTTTCGACGTTAAACGTACGGATTAGTTTCACTCGAGCCTGTGGCGTCACCGATTAGGATATATTTACTTTTGAAGGTAGTATAGGCATTAAAGCCCAAAGATAGAACATACTATCAATTTTTCCCATTTGTTTGGAGCTTTTGTTAGAGTTGTTGGCTTTACATCAGCTGGAAAGTTTGCTGTTTCGTGCTGTTTCGTCAAAACCTGTAAATGTTAGTTCACATTTGAAACCATGCACAAAGCCCTATCATCATTATTGCTTGTTAATCCACTTTTTTATATTACCAAAGGACTACTGTTGTACCATGCTGCCTATAGTCCAACAGTATATCTTAACTACACTGAAATTATGGCCAAATTATGGCCACAGTGGCAGACTCTCTACTTGTTTTTACAGTGATAGCATCCAATAACCCTTCCAATGGAGCCTTAGAAAACCTGTCCATGCTGCCCTTCAAAACCAGGTTCCAGCAAACTAGAGGCGCTGAACGTCCAGGGGTTCAATCCCTTGTATAAAGTTATTTCACCAATTAGGTCAAATTTGGTAACTATGGTGTGGAGTTGCTTAACTCAACAGCCACTACAATTGCAGTTCCTTTCAGTTCAGATATTTCAATTCGAATTCTAGAAGAGAGGGTATTCAATCTATTCATATTGGTTCATTTGATAGTCGAAACTAAATTATTCCTGTTAGTTCAGAAATTTCAATTAGAATTCTAGAAAGATAGGGTATTCAATCTATTCATATTGGTTCATTTGATCGTCCAAACTAAATTATTTTAATTAAAATTCTAGAAGACTCGGGTATTCAATCTATTCATATTGGTTCATTTGATAGTCGAAACTAAATTATTTAGTGAACTTTGTTTTGGAAAAAACACAGGTAAGTATATAGTAAGATTTGATCCTTATGCTAATAGGACGAAGAGATTCAAAATGCTATAAATAATATAATACTAATTTTACGGAATTTTACACTACAACTATATGACATAAGTCTATATAGATCCATAACTGTTATATAGATCAATAACTGTTATGGATGTGGCTCATGAACGTTTCAGTTGTTATTATTAACTTGTTCACTTGTTCTGAAAGTAGAGAAACATACGGCTTGCATCTTTCTTAGTTATACATCAATATTAGTTTATCCATATCCCTAGTTATACATCAATATTAGTTTAAACTGGAAGGTACATGTAAGATTCTTGTTTCAAGATCAAAGAATATGACTCCTCATAGATTGATAAAACATTTTGCAGGATGGAAAGGTTGCGGTTGCTGATGATATCCTTCCAGATGGATTCAAAATAAATAAAGATGATATCCTGAGCTATGTGCCTTATTCTATGGGAAGAATGAAATATCTCTGGGGCATTGATGCTGAGCAGTTTAGGCCTGAGAGATGGCTCCAAAATGGAGTATTCCAGCCTGAGTCACCATTCAAGTTCACTGCATTTCAAGTAAGTGACCTAGAAGCGTGGTAGTGAATCTTTTCTAATGACCTAAGTGTGATAATGGATTCATAAGGTATATTATGTTAATGTTTGCTTGCAGGCTGGACCTCGCATTTGTCTTGGCAAGGATTTTGCATACATGCAAATGAAGATTGTTGCTGCTTCCCTTATTCGTTTCTTCAAATTTGAGGCTATTGAGGGTGAAGAAGTGACCTATGGTGCGGCACTGACCCTCCAAATAGCTGGGGAAGGGCTCATTCTTCAGGTCAAGCCTAGATTAGACTTTTAAGCACAGTTTCACTTCGTATATATAAAGGAGTGTACAACGTAGATTGACATTTCTCTACTTGAAGGCGTCTATAAGCTGCCACAATGTCAAATCGCTTGGAAAACATTGATGGATTATGTAGATAAAGTCTACATACGCATAGAACGGTCCTTCAGGAAATAAATTATTTAGTGACTGTGGTTACTCTGTCGTGCTCAGTTTAAATAAGCAATTTGTAGTTCTGTATTTTCTTAAATACCCGATTGTTTTGTAAAAGAAGCAAAACAATCAAGGGTTATGCATATATAGTGCAATTTGTCTTTCTGTATTTTTTTTTACCCGACTGTTTTGAAAAAGAAACAAAATAATCAGGGGTTATGCATATATCGTGCTGGTGTTTTTGTTTTTGCAAATGGTTAAACTTCTACTACTTCAAAAGTTCAATATATTGATCTTTATAGTTATTTTCTGTTGCAAATCATCATTCATGTCCATGGTTTATGGGTTTTAATGGCGTGGAACGTGTTGACCTTCCAATTTCTGGCAGATCTCAACCATAAAATTCGCAGATAGAGAGAAGGCTTTAGGGTTAAGGATTTTGTAAATTGGAACGATACAGGAATAGAAAGCTCTAAGGTAGAAGTTTAAAAAATGGACAGATTTATTTTTATTCTTTAAATTAATAAGAAAATTATTTAGGTTAATAACTAAGTTGTGTTTTGTTCAGTCTGTGATTTGATTGTTTATTTTTAAGATTGGTAATAGAAATAATCCTTTAAACTATAAGAAAGTGTAGTAATTTTATGAAAACAGAGATTACTTTGTAGTTAGAAAACAATGCTCAGTGACTTAAATAGGATTGCAAAGTTTTCATGACTTTAAATTATTTAGTTATTTTTAACTAGGATTATAGTAAAAGGGTGGTCCATTTAAAACTAAGCTAAGTGACTTAAATAAGATTGCAAAGTTTTTATGACTTTAAATTATTTAGTTATTTTTATAGGATTAGAGTAAAAGAGTCAACTATAGTAAAAGAGTGGTTCCTTTTAAAACTATGCTAAGTGACTTAAATAAGATTGCAAAGTTTTCATGACTTTAAATTATTTAGTTATTTTTAACTTTTTAACTTTTTAACTTGGATTAGAGTAAAAGAGTCAATTATAGTAAAAGAGTGGTCCCTTTTATAACAATGCTAAGTGACTTAAATACGATTGCAAAGTTTTCATGACTTATTTTTAACTAGGATTATAGTAAAAGAGTGGTCCCGTTTAAAGGTCATGATGATAAGATTATATTAAAAAATTGTTATCAAATTTAAAAGTAATGAAGTTTGATCAATCAAATTAATTGTAATTAATGCTAAAAATTAAAAATTATTAAGTTTTTTAAGTATAATTAATGCTAAAAAATAAAAAGTATTAAGTTAAAAAGTAAATGGTAGAAGATTTTTTATATTAACATAACTATAAGTTAAGTGGCACCTAAACACTCATAGGTGTAGTTAGATACTTAGTTTTGTAGAGGTGAGTGACTATTAAATAAATACTAAACATTAAACTAATTACCTAATCTTTATAAATATCTATTTAAGGTATAACATAAATATTAAAATCAAATAAAAAACATAAAACAAATACTATTTAATAAATAATAAACAAAAAACAAAAACTAATACTAAGTATAAAACTTTAATGAATTATAAATTTAAAAATAATTAAATAGTGAATTCTTAACTTAAGATTATTTAAATCTTAATTAAGATGCATTTAATCATAACAAGAAATAATGACCATGAAATGAATACACTTTTACACTCAAGTTAATCTTGTTGATCCACTCAAAGAAGTCCAAAATATGAGATCTTGGAATTAACATGTATCGTATGCTAAACTAAACTAGTATAGTTTCATATTAGCTACGAATATGGTTCAGAAATGGTCTCTACTTTAAGGATGATGTAATCATACTTATAATGTTATATTTTTTTTAAATGAAAAAAGAAACAACTTGTTATTTCCTTTGGAAGATCAAAGTTACATAAGGTATACAATAGAGAATAAAAATGTTAGTTGAGTAGTACTTTGATACAAATATCCATATATATTAGATAGGTCAAAGACTACATTCAAAAATCGATAGACTACTATCAAAAAGCACTACAATCACCCTTGATACATTCTACAAAACACTATGCACTTAGGTTTCTCTTGATAACTATCATAAAACAAGACTAGGAAATAGTAAAAATACCATTGTGTGCAATGGTATCTTCAACATATTCTTCAAATGATAGATAGCCTTCCATACAAGCCAAATCCTCCTTAGATAACGTGCCAGGTTCCAAGTTGACCTCACGATAGATATCTGCAAAGGATATATTCCATCAAAAGACTTTATCAAGCATATAGTTTTATGCAACCAATGTTATAATGGAAGAGTGTGAAGATCAAACTCACCAAGTGCCAAATAAATGGTGACTCATGAATCACAAAGAATTCTAATACAATAAATGCCTTATTTTAAACGCAGCTCCAATTTTTGAACGCAGCTCCTCTTTACTCAATTTGCTACTGCGTAGATGACCATCCTCAAAGAGGCCTTATGTTAAAGAAAACCACATCAACCTCCAAAGCGAAAGAAGTTTTTCCCTTATGTTGGTACCTTTCCCTGTACCCATCTTAAGTAAAATATTATGGCCCCTTTTTATAAATAATACCATGCTTGCCCCACATAATCCATTCTTAGTCACACCATCAAAAAAACCCTATGAAGAATCAATGTTCATTAAAGGACTCATGATATTTCTGTGTCTATGTTTCATATCATAACGAGGGTATTCATACAATGAATTCAAAACTCTTCTACAAATGACATTCGTAGGGTAAAATATTCTTGAATATGATCCTATTTCTACATTTCCAAATCTCCGAGATAGTGAAAATGGGTAGGGATTTATATTTTACCTTATTTTGAAACAACATGAGCATACAATCATTAAATGTAATACCATACCAATCGTCAAATATTTGCAGTAGTCTTTGTAGTCCACTCCATATGCCTTTGAAAATTTCCGAGTGAATAAAACTATGGGAGATATCCTTCAAATCCATTTTGCAAAGCCAACAAATACTTGGACCATGAAAACCTAGCATAAGTAAATTATGCCAAGTGAGAATTTTTCTTCAAAACATAGCCACATAAAACATTTTAGTTTCATTGAAATTTTCTAATTCCAAATCTTTCTATGCCACCATTTTGTAGGAGGCGGATTGGGATTATATAAAATAGCAACATAAGCCTTGACATAAAGTATCCCATTGGCATCATGCCAATCCCATTCCATTTGATCTTGGGCATGTGATAGAAATATACTTGAATTGAATTATAAAGAATTTTAACATAAGAATTATATTCCTTAAAAGCATCTTTGGATAAAATTAGCTCATCTGCATTTAATAGGTGAGTAGGGAAAATTTTAAGGATCCATACTTATTTAAAAGTGTATAAACATTGGTGAATCTTGCCAACTCTTAAAATGTCAACTATAAAATATTTGGCAAATTTTTTCTAAAAATATTTCAATTTCTAAGGATTTTATATAGTTTATATAATAATTTGATGATTTTTAGAGTGAAAATTTTTTACCCCATCAAAATTGGGCAAAATAGGGCTACAAAAAATGCAAATTGGTCCGTCATTTTTTGGAAAAAAACATGCAAAAATAGCCCATGGGATAAATTTCACCCCTAAAATTTTCCTTGTGGATGATTTGGCGAAACATCATCACCACAATGCTATACTTCTGACAGTACAAAAATATTCATAAAATGGAGTTGCGCCAAGACCTGCATTGTGAGATTATGGTAGTCAGCCACACCAACAAATGGATCTATATACCAATACAAACTTGTGTTTCCTTGCCAATTTTCCAACTTAAAAAGTCCCCAATGTGTGGGAATGTATTTAGTAATCCCCCTCCAAATTCTAGATGCATTGTGATAATATAAAACATATTGTTTTATCGAGTGAATTGCATAAAAGGATTTTAAACTTTTCTTCCTTATAATAGTGCTCCAAAAACCATCGCATGAAATTTCCGTCCATAAGCTATTTATCCGAAGTGCCTAGCAGAACCAATCCAAATTTAGTAGTCCCCATCCCCCCATTTTGTTTGGCCATGAAAGACTTCCCAGCTTGAAAAATAAATTTTTGATATATGTAATTTACCAGTCCAAATAAAATGAAAGATATGTTTAACGAGTTTTCTAAAGAGGGGACTTTTTTACCTCTGTTTTCGGCTGGTTTTTACCAGTTTTTTGCCATGAATCTTTACAGAATTTTCAAACCGTTCAAAAACACTACTAGATCTTATAGAGTGTGGGTGTTTGGGGGTTTTCCTGTCACTTGATTTCATTTCTGAGCTTAAAATGCCCAACAAACAACAAAAATTATAGATTTTGTAGATTAAATTCACCGGATTCACTACAACAAATCCTGGAATTAGTGTCCCATTTAGCGTCATTTTTTAGTGTATTTTTTTTTTACATTTAGTGGTCAAACTAGATGCTAAATGGGATGCGTCATGGAAAAAAATTCAAGTGTCTCAAAAAATTCGTTTTTTGCTTCCTAAATAACATCCTTTATGACATCCAAAATAGCGTCTCTTTTTTTGCTTCTAGAATAGCGTCCAACTTTGCTTCCTAAAGGATGTTGAGGTTTGCTTCCAGAAGGTCCAACTTTGCTTCATAAACAACGTCGAGGTTTGCTTCCTAAATAACGTCCTATTTTTCTTCCTAGCAAGTGTCCGCTTTTGCTTCTTAAATGACACCACCGTTAATGCCATATTTGCATCCTTAATAGCACCATGTTAGCATCCAAATTAGCATCCAATATTGCATCCATTTTTGCTACCACTTTAGCATCTCATTTTGCACCATGTTTTACTTCCAAATATGTGCCAGTTTTTGCTTCCAAATTTGCACCAATTTTTGCTTCCTTTTTTGCATCGTGTTTTGCTACCAAAATGACGCCAAATATTTCTTCTATTGTTGCACCATATTTTGATTCCTATGTAGTGCCATGTTTTGCATCCAAAGTAACATCTTATTTTACTTCCATATCAACACCATGTTTGGCTTCATCATTAGCACCACGTGTTGCATCCTTTTTAATGCCTAGTTTCATGTCTCTCATGTTTTGGTCACTAATTTAGTCCTTTTTAGTAATTTTATATATGAGTTTTGGTAATTTTATTTGGTCACCTATCTCTTATTTTTTGCTTACTAATTTAGTTGTTTTTAATTGATATTATAATATCATTAGGGCATGGAGGAATTGAACCACCAACCTCTTGCTTGATAGGCAGGCGCACTTCCATTGGGCTAGAACCCTTTAAGAATTAGGGAACCTAACTTACACAGTCTTCTATAATGGTAAAAAGGATCAATACATGACTTTGAGTATCTAATGATGGTTTACAAAGGATGATAGTTTGCATTATCTTCAACATGGGATTGATTACGTTCCTTGGTTCTCTGTATATCATTTTCCTATTATTGTAAAGTTTCTATCATTACAGTACCAACATATGCAACTTGTGAGGTAGTAGCATCACCTTTTTCTTGTGATCTGGTGGTATCATGTGCCTAATCTGATCAAGTGTCATCAACTTGTTGAGCCCTCTATAACTAAGAAACAAAATTATCCTCAATTCCTAATTCTATTGTAGTGCCACTCATTCCTCTAAGTTGTTGACTATCATCAACCCAGCTACTCAAACGATTTATTGGTCACCCACTTCGAAGTGTTCAGTAAATAGAATCCAAATGGGACAAAGCTGAAGTACTTTCAATATTACTCTCTGATACAACCCTATCATTCTCTGCAATCATAGACACATTACACTATATATGTCCTTAAACTATGAATTCTAAAGTTTGAATCCAAGAAAAACAATTTATAATCTAGCAGATGTACAACAACCAGAAATTTTAAAATTTACATATTACTCAACAAAAAAACTGATCTAAATGCGATAGATGGTCTAATGGAAAGTGGATGTTAAAATTTAATTCCACAATCATCAGTCCTTCCTATAATATTATAGATAGAGGTAGTACTTCCCTATCGTTGATTTTCCCCCAAAAAAATTTCAATGGGAATCACATGAAATGGATCAAACAGAAAATCACCTTCAGGTCAACCAAGCTAAGTTTGAGATAAAAGTATGAGGACTCAACCTTCCACTTATATTTTGATTTAAATCAGCTACAATAACTTGTCAAATTTTTTACCCCATAGTTTCCTGAAGTGTATGAGGATCCTCAAGAATATGACAAACAATAGTTTGAGGCAACACTGTTAAACCCTAAAAATAAGCAATTAGTAGGAATGATGAACAAAGAAACCAATCCAGCTCTTTCAAGGAAACACAATGCTATGTCATGCACCCTTTTTATCCTTGCACATAGTTGGAGAAGAGCTTTTACACCAGTTGAGGTAAAGATTCATCTTAATGAAGTTGCAGACTATGTTAATAGTTTTTTTCTACTCTTCAGTAGTTATGTACCCTTCACGAACAACCAACATGTGCTTTGTATGATTTTGATGATTAGACTCCAAGTTCCTAGTATTCTCAACATCACCATCTTTTTTCTTAGACTCTTTAAATATCATAATATTAGAATCAAATTTTTGCTTCAACTATAGGAAATTATCAACAACTAGTAGCATGGGGATCACATACTTAAAATCCGGAAGGCTGTCACTTTTTGATGGATCCAGGTAAAAACTAGACAAGATATCCAACAAAATACTAACAATACCATTGTCAACAGCAATTTCACAAGTTGTATTGTATTCATGTAAAATTAGATCCAAAACATGAGATGGCAAGGACAACATGCTATTATCCTTTCCAAGATCCCAATTATAATATTTCAGTTGTTCTACAAGAAATAATATAACTTTGTCTCTTGCTTGACCATCGTTTTGAGTGCATGATCTTAGAGACAAGTCCTTCAAAGGAAAAGCTAGAAATTCCTTAGGATTAATGAGTAACTTAATGCAAATGGAAAATATCTCATCAATAGAAGGAACTCATACCAAATCCTGTTCCTGGTCAATATCCTTTTGTCTTGTAGCCATCTCTTCCTTAGCTGAAGATTCAGTACTTCCCAATAATGGAGATAACACTCAAGCAAGTTCATCATCTTCTTGCAAGGGCTTGTTTGGATGAGTAAATAACCATTCCATTTCCATCTCTACACAGTTTGAATGAACATTTCTAAGGGCCTATTCAGCCCTTTCCCTTAAGAAACCCATTTCAACAATCATTGAAATTGATGCATCATTAGGAGGTGGTACAAAAAATTGAGTAGATGAACTACTACCTCCAATAGCTTTCAACACTTTGTCATCAACTCCAGAATAGACATGCTTCATGATGGAACAAACTGAATTAATGGATTCCACACTCCACTAGATTAATGAAGTAAATGGGATGGTGGACCAAAACCAAAGCCGATCCAAAGGGTAATGGGGTCAAGGAATATGAAGAAAGAGGGTTTAAGAGCATGAAGAAGATTATATATCTAAGCCATAGTAGGATGTTCCATAATTAGTCCAAGTGGGTCTTCAATTTGTATAAGAGTAAGTGGGAGCCCTAATAGCAGATGCACCATCACAACCATGTAGTAACAACCAATAAATAGTGTGCAACTATAAATAGTGAAGGACAACCATAAAATGAGACTATAATGGAAACAAACAAAATAGAACATCCTTCTAAAGAATGAACATCCCAATGCAAGTCAGTGACTCTCAAACAACAGAACCTGCAGCCTACTTCCAGGTCTCACCCCATCATATTGATTAGCAATTTAGCACCATTTTCAACCCTATTTCAACACTTGGTTGTGCTAAGAGACAGGAAGATCTTATGATGGATAGAAAATCCAACATTAGGTATGTGAGACCACGCAGAGCATCTGATCCCAGAGATGATTGGGTCTTTCCCACAAAAACTTGGCACAAATGTTCTCTTCACAGATTCAATTAGCAACCCAACCAGGGCTAGAGTCGTATCATGAGATTCCTTTCCGTAGCGTCAAGTATTGGTAGAGGGTCTATTCGTATTTCCTCGATGCCTCCCAGAATCATCCAACAATGTCTTCTAGCCCTCAGCAGTCCCTAGACATCATCATTAGAAAGAGCATTTAATCCTTCTCTATGTTTGACACTGAATAGAGGTAAAAAAATGGTATCGGGTTGATGGTGTGTAATGCTACCATATGAGGACAGAAATTGTGGACATAATAAATATGGTCAAAAGCATAGAAGACTATCCTATGATATGTACATAAATGTATACTGCTAGGATTTGATTCTTCCAATTGCATCGTTAGGAAAGAATATTTTTAGGCCATATTCAATTACGTGTAAGACGTATTTTTTTGTTATGTTCGTTGAACTCGCATTCGAATCTTCCTAGTATTCAAGCCATTGGCAACTTGAGTTGAAAAGATATAAAAGGCTGCACATCGAATTTGATGGTTGACCTCAAAATATTAAAATCAAAAGTGGGTAGGATATTTCAATGGCTCTAGTAATGTTTCAAACATTTGGATAACTAAATTATACATACTAGAAACTGAGATCTTGAGTACAGTGCTTGGTGGATGACCTTTCAACAAGGACTAGCACAAAAATTTTCAAGCATTCCACAGATGTAAGCAAGAGTCCTTAAAATATAGGGGCCTGAGCATGTTGAGGAAAATAGAAAATAATAGGATGAGGTCATGCTCTTATTGATAGTCAAAATTGCATTAGTAAGACAATAGATGCAAAATATTTGGTATTGCTTGACATAATGGCTCAAATTGATACTACTTTTAGTCCTCCCTTATCTGCATCAGATTTTTGCAGCACTAATGAATTTATATGGTTGACAAGGTTATATGCAAAAATGGTTAAAACAAACGACGGACTACGAGACGTACCATAGTCAATCTAAATTCTATGATGAGAATCTATTTTCAAACCAAGGCTAAGCATGAGTTCTTTGTTATTGTTAATACTGCAGTGGAGCAAATTACCCCCTACCACTGGGTGCATATTAGATAGTGAATGGTGAACAATCTCTTCAATAAGCTGGGCACATTATTTGCTATCTGACATAGCACCTAGTGTGAGTATAATAAATGGTGAATGGTGAATCCTAGATTGTTGTGCATTTTTGTTGTGTTGGATGTTTTTCTAAACTTCCAAGATTGCTACGACTAAAATATTTAGAAACTAGCACCATCTTCCATCAATCCTTTTCACCATCTATCATTCTCTAAATGAATATAATATATAATATTAATTTAATATAATTATTATATATAATCAAAATATTTATATATTTATTATATATATTTAATATATAAATATATTATGAAGTTATATAGTTGATATAGTTATTAAGACATTAATATTATTGTAACTATTTAATCTTTCTCATATCTTTGAAGTGTGACATTTGAATTATCATTCTAAGGGATTTGTTGACTGTGAAGGGGAAAATATGCAAAATCTTTGGAGGTACGAATATAAAGGAATTTAGTGTAGGTCTGTTACACAAATAAGGAAATATTTTCGCAAGTTTGAGGTGAACTAATGTACAGGAATTTGATGCAGGAAAGTCTAAGGTGTGCCAATATATAGCATTTGATACAAGTTTGAAGAGAACCAATATAAGGGAAGTATGAGGTTAAAGGATATAAGGCTAGTCTGAGGCATTTTATAAGGATTTGCATGAACTATATAAGGAATTTTTCAAGTTGCAAATCAGATATAAAGTATTTGATCAATAATATAAGATATAGGGTTTATGCATTTGATAATACTGCGGTGTGAATTAGGGATTAGAATTTGATAATACTCAAAGGTGCAAATCCTATCCATACTTTGAGATCTAGGGATTATGCATTTAATAAACTTGTAGAATTGTGGTTTGGTTTAACATGTTCCTTAATGAAATTCCAAGGTAGATCCAATGGGTTTCACATAAAGAATGTAATATCATAAGGAATGTAATATCACAACGATTTTAACAATATCCATGAGAGTGATATACACATTTTGAACATATTGTAAGCATATGAGCATATAAGCATCGACATATTTGGTGGTTCTGATTATTAGCAAATCTAGGTTTAATGGACATATTCAAAATTAGTTGCATAGGGTTCCTTTCCCTTCTTATCATTCCTAGTTGTATTGTAATTAAAATTTTTAAAAATAGTGTGTTGACGGAATATGTTTGGTTAGTTCTACATTAAATCCCTTATAACGTTTGTGAAGTCACAAATTTACTGAGTTGGAATTTATTACAAGAATTGCACACTCCAAAACATATGGTGACAAGGTGAAAAACTAGATGGATTTGAATGAACCAATAAATTTGTCTGATCTAATTATTTATAAAGATCCGACTCAAGCCATTGATTGAGTATTTTAACACCAACATACTATTGAAGCTAAGGTCCGTCAAACTCCTAGGACTTCTCTTTCATAAAAATACAAATCAAAATAAATCTCAAAAATTAGAACGAAAGGGATTATCCTGGATTGATTTGCCCATATCTTTTTCCTATTCACCTTCTTGAACATAGTTGTTGATATCCAGTATATAAAGATGTAGTCTATTATTTCAATTCTTTGTTATCTATCCAATCAACTATTTTATTTTTCTTCAAGAATGAACAACTTCAATATTATATGGAACTTGCGTTATCCATTTGTATGATTTGTTAGTTTATTGTATTAGAGTGAATACCGTTTTTTAAATTCCCTTCTACTACAGTGGATTTATATCCTAATTTACAGGAATTTATGCTATCAATTCAAGCTAAAGGTTCATTCCAGGATCATTGGAGAGGGATTTGCAGTGGCTAAAGGTTCATATTAGTATGCAACAATCTGAGAGCATATAGTTGAATTCCAAAGTACTATGGTGAGTTGCAACTTAAAATAGAGTACTTGGAAAGATGGAACTATTTCAACTTGTTGGTTGAGAATATAATTAGATATACATGTGCAAAGGAAACAAGAAAATCAGATTTGAGTTCTCAAAAATTAACAGTTTGACCCTCAAGAAAAGAAGTTTTATCATGCATAAGTGGAATAACTACGACCTTAAACAATGCTGAGGGTGAACTGTGGATGGATTTAAACAATGCTTATAGTGTGATGTAGATGGCTGGAACAGCTACAATAACATTTCCTCCAAGTTTGCATGCAATATATACGGCAGTCCTTGAATTGTGGAGAGAGACCTAATAGTAGTCCAATCTCCAATCCATGTGGAAATAGAGTATAACACCAGATCACGCCCTCTATATTTGAATATATTGAGTAGTGATGATAAAGTTTGAATGATCACTGCAGTAGTTGTAGCGAGCCCTTGGAATGTATGTGGCAATGGAAGGAAGTGCAATCACGTCCCACAATGAGAGTAGAGGATCCCATGACCAGATCACGCCTTTATGTGATGCATGCAGCTCCTAAAATGGATGACACAACTTCCTCAAGATAGATCTGGTCTCCAAAAAAATGTATCACTACTAGTTCGATGGACAATGCCCCCAATGAAGAATAATGGAAATCCAAACACTATGTCCCGGCCTGCTATAAGGATTGGTACAGAAAGAAACTACCCTGGGGGGCTTGAATTTACACAGATTCACTCTTATGAAATTTCGATATTTGGTCTAATTTTAGCTGGTAGGTCTCATGTACAATACCCCTGAGATCGAATAAAGTCCTCTATGAGGCTCGATTAGATTCCTCTATGAGACTCTAAATGAGGAACCAAAGATGTGTATCCAAGCATTGTTATCCAACTAAATGTCGTATCTTCCTTTGTGTATCGAAAGCTGTGTAGCCAAGCATTGTTATCCAACTAAATGTTGTGTCTTCCTTTGTATCCAAAGCTATGTATCCCAGTGTCTTCCTTGTGTCATCAAGTAGATATGACTTTCAAATACAATGAACTCTATTTTTTCTTTGAATCAGTAATGCAAGGTAATGCGCAGCACTGTATGGTTGGATATCAGCCATGAATGATAGATCATTGCCCAAATTTGGTGTTTGAATTCTAATAAGGGAATGATGCTCCTCTAAATGTCCACAACTTCAAATAGAGGCCACACAACAGTTAGAAGTGAGATTGCTGCTCCATTAATTAATCTTCACAAGCTCAAATTTCATTTAACTACGCCTAATTCAGATGCTAGCTGATTTGGGATAGACACCCCACTAAGAACCACCCACCAATACTGGAATACGACTGCTAACAAGTCCAAAAACTCGGAAAATAACACGCCCTTGCTCAATACATGGTGATGCCTACCCTAACAATGAAGAATATGCCTAGCTGTGTATTAAGTTAGTTGTCTGACCTAAAACATCACAAACTTATCTGCAATGAAGCACACAACAATAGATTCGAATGATCTATCCTGCCACCAATTAATCGAAAACTAGTACCTTAATTTTTCCCCAAGGTTAAGGGTTTAAACATACCAATGTATTGTCAAGTGTTCCGTCTAGAATAAACTTGTCTTTTGGAGAAAAAATGAAAAATGAAATGGGGTTTCTCGTCATCCATAAGCACCTTCAAGCAATGGCCAGTGGTAGAATCCCAAATCCTGCAGATCTCTTCACAACTGCTGGAAACTAAAGTGAACGACCGTCACTGGGGCTGGATGGGCAGGAAAACATTCAAGCATTTCCTATCCTCACATCCCAAATCCTCATAGTTTCATTAGTTTCATCAAAGGATCCATAAACTATAACATCCAACTACGGATTAAAATTAACACAGAACACATAATTAGTGTGGCCCTTCAATGTTTTGATGGAATCACCTGTGTGGACGTCCCATTTATGCAGGTTTTTTTCGTCGGAGGCAGAGGAAATGTAATGGGAATCTGA
Source organism: Pseudotsuga menziesii (assembly GCA_001517045.1). Lineage (NCBI taxonomy): Eukaryota > Viridiplantae > Streptophyta > Pinopsida > Pinales > Pinaceae > Pseudotsuga > Pseudotsuga menziesii. Next base: position 111,335 of record LPNX010720269.1, on the reverse strand, counting down.
CGACCATGCCATGTCGGAGACGCTGTCCGTGTGACCTTGGAGCTCCTTCTTCACACTTATGTCACCTGCAAACCATATTCTCATGATTTTTGTCAGCAGAGGCACTCCCCAGTAATTCCCATCCACAGAAAATTTGACGCTTGATATTGCCCGCTTGTGTCCTCGTAAAATGTGTTTAATCTTGTATCGTTTAAAGCTTTATCTCAAACCCTTTGCTTCTGAGGCCATTTCCACTTATCAATTAAGCCATGTTCCAATCATGCACTACCTTACTCCCTCCTGTCTTTTGATTCATGAAGGAATGACGCTGAGATTTGTTTCGCTGTCACAAATGGGTACCGACTAATATGCACCTCGCAGAGTTTTGCTTAACTCTCACAAATGGTACCGATTAATATGCACCTTGACCCTCGCAAAGTTGAATCTTTCATTTCTCAAATTTCAAATCATTTAAATTCATTTTATTGTAATTTAATATATCATGTAAGTGGCATTTAATAATAAAAAACATACGTTTTTTTAAGAAGCTAGAGGGAAAAAACATATGAAGTTTTAGATATTATAAATTCAATCAATGAGAGATTTTATAGGTTATAGGTTAAAATCCTAACCAATTAGGATATATATCCAAACTAAATTCATATTTAACTATTTATCTTTAGTTAAAGCTTTATTTTAAAAATAAAATATTATTATTAAACTTTTCTCAAAATTTTTAATATATTTATTATTATTACACTCATATAGTTTGTGGTTGAATCATGTAGATAGAAAGTTAAAAAAAAAAATTTATTCCTTGTATTTTTCTAGGTAAACTAGTTCAACTTTGAGTTATCTATGTCTAGCTATTCATCAACTATGAGTTATCTATGACTATATTTTTGTATCTTGAGCTCATATTGAGTAAATTATATGTTTTTAATATGCAATAAGGATGCCACAACTCAACATGGAGACTAAAAAGAGGTTAAACATCTCAAATTACAAATTTGATAGTTGAAAAATTCATAATAATGATATCATCCAATGTGGTAGTTAATAATCATAATGTATTAGGGTGTTAGGGTGTTGAGTTAATAGTCTATATTCTTATAGCTACAATTATGGCTTTTCCCAAAGAATCAGGATTTGACATTATTACCTCACATTGGATTTATAAACTCATATTTGGGATCTAGACCTTTCACACTAATCATCATAATCACCACCACCATCATCATCATCACCTTCATCATCATCCTCACCATCATTAGTATCATCATCATCCTCATCATCCTCATCATCAATGTCATATTCATCATCTTCACAATCATCAACATCTTTGTCATGATCCTCATCATCAGCGTCGTCACCCTCTTCCTCATCATCACCATATTCATCATCGTCATCTTCGTCATATTCATCGTCATCATCATCATCATCATCCTCATCATCCTCATCGTCATCGTCATCTTCAGCATCTTCATAATCATCATCATCTTTGTCATGATCCTCATCATCAGCCTCATCAACATCGCCATCTTCATCATCATACTCATACTCTG
>LPNX010720269.1:68498-109557 GCA_001517045.1 Pseudotsuga menziesii | reverse complement strand
TACCAAGGAAGGATTTCATCCAATTGGAGATTTCAAGGCCAATTTCAATACAATTCTAAGGCCAAAATACTTATCAAATTACTAAGTGTTTAGTATATGTTAGACATTTTCCAACATAATTATAAGCATATAAATTGACATTGAATACAACTACACACATAATAGTATGTTTTATTGCTTATAACAAGCACCTTAATTGACCTTCCGAATAAAACAATTTTCTTAGCATCACCTTTTACCTCGTATGTGGTAGTGAAACATTATAAGTTTAGGTCATAAATCCAATTTTAAGATTTGGATCTACTATATTAATTAAAATAGTTTATATTTTTTATTTTTTACTAATCAAATAACAACTTTTTATTAATACAAAAAACAAATTATATGTTTTGTATTTTCAAACTAACCAAACTGTCCACATGTGTTAATATAAATAATATTAACTTTTATCCTTTAGCACTTAGCTCTCAACATATTCACACATGACCTTAACTTCATGTCCTGGTCCCTATCGCACTCATGAATAATGGTTTTGCTTGTACATGAGCTTAGATTGTGAAGAAATATGATCTTGACATGTCACTGTCCATATCAATGCCACATTCTCCAAAAGGTTAGGGGGCTTGACACGTCATTGTCCATACGTTTGCTTCAATGCCATGTTCGCTTCTCTGTCCATCTCAATTCCATGTTTACTTCAAAGCCATGTTCGCCACGTTTCCTTCAATGCCAATGATGAAGATGATGACGATGATGATGAGATGAATGATGACATAGATAATGATGATGAAGACGATGGAAATGACAATGAAGTTGATAATGATGAGGATGAGGATGATGATGATAGTAATGATGACAATGATAGTTACGATGACAATGAGAATGATATGAATGATGATCCTTATAAGAAAGTGTTGGAGAGGTAAATAAACCCAGTTTCACTATAAGCTCGAAGATTAAAATGTGCTCAATCATTGTTATAAGTTATGCATGCTTAAAATTGTAACCATATCCCACTTGTTATGCATGCTTTAAATGGTAACCATGTAACATATGCTTTAAATGATGACGATGATGAACTAGATGACAATGACAGTGATGATGTTTTTTATGATGGTGATGATGGAAATGATGATGATCATCATCATCGACATCATTGTCATTGCCATCATTATTATCACAATAGTCATCATCAGTGTCATAATCATCATTCATGTCATCATTGTCATTGACATCACCATCATCATCATAATCATCTCTTTAAGAATCCTATTGTGAGGCGTCAAGGTTGCTCTGGTTTGATATCTTAGATAAGCCATGCCATTGACTCAGAATCCTTCACTTATGAGGAGGCAACCAAACAACAAGTTTGGAAAGATGTTATGAACTCTAGTTAATAATGACATGTGGAAAGTGGTTCTCAGCTAAACTTGGATTTGGCATTGGCATTAGGTTGATTCCATGAGTTCAAAATCCTATTAAGGTAAGAACAACAACAACATACATGAGGAATCACATCTCCGAGGCTCCATTTGGAGTTCATATCCCCTTGTCTTCAAACATGTTTTTGAAAGCATGTGACTAAGCAATGGGTCTATTCTTGTCCCCGATCAATCCAAAAGTAATATCACATGAATCATGATAATTGACATTGGAATTGATATATATGTCATTATGTTGGATGTTTTCCAAACATAATTCCTAGCTCTAAACCTAGTGCAATTCCTAGTGCGGTTCCTTTCGAAATTTCTGGCATTATTCCAGGCGTTATACCTGGATATATACCTGGCGCTATCTTGGATGTTTTCTAGGAACAATTCCTAGATCTATACTTGGCACTATTTTGTATGTTTTCTTGTTGAAATTCATGGCACAATTCCTGTCGTTAACCCTATATTAATATATGGTGTTATGCTATTCACGCCGCTTTTTTGGAGGCTATTCTTGGTGTTATATGGGATGTTTTTTTGGATGCTAATTGGGACGTTAATTTGGATGCTAATTGGGATGATAATTGTGGTGATAATTGGGACACTAATTGAGACGTTAATTGTGATGCTAATTAGTGTCCAAAATAGCGTCAACTTTTAAAAAGGGACGCTAATTAGGATTCTAATTGGGAATCTAATTGGGACGCTAATTGGGATGCTAATTAGGGTCCAAAATAGCACCAACTTTTTAAAATGGAGGCAAATAATGCCATTAAAAGTGCCATCCCGTGGAAAAGCGTCCACTTTGTCCAAAAATGATGAAAAGTACACTAAAAGTGATAGTGAACGCTAAAAGGGAAGCTAAAAGAGATGCTAATCATATGGTTTTCTTATAGTGATTCCGACAAAAAATCAGCTATGTTTACAGATAGAATTGATAATTTCCATAGGAACCTTCATCAAGTCAAACAAATAAACTAGGATATTTTGCAAAACTCATTGGGCCAATACAAGTCTGCCACCAATAGATAACCAATGAAACACCTAGTTATTTATTCTCCTATCAACTTTCTGTAATAACCAACACCAATATTAAGTCTCGTACTCATTTCCCTTGAGATAGTACCCAAGGTACTTAAAATTCGAGTCGATCTTTTCCATTTTTAATGGTAGCAGAGACTTAATTTGTTCACAACAACATGTATCTATACAGTTGGAAAGAAATCTATATTTTTAAATACTTGTGGCCATACCAAACACATTACAAAATACCTCAAAAATATATTTATAGGATTTCCATTCACTTACTATTACATCCCCAAAAATCAAGACATTGTCAACAAAAAGTAAGTGACATATAGAGAATGAACTTGAACCTCTACGTCTAAGCTTATCTCGATGACAGATTTTGTCTATCCAACGAGAAAGGAGCAGAGTCAATAGATGATTTTTCTCCTTGCCCATTGGATGGAAAGAATTGGCAATCGGGATAAGGATGGCCAAATTCTGCTCCCTCTGATCTTCAAAGATTTTTTTGCTTCACCAAAAAGTCTCCTTAAGCCTTCAATAATAAGGATTGAAAAATAATGATGATAATGGGAACCCATGTCGTATGCCTCTTCTACTAGAAAATAGGTTAGAAAAGTTGACCTTTCAATTTCTTCCAGATCTCAATCATAAAATTCAGAGTAAAGATAGAGTGAAGACTTTAGGTTAAGGATTTTGTAAAGTGCAACGTTACATGAATAGAAAGCTCTAAGGTAGAAGTTTAAAAAATGACATATTTATTTTTACTTTAAATTATATGAAAATTACTTAGTTTATAAGAAAATAACAAAGCTTTGATTGTTTATTTGTAATATTGGTAATAGAATTAATCCTTTAAACTATAAGAGAGTGTAATAATTTTATGAAAAGAGAGATTACTTTGTATTTAGAAAACGATGCTAAGTGACTTAAATACGATTGCAAAGTTTTCATGACTTTAGATTATTTAATTGTTTTTAGCGAGGATTATAGTAAAAGAGCCGATTATAGTAAAAGAGTGGTGAAGTGTAATAAACAGAGATTACTTTGTAGTGAAAAACTAATGCTAAGTGACTTAAATAAGATTGCAAAGTTTTCATGACTTTAGATTATTTAATTATTTTTAACTCGGATTATAGTAAAAGAGTGGTGAAATAACCTTTTGGAGAGAGGTCCTTTTAAAGGTTATGATGATAATATTATATTAAAATAAATGTTATCAAATTTAAAAGTAATGAAGTTTGATCAAAGAGATTAATTATAATTAATGTTAAAAAGAAATAAAAATTATCAAGTTAAAAAGTATTTGGGAGATATTTTTTATATAAACATCTTTTAATTAAAAAATGTTATCAAATTTAAAAGTAATGAAGTTTGATCAAAGAAATTAATTATAATTAATTCTAATAAAATAAAAATTATCAAGTTAAGAAGTATTTGGTAGTCAAATTTTTATATAAACATTTTTTAATTAAAAAAAAATGTTATCAAATTTAAAAGTAATGAAGTTTGACCAAAGAAATTAATTATAATTAGTACTAAAAGATAAAAATTATCAAGTTAAGAAGCATTTGGTAGAAGAATTTTTATATAAATATCTTCTAATTAACATGTATCTTATTCTAAACTACTATAGATTCATATTAGCTAGAGATTTATTAAATATGGCTTCTATTTTAAGGATGGTGTAATCATACTTATAATGTTTATATTTTTCTTAAGATGAAAAAATCACCAACTTGTTATTTATTTTGGAAAATAAAAGTTACATAAGGTATACAATGGAGATTAAAAACCTCACTTGAGTAGATATTAGATAGCTCAAAGGCTACTATCAAAAACCACTACAATCACCCTTGATACATTCTACAAAAAGTTATGCACTTATGTTTTTCTTGATAACTATGAGAGAACAAGATTTGAAAATAGTAGCAATACCATTGTCTACAATGGTATCTTCAAGATATTGTTTAAACGATAGATATCCTTCCTTAGTTGGGTACTCGTGTTGTATGCCTCTCCTCTACTAGAGAAGAGGTATGTGAGTGAACCATTAATTAAAATAGAAAATGTAGATGGTGAAATACACGACATTATATGGTTTGATACCTCAACAAGGAGACCAGTTTGAATTAAGACAAATCTCAAAATGGTCCAATCAACTCTATCATAAGCCTTTATTAAATCCATCTTCAAGACAAAAGATTGAATATCCTTTATTTTAATCGAGTGCATACACTCCTGAGCCACCCCAACAACATCAAGTATTTGGCAGTTGTAAAGAAAACCAAAATGTTCCATCGAAATAGACTTCGTCAAAAATGGCTCATTTATGTTGGAGATGATTTTGGTAACGACTTTATATATTAAATTGCATATAGATAAAGGATGAAAGTCATTATAGTCCTTCGAGTTATCCTTCATTGGAATTAGGTAATGTAAGTGGATGATTTGGATCTTGGGGGATGAGACTTGGGAGGCTTGAATGTCGAGAGAGGAGGAGAGAAAAGATAGTCACAGAGCTGAAGGGTACAATGGACCAACTGTTATAAATACACGGCATTAAGGTCGGTGTTGTGAATATCCTAGACAGAGAGTTCTTTGAGCCTCACCTCTCAAAGCATACTAAGAAAGGAACTCAAAACCAATAACCCAATAATAATATAATAACGAAAAGGTAGGATGCCAAAAATCCATCAATTCTTTATTGAGAAGACATAGAGTCTTTTTATAACATTATTACAATGTACATTGGGCCATACCATGGGTTGTCAAATACAATGGATGTGAGAGGTACAATGTGCCTTGAACCCATACCATGGAACAAAACCATGGTTGGTCAAATATCATGGATGGGAGAGGGTGGTCTCTCCATTAATGATTTTATGATGAATCAGACGGTATAGCCTCTCTATTTAATGTTGTCGTGACTTATACATCTGAATTTAGATGTAATATCCCTCTTGCATACCCCTAAATACCTTGTAATTATGAATTACTATTGTACTTTTTTTGGTGAGGAGCTCAAGGCCAAGGCCCCACCAGAAGAAATACCTGGAAATCTATTAATTGTCTAAGCAATAAGCTTAGGAGACTAAAGGCTTGGACACAACTAAAACTACAGACAACTGAAACCGCTAAGGATAAAACGGGGTGGTGAGGAAGACACCATTTTGATATCCGTAGTCTTAGATATCGTCTAAATTATGGCAGCGTCACGAGTAAGCTTCACCCTATAGGGATTCCTACTTCGCCAAAAAATTATCCTAGCGAAGATACTATAGCCTAGTCGTTTAACTAAAAGTACGATTAAGCCATGATAAAAGGAGAATTACAATCATCCTAACTTCGACATAAAAGGGTCATGTAGTGATAAGTTTAAAAGAAAGAACATAGAGAAAATGATCAAGTGATTAAAATTGTTAAGGGACTACAAGTCATGGTCACCTTAAAATAGAAAGGAAATTATCAATACCTCTATATCAGCATATCTCAAATAATAACAATGGCCTTATACCATTTAAATATATGATGACATATATTTATTATTGTAGAGTGTTACGGAAATTATCAATACCTCTGTAAGAGCATATCTCAAATAATTATAATGGCAATTATACCATCATATGATGACATATATTTTTAGAGTGTTATATATATAGTTACAATGTAAGAAAAAGATATAAGTGCTAGTTGGCATGATTTTGAATCATGGAGGGAAACAATTACTTTCATTTTGTAGGTATTACTAATGAAAATATTAGGTATTGTTAAAGGGACGGGAAACATATTAGCAAAAGGTGAGAGATCACCCAAAAGGGACATTTGTTCCTTCGGAGACAATCTACCTCCTTTAGTGAGCCACAATACTTTGAGTGTTTTATTGGCAGCATTCCATCGGTGTGATGGAGCATTTAATTATGCAGTTATATTATTGACAAAGTGGAAAGGGAATATTCCATTATAGTACCCATGCATATGATGGGGTAGTTATGTGTAACGTATAGATATTTTATGAGACTGCGCTAGAAGGAGGAAACTTAGGCATGCCACTAAAATCCTCGGTGTTAGGTCGCCATCTTTGCCGATAATTTATATCCTTGACCTCGATATTCTAGACTCGCATGATATAATGGACCGCTAATGAAGTTATAAATTCGATGGTTCACAAGCTGCGAGGGGGGGGGGGGCGGGGAAGAAGCGTTGCTCGTTACGGTGAAGAAGTAGGAGAGGGGCGACTGTTCTATCTTTGAGGAGAGGTCTGGTAGGCGTGTAAACCCTACCAGCGTCCTCAGAGATCCAAAGGGGGCTCTGATATCCGAAATAAGTAAGCATTTCATCTTCCTACATTGTATCTAAATTCAATATCTTTGATAGAATTTATGTTTTTGTGCATGTTGCTATTGGGTAACCATTGTCACCGATAGGTATTTGTAGAGTTGATTCTAGTTTTGGCAAGGTTCATTTCCAGATGCACTAGTGGAAGTCCAAGAGCCCTTGTGTCTACCTGCATCGAGACCTTGTTTTTCATCTTCCTTGAACTGCTCCTTTGTTGTTGAATCTCTCATATCCTCATGTGTATAATGTGGATATATTGTAAACCAACGAGAATCTTTGCGATTTGTTCAGCCTACAGAGCGATGGTATGTGCATTAGTCTATAGTTTGCGATTTGTTCAGTCTGTAGAGCAATGGTCCCAGCAATAGTCTATCGCAAGTCTGTAGAGCGATGGTCCCTACATTATCCTATCATTTGCCATTTGTTCAGTCTGCAGAGCGATGGTCTCTGCAATAGTCTATCGGTTTGTTCTTGGAAAATAATAGAATTGTTATGCATCGGCACTTGCCTAGCTTGGGAACCAATAATAGATTTCAGATCCTTCTTTTTCTTCCTAGTAGTCGCAATATAAACTAGACTACAATAAAGATGAGATATTACTTTGGCTCACCAATCAATGTTAAACATTGGCAATTCATAATTTATTAGTTTTGGAAGATTCAACGTTGGAAATGGCCATCTTGAATAAGGAGATTGGACACAGGTGATTTGTATTATCATTTTCAAAATACTCACAATGTCTTAAATTGGTTTGTCTATGTTTAAGTTTTTCATGCAATGAAATTTAACGACTCCACTGATGTTCAAGCCAATTGTCGGGTAAAGCTACATAAGTTGTGTTTTGACCTATGGTGTTAGCCTTCAAGGTAATAGAATAGATCATAAGTTAGTTTCCTAACTCAAACTTCTAAGATGATGGAATATCATGAGTCATTTAAGATGACATTATAACGTGTTTCACTTGCATTGGATCTTTCAGCATGCTAGATGGTTCCATTGCCTTCCTTCTTCCAACCAAAGGAAGATTGACTGCTTGACCTCTTCTCACTTTGATCATGGGAACAACTTGTTCTCCTTGCCAAATGCTGTGGGACTATTTTGATCTATATTGGTAAGGGTTTTTTTTCCCTTTACGCTAACTTCTTCTTTTCAAATTTGATAATTTTGTGCCTGTCCTTTTTGGGTTTTCTTGTTATGCTATTAATTGCATTATTTTATATTGTTTAAAGAGAAAATGCACTAAGCACTTCTCATATTGATGCCATTAACTTCTACTCCTTTAAGTTGCGTTGACCATTTCCGGTCATTTGTGCACTTTAATTATGATTATGTTCTATTTCACAAGTATTTTGCAATCATATTTTGGAAAGAAGGTTTTATTAACGCAAGGTATTATTAATAGCAGAACTATAAAGTACAAGCTCGTGTCTCATTGTACTGATGAGACAATGGTGTTGGGTGCTAATATCCTCTCTATTCTTACACTACTGCAGTATATTATCCATATTAATAGTTTTTATATCCAGTTTAATTAAAAGAGAATGCAAATAGAAAATTTCCAAAATATGTGATTTGCTGGGGATGAACTTCCACATCAAGTTGAATTCTAGGTTCGATAGGCTGGATCAGGGAATTTGTCCAATATTTTTTCTAAATTAAGTCCAATGACCTTTACCTTGTACGTAAGACATTTACAAGCTGAGAATGGGACCTCTGATGCCCCTCATTCTCTGGGAACTTTAGATAACTTCCTTGGCTTCCTCAGTGGCAGTTTGGTACTCTGTAAATTTTTCCAAGTATACATGCTGCACTCTGTCAATCTCAAAAGCTTCAAGCACCTAGTTTAAGAGTGTTGGAAAGCAGAGTGGTTTCAAATTTCTTGTTTTTTTTAAAGTATTTGGCTATACGTGAATGCCTTATCGTAATAATTGATTTATATACAAAATATTAAGAGAAATTATATTACCTGTTTATGATAAGGGCTCTGCTTAAGGGTTCCTACCTTAACCTAGTAAAGGGATATGAATAAATTGGTTGACTGGAATCTCGGGAATAATACAAGTAGGGTGAAATACTGTGTACCTTAGGATGGTATAGAATTTTTGTCATAGCTTGATAGGAGCAATAAATAGCTTAGTAGTACTCTCCCAAAGGGAGAGAAAGTAAGGCAACAAAGTTGTTGTAGATTGTAACCAGATACTTTTATGAATATTACACGATGCGACAGTTTGGTGGATGTAACCCATGGAATGGGTGAACCACATATATTGGTTCCACTCTTATGTGCTCTGGATGTGTTTGTTATGTTATGTCCACTTGATGTTCCTCTTATATGTTTTATTCTCCTCATAATGAAGTTGTAAATAGTGGAGTGGTTACATAGGAGTGTCCTAAATACAAAAAAAAATCGTATTCTGATGTTTATGATTGCAGTGAGTCTAATATGGTGAATATTGTTTATTTCGATAATTATAATATGTTAGACCACTTATTTCTATGGATTAAAAAGCTAGAATTATTCAAAAGGTCCCTCTGTAACATGTTAAGAATCATAAGTACTAGTCTTAATAAGGATTGCAATGAATGACCGTTGATTTATGGTGCTTAGGTGGTTGTTTTACCTTATGTTTTAACATGCATTTTACCACTCACAAATCTCAAGGATGGTTGTTCAAAGACAAAAACAGATTTTCTAAGAAGAAATATTTTGTTTTGCTGATTTGGGTTCGTTTCAGATGGTATCAGAGCGAAGGTTGAAGCACTTGGGTCTAGTTGGGCTCAAAATGCTCCTGCATATTTCGTTTTAGGAACTAACGATCGAGTTTTGCTTTGTGATAATAGAAATCAACAAGTTCACATTGTTCTGCAACACAAGTACCTTAAGATGTACCAAACATGGATATTTATTGACCTTGTAGTTATGAAGGAGAAAGTGGAACATGTCCTCAAAATTACAATGAAGAAGTCCATTACCTTTTCCAGTTCAATGTCAGGCCCGATGATATAAGTACACAGGTATCTGTCTATTTCCTTGATTACTTCCGAATATGTTTACGAATGGCTAAGACGATTGCCTCGTCTCTATTTGAGTTGCACCAATAAATTTTAATGAAGTATAGAAGTCTTCTTAGACAAACTCATGGTCGATGAAAGTGCTATAGTAATTGCTGTCATAAATAGTAATGTGGAATTTTGAATTGATGAAAAGTGACCTTTAAAAACCTACATGCATAGTTGAACTAGCCACTAATGACTTTTTGGTATATTAAAATGATTCTTAGAACTGCAAGGTTGACAAATTGTAATAGGTTACATTGAAAACCTGTCGAACAATTGTTGTTAAGGACTAGTGGGGAAAGGGTTACGTCATTAACAATAAAATATAGGACTGCTAAAGAACTTGGGAGAATTGAGTCATGATTTAGAATTTGGTATTAACAATGGATAAATATAAGTAGCTCATGAGGATATGTTTGCAAGTTGATGTAGAGGTCCCACTATGTTAGGTATATATATTTGAAAACCTTACTTTATACATACCTTCTCAGAGAGAAAAATAGTATAATTTCTTGGAGATAACAAGGTAACTATAAAATGGAATTTGATAAGCTAATCATTCAAGGAGTAAATACATCACCCCTAAAACTCTTGTGAAAAGCAGCTAAAGTTATTAGGTATAAAAATTTTCTTATGCTAAAATAGTAGGTATGTTAAATGCACCTATTGCTAAAATTATGCAAAAAGCATATTCTATCAAATGGTTGTTAGTGATGTTAAAAAAATGCAAATATATTAACACTAACATTTTGTTGAATATGAACAAGTTGTTTATAACTAAGAACATTCTGTTTTGGTTAGGGCATATCAGATGATAAATGGAAGGAACTACCTGTCCTTAAGTTTAGGTCCATAAGAAAATGTGAAGAATTAGATTGGACCAAACCTCTGATATGTGTGCGCATCAATAACAATGTATGACTTTGAGTCTTAAATGAGTATAACCTGAGGAAGAGTTATGCCATGTTATGATTCTTGCTATCCTAGTTCATAAATTAATAGATCTCGAAAATGGTTATTTTGTATGCGTAGCAGTGAATGACCTAAGAAGTAAGTATTAATTGGTTTCAAAAGATGCTATCTAGTGTGACTCTTATAAAGAGAATGTTGTTTGCTTATGAGAAATGCTAATTAACTCGTGTTTGTCATATGAACAGACCGCATTAGCTTACTAAATGGACACTAAGTGAAGGTAAGACCTGAATGTTAAAGGGATGGGAAGGAGATTCAGGTTGGTTGAAATAATAGAACTATTATAATAATTGGCAGGCAAGTGGATCCTAAGTATTGGGTTGTGCATAGAAAGGCAATTTCTTTTTACATCAACAGTGTTTTAAAGTTCTTTCCCTTTAGGAAAGTTGGAACTAAATTACTTATGAACTTAGGCTACAGTGTAGCCAAAGTGAATGGTAAAATGTCTTGCGCATAAAATAAATAATGCTTATAGCTATATAAAAATATTGCACTGAATATAGAGACCCTTATTTTGATGAACAAGAACGTCGTCAGTCCTGATATAAGTAGCTGAGATATGAAATTATGGTAAGTAGTTTACTTTGAATTACTGATGTTATTGGAATTTCTATGTCCCTAGATTTCCACTCATGAATGTGGTGTAAAGTTGGAATATCCCTTCACTAGTAATTATCCAAATATAGACGAGTAAGGATGTCTAAAGATATTGATATTAAAAATAATAAGTTGATGAATGTTGTGTAATGTTATATACTAACATTGCAGGATTATGTGAGGAACGCTATCAATCGAAGGCGACTGTTAGTAAGAATATCCATGAGATTAAGAAGTAGAGTTAAACCACACAAAAAAATAGTGATGCCTTTCCTTGTCTTAATTAAGTTGTGGATATCGAGGTTTTATGAACCAAGGATTAAGTGTGTATTATGATGTTATGTATTGACATTGCAGGGCTTTAGTATGATTCTGACCATCTCATGATCAACGTAAGACAGGGATTTTAAATCCACTTGTAAATAAGTGATGGTTTATTCTGAATGAATTATAAGATTGTATGAACCATGAATGATGGTAAGGGTACAATCGCTACAACTTAGGAAATGTTGATTAAATGAATGATATGTTTATCGATAGATGTTAATAATATTAACCATGAAGCCAATGGCATGAATCAAATCAATGACAGTGAAGTCATGTTAAGCACCAAAGAATGTGTGTTGCAAATAGTCAAAGGTTGTAATTAACAGTAAAAGAAAATAAGGAAAATACATGCTGTGGGAGCACAATGGTGTTAGGCAAGTGATTGTTGTCTAAGCACATTGGTGTTAGGCATACATGCTGCGGGAGCACAATATTGTTAGGAAAATGATTTTCATGTGAGCACATTGGTGTTAGGCATATCATGTGGCAAGAAAAATTCATGATCTAACTCTACCCTACTTCTGGGTAGGAAGGAATGCCTGGACTCAAGCAAGGAGGCTTGAGGGGAACCATGTAAGAGTTATGATATCAATATTAAGACCTAGGCAAAGCTTGACATCTGGAAGACAGGACATTGTTTGATGTCACTGAGGAGAAAACTTTGACCAGTAGTCAAAAGGGAGAGTAACCTCATAAATAGTCGTAAGTCCACACGAGAGTTGGTAAAAGAACTCCATGGAGAGTTTTGGGGAATATTTTCATCTCCATGTTATAACAAATGAAAAATGTGTTAATCCTCTAAGTAATTAGACTAATAAATGTAAGACCTGGGTAGGGAAAAAACCCCTCAAAGGAGCAGAGGAGTGGGGAATTTTGAATTGAAAAATGATGAGAAAATATGAATTATTTATGAATCAATTACATTATTGATTTAAAAATAAATGCTAGAAGATGTTCCATGAATCTCGATTGTGGTATTGCGAAAGGATCCACTGTTTATTTTTTAAATTGAATTATTAAAGTTTGACATATGAAGTTGCGTAGACCCAAATCTTACTACAGTAAAACTACAGGTTTTAACAAAATGGCGACCTGTGAAAAGTCAGGAAAGGTCGAAGGAGATCAGAACAAGATAAGACGAAGTGACAAAAGATGACTCATGAGGAGAAGGAGACTGGATAAAAACAGGAACACCGAGGACGGTGTTACTTTTAAGGGGAGGAGGATGTAATATCCCTCTGGCATACTCCTAAATACCTTGTAATTATGAATGATTATTGTACTTGTTTTGGTTAGGAGCTCAAGGCCAAGGCCCCACTAGAAACAAGACTTGGAAATCTATTAATTGTCTAAGCAGTAAACTTAGGAGATTGAAGGCTTGGACACAACTAAAACTACGGACAACTGAAACCACTAAGGATAAAAGGGGATGATGAGGGAGACACCATTTTGATATCCGTAGTCTTAGGTATCATCTAAATTATGGCATTGTCAGGAGTAAGCTTCACCCTATAGGGATTCCTACTTCGCCAAAAAATTATCCCAGTTAAGATATTATAGCTCAGTTGTTTAACTAAAAGTACGATTAAGCCATGATAAAAGGAGAATTACAATCATCCTAACTTTGACATAAAAGGGTCAAGTAGTGATAAGTTTAAAAGAAACAATATAGAGAAAATGATCAAGTGATTAAAATTGTTAAGGGACTACCGGTCATGGTCACCTTAAAATAGAAAGGAAATTATCAATACCTCTATATCAGCATATCTCAAATAATAACAATGGCCTTATACCATTTAAATATATGATGACATATATTTATTATTGCAGAGTGTTACGGAAATTATCCATACCTCTATAAGAGAATATCTCAAATAATTATAATGGCAATTATACCATCATATGATGACATATATTTTTAGAGTGTTATATATATAGTTACAATGTAAGAAAAAGATATAACTGCTAGTTGGCATGATTTTGAATCATGGAGGGCAATAATTACTTTCATTTTGTAGGTATTACTAATGAAAATCTTAGGTATTGTTAAAGGGACGAGAAACATATTAGCAAAAGGTGAGAGACCACCCAAAAGGGAGATTTGTTCCTTCAGAGACAATCTACCTCCTTTAGTGAGCCACAATACTTTGAGTGTTTTATTGGCAGCGTTCCATCGGCATGATGGAGCATTTAATTATGCAGTTATATTATGGACAGAGTGGAAAGGGAATCTTCCATTATACTACCACTCATGTGATGGGGTAATTACGTGTAATGTATAGATATTTTATGAGACTACGCTAGAAGGAGGAAACTTAGGAATGCCACTGAAATACTCGGTGTTAGGCAATCGTATTTACCGATAATTTATATCCTTGACCCCGATATTCTAGAATCGCATGATATAATGGACCGCTAGAATGAAGTTATAAATTCGATGGTTCACAGTCTACGAAGGGGGGGGTGGGGGAGAAGCATTGCTGGTTATGGTGAAGAAGTAGGAGAGGGGCAAGTGTTCTATCTTTGAGGAGAGGTCTGGTAGGTGTGTAAACCCTACCTACGTCCTCAGAGATCCGAAGAGGCCTCTGAAATCCAAAATAAGTAAGCATTTTGTCTACCTGCATTGTATCTAAATTCAATCTCTTTGATAGAATTTATGTTTTTGTGCGTGTTTCGATTGGGTAACCACTGTCACCGATAGGTATTTGTAGAGTTGAATCTAGTTTTTGCAAGGTTCATTGCTAGATGCACTGGTAGAATTCCAAGAGCCCTCGTGTCTACCTACATCGAGACCTTCTTCTCCATCTTCCTTGAACTTCTCCTTTGTTGTTGAATCTCTCATATCCTAGTGTATATAATGTGGATATCTTGTAAACGAATGAGAATCTTTGTGATTTGTTCATCCTGCAGAGCGATGGTCCGTGCATTAGTCTATAGTTTGCGATTTGTTCAGTCTGTAGACCAATGGTCCCTGCAATAGTCTATTGCAAGTCCGTAGAGCGATGGTCCCTACATTATCCTATCGTTTGAAATTTGTTCAGTCTACAGAGCGATGGTCTCCGTAATAGTCTATCGGTTTTTTCTTGGAAAACAATAGAATTGTTATGCATCGGCACTTTCTAGGCCAAGGAACCAATGATAGATTTCAGACCCTTCTATTTCTTTAGATTATTTTTCTTCCCAGCAGTCACAATATAATGAATACTACAATAAAGATGAGATATCACTTTGGCTTACCAATCAATGTTCAACATTAGCAATTCATAATTTATTAGTTTTGGAAGATTCAACATTGGCGATGGCCATGTTGAATAAGGAGATTGAACACAGGTGATTTGTACTATCGTTTTCAAAATACTCACAATGTCTTGAATTGGTTTGTCTATGTTTAATTTTTTCATGCAATGAAATTTAACACCACCACTGATGTTCAAGCCAATTGTCCGGTGAAGCTACATAGGTTGTGTTTTGACCTATGGTGTCGGCCTTCAAGGTAACGGAATAGATCATAAGTTAGTTTCTTAACTCAAACTTCTGAGATGATGGAATATTATGAGTCATTTAAGATGAAATTATCACGTGTTTCACTTACATTGGATATTTCACCATGCTAGATGGTTCCACTTCCTTCCTTCTTCCAACCAAAGGAAGATTGACTGCTTGATGAGCGAATTTGTCCAATAATTTTTCTAAATTAAGTCGAATGACCTTTACCTTGTACGTAAGATATTTACAAGCTAAGAATGGGACCTCTGATGCCCCTCATTCTCTGGGAACTTTAGATAACTTCCTTGTCTTCCTCAATGGCAGTTTGGTACTCTGTAAAATTTTCCAAGTATACATGTTGCACTCTGTCAACCTCAAAAGCTTCAAGCACCTAGTTTAAGAGTGTTGGAAAGCAGAGTGGTTTCAAATTCCTTGTTTTTTTTAAAAGTACTTGGCTATAGGAGAATTCCTTATCATAATAATTGATTAATATACAAAAGATTAAGAGAAATTATATTACTTGTTTATGATAAGGGCTCTGCTTAAGGGTTCCTACCTTAACCTAGTAAAGGGATATGAATAAATTGGTTGACTGGAATCTCGAGAATAATACAAGTGGGGTGAAATACCTTGTACCTTAGGATGGTATAAAATTTTGGTCATAGCTTTATGGTAGCAATAAATAGCTTAGCAGTACTCTGTCAAAGGGAGAGAAAGTAAGGCAACAAAGGTTTTGTAGATTGTAATAGTATATTTGTATGAATATTACACAATGCGACAGTTTGGTGGATGTAACCCATGGAATGGGTGAACCACATATATTGGTTCCGCTCTTATGTTCTCTGGATGTGTTTTTTATGTTATGTCCACTTGATGTTCCTCTTATATGTTTTATTCTCCTCATAATGAAGTTGTAAATAGTGGAGCGGTTCCGTAGGATTGTCCTAAATACAAAAAAAAAAGCTTATTCTAATGTTTATGATTGCAGTGAGTCTAATATGGTGAATATTGTTTATTTTGATAATTTTAATATGTTGGACCACTTATTTCTGTCGAGTAAAAAGCTAGAATTATTCAAAAGGTCCCTCCCTAACATGTTAAGAATCATAAGTACTAGTCTTAATAAGGATTGCAATGAATGACCGTTGATTTATGATGCTTAGGTGGTTGTTTTACCTTATTCTTTAACATTCATTTTACCGCTCACAAATCTCAAGGATGGTTGTTCAAAGACAGAAATAGTTTTTCTAAGAAGAAATATTTTGTTTTGATTTGGGTTCGTTTCATTAAACCATATGCCCTCTAAAATTTGGATCATTCTTTCCCCCTTAGAAAATTATGGTCTCCATAACTTCATGCTAAAAAGAGACACAATGTTCCAATTTCCAATGAAGACAAGGCTTTTGTGAGGTTAACCCATAACCATGGTTTTTGTGTGGTTAACCCATAACGGTGACCATGATCGTGGGTTTTGTGTGGTTGACCCCTAACCATGGGTTTTGTGTGGTTCACCCATAACAATGGGTTTTGTGTGGCTAACCCATAATGATGGGTTATGTGTGGCTTTCCCCTAACATTGAGTTTAGTGTGGTTGACCCCTAACCATGATTATAACACATAACTGTGGGTTTTGTGTGGTTGGCCCATAACCATAACTGTGGGATTTGTGTGATTGAGCCTTAACCATGGGTTTTGTGTGCTTGACCCATAACCATAATCATGGATTTCCTATGGTTGGCCCATAACTATGATTGCAATACAAAACTATGGATTTTGTGTGGTTGATCCACAACTATGATTACATAACCATGGGTTTTATGGGGTTGACTCATAACCATCAGTTTTTTGTGGTTAACCCATAACCATGATTACAATAGGATTTAATAAAAGTCCAAAAATTGAGAAAATTCCTAATCTTTGGTGTAGTTGATGTCTTGTTGTAAATCCATTCATAGCTCCTAGTGTAGATGACGAAATTGATTTCGTTGAAGACCCATTTGAGATTTCGAAGAGACCTTTGTATCCATATAACATATTTTCTATGTGGTGGCCCAAGGAATGATAACATGTGTGTTGAAGATCAGGGGACACACACATACTATTTTTGTAGGAATATGTTGCTTCAATCGATGATGTCTCTCCAAAAAGCCAAATGAAAAACCCTGAAATACTCATTTTATCTAACATGAATACATTTCGAATGAGCTATGGTATAACCTTTAATATGTTATGTGGATTCCATGGTACTTATTTAATGTTTTTGTACATGAGGTCACATTTTGTACAAATATGTGCTACTTCAAACATGCATATCTCACAAACCAGGTATCTAAATGAAAAACATGTGAAATACCCATTTTAGATTATGAAAAAAGATTTTAAATAGGACATGGAAGACCCATTGAAACATGTTGTAGAGATCACAACATCTCTCTAAAGTTTACAGAACATGGTCATCCTCCATAGATTGATTAGCGTAGGTTGAAAAGGTTTGTAGAGATCATGGAATATATGGATGCAACATAGAGCCTTGTGTATGGACCAACAAATAGAAAGTTTGATTTTATATAAACACCAGACTAAAAAACCTAATAATATAACACATGACTAAATGAAAGGTTGATTTTATATAAACACCGGTAAAGTTCAGAAGCTAGAGCCGGCTTTCAATTATGTGATTCCACATATCTATGGATTTGGAGAACTCCACACACACACACACACACACACACATATACAAGTTGTTTGGCAATGATGGATTTGTTTTACAATTTTGTTACATAAAGATAAATGGTAGTGCTTCATGTATTTTTAATAAATTATGGATTTTTGAAACAAAAATATCTTATATAATACATTTTAATTGATTAAATAATTTTTAATAATATAATGATAAATAAGTATTAAGATTAAGGAGGGCAGGGCAGTTATAAGATTAAGCAACGTTCGAATATAAATGGCTTAAATTGCCATTTTAATGTGATTCTTTAAGTGAATTCATTATGCCAAACTAAAAATCCTAATAATATAACACATGACTAAATGAAAGTTTGATTTTATATAAACACCGATAAAGTTTAGAAGCTAGAGCCGACTTTCAATTCTGTGATTCCAAATATCTATGGATTTGGAGAACTCCACACACACACACACACACACATATATATATACAAGTTATTTGACAATGATGGATTTGTTTTACAATTTTGTTAATAAAGATAAATGGTAGTGCTTCATGTATTTTTAATAAATTATGGATTTTTGAAACAAAATATCTTATATAATACATTTTAATTGATTAAATAATTCTTAATTATATAATGATAAATAAGTATTAAGATTAAGCACGGCAGTGCAGTTATAAGATTAAGTAACGTTCCAATATAAACGACTTAAATTGCCATTTTAACGCGATTCTTTAAGTGAATTCATTATGTCAGACTAAAAACCTAATAATATAACACATGACTAAATGAAAGTTTGATTTTATATAAACACCGGTAAAGTTCCGAAGCGAGAGCCGGCTTTCAATTATGTGATTCCACGTATCTATGGATTTGGAGAACTCGCCCCACACACACACACACACACACACATGTGTGTGTGTGTGTGTGTGTGTCTGTGGGGTATGTATACAAGTTATTCAACAATGATGGATTTGGTTTACTATTTTGTTACATAAACATAAATGGTACTGCTTTTTTAATAAATTGTGGATTTTTGAAAGAGAATATTTTATATGATACATTTTAATTGATTAAATAATTTTTAAATATATAATGATAAATAAGTGTTTATAAATATTTGTAAATTTCAATTCATTTATTTCAAAAAAAAATTATTTATTTATTTGAATATTAATAAAGTTATAAATTTAATAAAACAACAAAAGGATAAATTGAGAAAAAGATATGATGTGATGTAATGCATTAGAAAACATATGACTTGAAACTAATGTGCCCAAGCCACGACACCATGTGGCACGGAGAAATTAACTCCTTTGATCATTTTCTTGTAATGGGAACAACGAGGAATGGATATTGACCACCAATGTAATACCGGCTAAATGGAATCATTTTAAGTGTTAAAAAAAGCAATGAAGAAGAAATGAATGAACACACAGTGGTCAAATTGATTGCATGGGCAATGGAATTCCTTCTCATTACTAACCAAAAGTATATATAAGAGTACAACACAACAAAATCATGGGTCAGAAAATACTATGGGTCACTAACACTAGGTAAGTTGACCAACTAAACTATTCAACTAACTAATTACGTTGATAAATGTTTTTATTTCAGATTTGGGGTGGACTACGACCTGTGATTTTTCATCTATAGACGAGGATGAGACAAGTGTACCGTCGAGATTGTTTATGGCAGTAGTTCAAAATTATTTATAAAACAAGGAATATGAAAAATAACTGATAGCTAGCATATGAATGGATAACTGCTACCAATGCATAAATAACCCATAGCTGATGAATGAATAACCAATAGTTCATGGAAGATAACTAGAAAAATGTGAGATAAAAAGAAAAAGAATATAATAAATAATTGATAGTTGATAAATGGATAACAAGAAGAATGTTAGTGTTAACTTGTATCTAGGCATGGATAACCCACACTTGAACCCATTTAACTAGAAAAATATGAGGAATAAACAAAAAAATAAGAAACATTCTTCCATTCCATAATTATCTGTTAACCATTTGATCCATGTCGACGTGATATAGCCACAAACTATGTGGGTGTGCTAGTTAATGCACTATTGACCATAGTGGACTATTTAGATTACACTTCTTAACGCACCGCCTTAATCCCAACTAGGACAATATTTTCAACACTAGCAATCCCTAAGTGTTGTCGCTGAAACTCAAATGCAAGTGTTCCCAATGGTAAATTGGTGAACATGTCAGCCAATTGCTCCTTAGACCCACAAAACAGTAATGTAGTATCTTCATTATTGACTAAATAACGAATGAAATCATAGTGAGTGTCAATATGTTTGTTTTTTCTATTAAAGACATTATGCTTTGACAATGTGATTGCTGAACTATTGTCACAAAAAGTAGGAGTTGGCTCCTTTTTTGTGTGTCCCACATCTTTTAAAAGTATTCTTAGCTAAACTACAATGCAAGCTAGCATGGTGGCTGCTACATATTCTTTTTCTGCAGATGACATGTTGACAATGGGTTGTTTATGAGATGTCCAAGAGATCAAATTTTTACCAAAATGAAAAGCATAACCAAATATAATTTTCCTATCATCGGCACTACCTGCAAAAACACTGTCAGTGTACCATATCATTGTAACCTGTTAGAGTACTGTGTGGTGTATGAGTGTACCAGAGGCCAAATCCAAGTGTTCTTGCGACATATCTCAGAATTATTTTCCAACTTTTCAGCGAGAGTCTTTGGGATACTCCATGAATCTTGAAATGAGACTTACAACATACATTAAATCTGCTCTAGTGGCGGTCAAATACATTAAACTACCTACAATTCTTTATATAGAGTGTCGAATTTATTACAGGTCCAACATTATTCTTTGTTAACACAGTGCCTAGAGAAATGGGGGTTTCTACTAGTTTACATTTATCCATTCCGAATCTCTCTAAAATATCAATAACATACTTATGCTCACAAATGGAAATACCTTGATTAGCTTGGGTAACTTCCTTAACAATGAATTACTTGATCAAACCTAGATCAATCATCTCAAATTCCTTTTTCGTGATTGTCCTAAATTCTTCAAGCATCAAATTACTAGTGTAAAGCATGCCATCAACATAAAGAAAAACAATAAACATTTTACCTTTCTCAATTTTGACATAGAGAGTGGGCTCATTTCTACTTCTGCCAAACCCATTGTTGATGAGGTAGGAGTCAATTATTCTATACCAAGCTCATGGAGCATATTTCAAACCATATAAATCCTTTTTCATCTTGCAAACTTTATGTTCTTGACCTTGAACAATAAATCGAGGGAGTTGGTTTACATATATTTCTTCCTCAAGTATCCCATTAAGGAAAGGATATTTTAGATCCATTTGGTAGAGAGGCCATTGATTTTGTGTTGCAATGGAAAGTACAATTCTAATAGTATCCATCCTTTCTACTGGATTAAAGGTTTCATCATAGTCTATGCCATAACTTTGAGCATAACCTTTGAAAACCACCTTTCCTTCTGTTTTTCTATCTCTCATTTTTCAGTTTCTTTGGTATTATAGACCCACTTGACTCCAATGCTTGTATTGTTTAAAGGGAGGTCAACAATGTCCCAAGTTTGATTTCATTCAATGGCATCAATTTCATCATTCATAGATTTCACCCATTGTGCATCACTTTTTGCTTCTTCTAATGTTGTAGGCTGACTACAAAACATAACATATTGAACTTGCTCATCAATAATTAGTGTTTGATCATACAACTCTCTCATACTTCTAGTTGTTTGAGACTCGGGTGGTTTGTCTTTTGGTGTTTCTTCTTGTCGGTGTACTTCCAATCCTGGAAATATGATAGGTAGATATAACAAATATGAACTTTCTTTTTTTGTATGTATGAAGGATCACTCCAGCATTTTTCTTCAAGGAACTTCACATCTCTGCTCAGCACAATATTTTTGGTGATAGGATTATACAACTTGTAACCCTTGTATTGTTCACTGTAACTAGTGAAAATGCACTGCTCACTCTTCTAATCCATGTTTCTTCTGAGATCATCAAAGAAATGAACAAAAGAAACATAACCATAAACTTGTAGATCTGCAACACTAGTCTTAGTGCCACTCCAGGGTTCTTCAGGAATCTTTCCCTAGACACTCACCATGGGTGATCTATTGAGAAAATTGATTGAGCATTCAACATCATCAATCCAATACTCATATCATACCTTCTTATGTGAAAACATGCTACGGGACATGTTCATGATGGTTTGGTTCTTTCATTTTGAAACTCCATTATGTTGTGGATTGTATCTGGTGGTGAACTGTCTCTGGATTCCATGCTACTTGCATAAATATGTAAACTCATGTGAATGATATTCACCTCCACCGTCTTATCTGAGTGCTTTAATGAACTTGCTAGACTGCTTCTCAATCAGGACCTTGAACTCTTTGAACCTGGAGAAGGTATTTGATTTGTTCCGGAGAATGTATCTGATTTGTTTTGTAAATTTCAATGGATGTGTCAATGGCACTACGATGCCAATATTTCTCTATCGTTGCTTGAATGTGTATTTTATTGTGGGTGTTTAACCCTTGCTATAATTCATTGGAATGATTTGTCATTTATGGTTTAATCTCTATTAATGGATTCATTTGTTTTTAATTAACTATGTGTAAAAGATGCCAAAGGAAGAGCTCTTGATTCGTATGAGATTTGGTTTAATTTCATGGAAGAATTCCTATTTGTATGGTAGATATGATGAATTGGTTGTTTTTACGGGAAACCATAATGGCTTGGTCGAAGCCCTGTGTAAAGAACGAATACTGTGCATTGGGTTTAAATGTTGGGTTCTTGACTGTACAAGATTATGGTTTACTTTGTTTGAAGGAATCAATACTAGGTTGCATTGTTTATATGCTTTTGTTTATTTGTTTACAAATGTTTAAAGCTCACAGTTGGGCTCTACGTGACTAGATCTTAGGTCGATTGCTTGGTTGGGGTTTAATGTTTGAATAAGTTTATTGATATTAAAATTGGAATTGTTTAACTTTTTAAATATATTAGCACAGAAAAGGCTGGAGCTCATGTGGCTCGACCTTAGGTTATGATGGTGAATTTACTATGATTATTTGTTTATCTTTTGATTAGTGATATGTATAAGCTTTTGTTAGATGGGATATCATGTTTATGTGGTTTATTTATTTAATCATTTATTTAACACTTTTCAGCTGGTGCGTAAGATTTTTGAAATGGTAGCTTGATATTGTGATAATCATTTTATAGATATGTTTGTAATATAATTGAAATGCTTGGTCTATTAATTTAATTCTTTACAACTTTTTTTACGTAGATAGATTTGTTTTGGAAAATTAAATGGTAGGATTCCAATCCTTAATAAGATTCTATTTCTCGGTAGGTGTATAATGCTTATAAGTTTTGTTTTTAATAGTATAACCATTGTTCATCTGGAATTTGTGAAAGGATTATTATTCTGCTATAACTTTGCTGCTTCTTTGAGGTAGGGCAGTTATAAGATTAAGAGACGTTCCAATATAAATGGCTTAAATTGTCATTTTAACGTGATTCGTTAAGTGAATTCATTATCCTAGATTTAAAAATCTAGTAATATAACACATGACTAAATGAAAGTTTGATTTTATATAAACACCCGTAAAGTTCCAAAGCTAGAGCTAGCTTTCAATTCTGTGATTCCACATATCTATGGATTTGGAGAACTCCATACACACACACACACACACACACACACACACACACACACACACACACACACACACACATACATATATATATATATACAGAGAGAGAGAGAGGGTATGTATACAATTTTTTCGATAATGACGGATTTGTTTTACAATTTTGTTACATAAAGATAAATGTTGCTTCTAAAAAAAATATCTTATACAATACCTTTTAATTGATTAAATATTTTTTTAATTATATGATAATAAATAGGTGTTTATATATATTTTAAATTCCAATTCATTTATTTTAAAAAAATTAATAATTTTTAATTACGTTGATAGATGTATATATCTCATATTTTTGGGATGGAATTGATAGAGCAGATCATCAAGATTCAAAAAAAATTGACAATTGTACAGCTCAGATCTGTTTTATCATCATCTGATCTTTAAACTAGCGGATCTCCATTCACTTACTATTACATCACCAAAAATAAAGACATTGTCAACAAAAAGTAAGTGACATATAGAGAATGAACTTGAACCTCTATGTCTGAGCTTATCCTGATTACAGATTTTGTCTATCCAATGGGAAAGGAGCAGAGTCAACAGATGACTTTGCTCCTTTCCCGTTGGATGGATAGAATCTGCAATCGGGATAAGGATGGCCAAATTCTACTGCCTTTGATCTTCAAAGAGTTTTTTGCTTCACCAATAAGTCTCCTTAAGCCTTCAATAACAAGGATTGAACAATAATGATGATAATGGGAACCCATGTCGTATGCCTCTTCTTTATCTCGGTCTTTCTCACTCACCCAAGCTCTAAGACAATTGTTGTTATGCAAACTTTGTGGAGTGTGAACTAAACATAACGACTCTTGAATTTAATGGATCTGAAAAAGAAAATGAAACCCAGACCTGGTCTTGAGATGGAAGGAAAAACATGTTATTTCTAGAGTGGATTTTCTCTCAACCCAAGGATCCATAGTCTGGTAATAGGTGTTTCGAAGACGGGAGAAAAGCCTTTGTCCACATAGGTGACTTTTGTTTCGCGACTGATTCCCCTATAAAAATTCTCCTTTCTCTTTACCAATTTTTTTCACCAAAATATATATTTACGAGGTTTTGGCAAAAAATTACGTGATGTCATTGAAATTAGAAAATTAACCAACCCTAGTGATATCCCACAGGCCATAACTTCTCCTAGAATACTTAAAAGTTTCTTCATTTTAATCTCTCAAATTATTTCCAAAACATAATGGCATAGATGTGATTTTGGTAGAAACTGAAATAAGGAGAGAAAGATGAAAATTTATAAAACACGGATTTCTTATGGAAAGGGAAAGGGAATTTATACTGGAAGTATTTAAAACTGCTTCAACCAGGTTTAACTTCTTCCCTAATAAAAATAAATGAGTGACTGGTATCTCGGTGAGTTGTTTAATCATAGCTTCTCCAAAACTAGGAAAATAAACAAAGCCACGAGAAACATCTCTGAGGACTGCAAATCACATCTTGGGTGCATTGTTCCCAAGTAACCAGTTTAAAACTAGCCAATTCCCTAAAAGATCTGCCTCTTTCAAAACTAGAAATGCAACCCATCGTTTCCATAACCTACCACAGGAAATTCACGCCTAAAAATACCCAAGCAAAGGCACATTCTAGGTAGAAATACCAGACCCAAGCACAAAAAATTACACTTTTACCAAAGTAACGACACTATGGACATACGTAAACCCAATACGGGACTACATACAGATATGGAAAGGTGGGAAAGAAACTCTAACTGGAAATGAAAATAGCTATGATACATGTACCCATGTTTCCACAACCTATAAAGTTTCAACTTTAGAAAACCAACATAGTCCAAGAGATACGGTGCCTACCTGTCAAGCTCTCAATGGCCGGGGAATAGAGCTAAGCGTCAATGGTTGCAAACTTTTCCTTTGGGGATTAGCTATCGATGTCAAACAGTGGTCCAACGACGTCTCGATAAACATTAAACAAAAACAAGAACGTATTTATAGAAAAACAAAAGAATTTAGCCATAAATGCAGTTGGTGGCCATTAAATGCAATGTTTGGAAAAACATTGTTTGACGTGAAAACAAATGTTGATCGCTGCAAGAAAAATAGTAACGCCAAAAATGTCGGTGATACTCTTTGAAATCCTCTAATGATATCGACGATCGTATTACATTTTCACTTGTGACATTGAGTGCTTCAGCGATACTTACTAAGTGTTTTACGACCATGTCGGCGATGACTTGTTGAATTCCTCCAATTGAATCTACCGATGCTCAGTTTGCCGGTAAAGTTTTCACTTTTGATGCAACCGTATCGGAAGAATGTCTCCAATTTGACCCGGAAGCTCGATAATATTTATTATCGGCAACATCTACCAAGATCTTTCAATAGTTTTAATGAAATCTCCCATGTTCCTTCCGACCATTTCGGCAAATATTTCCAAGTTCCTCCAAAACAACGCAAAAATAAACTTAAGACTAATCCCACCAGCCATTTCAGAGCAACTGGACGAGTTCCTCCAATACTTTGGGGAATCTGGAGAAGTTTCTCTGATATGTTGGCAAAAAATGGTGAGTTCTCTTAGCCCAAAAACTTCTTTTTCTTAATCTTTTGAAAAAAACTAAGTGTGTAGGATGGGCTTCTTTGAGTTAGAAAACTAGTCTAGATACTCTTTCAAATAAATTAGAAGGAGAGGCCCTAAAATATTTCTGGGGAAGCAATTGCAACAACAACAAGTTCATAAGTACAAAAGAGTGTGGGTAATAGGTAACATATGTGGTATGTCAAGGCCGACTACTTGAAATTCTTTTCTCCACACTCATCCATGGACATGTGTTGTATGAAGGATAAAAAATATTAATGATAGGACATCTAATGATAATATACATGCAGCGTTTGATATGATGAACCATTTTTTTATATTTAAACACCCTTTATGAAGATGAAACATTGATTCACCTAATTATCCACTTTATAGTTGATATTTCAAAGATGATAATGGAATTCTATTAGATCAATTGTTCCCCACAGAATATATCTTTGACATATCCAAGTGATAAAAAGATAAGTTCGGAGAATCAAATGAAATATAGATCTAATAATTAACATAGAATCACTAATCACAATTACCTTACTCACTCCTTTTCCCTTTAAAGTTCCGAAACCCTCCTAAACAAGAAGTGCATTTGCCTCATTTTTCATGGGATGACTAAATTGCCATGATTATTCTAGTTATTTTCATCCGTCATAGTCATCAATACCCAAACATTCCCACTCACACCTTCCTCTCCAAGTTACCCTTTGAGGATCCATGAAATAGTAGGATATTATGTTTTCTACTTACCAAGATTTCAATTCTGACACTTGCTTTCCAACCTACAAATATATTATTATGTCACCGTAGGTCATATATATGAATTTCTCATGAGCATTAATTCATCTTGATATGAGCAAAAAAATTCAATTTTCTAAAGTTTGTAATATTTTTTTATTAAATGTAATTAAAAAAATACAATTATTTGAATGTTGATTCGTGTTTGGATGCTTACGTTAATGCCTCGATCTTTACTTCCCACATTGGCGGCTGGGTGACGTAAGGTATGCCTAGAATTTTCAACACCCTTACTTACCCATCATAAATTTTATAATATAGTCTTAGTATATAACCTATAATATATATATGGTTGGATGGGGTTCAAGTTCGTTTCAATGAAAAATACCTAAATTCAAACCTCTGTCATCCTTCTTGCAGTGCATGGACACCAAGTGTATTTCTCCATAGATGTATGTGTAACAAATCCACCTAAACATTGTCCTCATCCTTCCCTGCACACTCTCATTATGTAAGAAGCTCATCATCCTCTATCCGATTTAGTGTATCGATGGGAACTGAATTAAATCTATAGATCTCAACTTGAAAATGATGTGCCATTCTGCAATTTTTCTTCTTTTACTGGTCATGGTTTCCTTAACGCTTCAAGGGGAAAGTGGTTTTCCAAAGTACAATAAAGAGGGAGAGCATTCGAGTGAACCATTTAGATATAGTGGTGCTCGATACAGAACCATTTGGCAAGGTAAATATACATAGTACACTATCTAGAAATATATAAAATAAACATTGTGAATTTCCTTTTCTTTGGATGACAATAAAGTTGCAAAGCATTTTCTTCGCAGCATTCTTCATATCGAAGTGAGGAATCACCAGTTGGATATAGCACTGCTCGATACAAAACTATTCCGCAAGGTAAATATAAGCAGTACACTATCTAGAAACATACCTGATACAAAACCATTCGAAAAGGTAAATATACCCAGTACACTATCTAGAAATATATAAAATAAAGATTGTGAATTGCCTTTTCTTTGAACATCAATAAGGCTTTCTTTCTCTTACGAACAGACGCTTGTTATCAGGGTAATTTTTAGTGACGAAATTTCACCAATTGGCTACTTTTTTGGTTTTTCAAAAAATAAATTCATTATTTGGGGTCTAATATCGCCTATATTTACATAAAATATGTTTTTTTATCATAATATTCGCCAAAATTTATACATTTCAGTGTTAATTTTATGTTTCATATTTAATATTCGCCTACCTATCTATAAACATGTTTTTTCAATCCAGAATAATCTCGTAGAATACTATACTTAAGTATCATGTTAGAATCCTTAAAAAATACCATGCTTGTTATAGACAGAAAGTTGCAAAGCGTAGACATGGACAAGTTTATCTATCACAAATTACTAGTGCATACGGTGCTCGTCTGCCACCCAAAGTAAGTAATTAAGTAATTTGCATCTAGTAATATCCCTGAGTTGTATCCCTTTAAATGTCGACGAAGACTTGGTTCTCACGATTATGATTTGTAGTCATGATGTGTGATTTCACGATCAAAAGCATTTTCATCATGTGAGGTGGCAAAGGCCTTACAACCAGGGAGGTATTACGGCACAAGAACATCAAGAAAGCGCACATACGGGGAGGTATTATGACACAAAAACGTCAAGAAAGCGGTGATGTGTGACATAGATAAGGTCTAATAGACAGTCTCCATTAATTTATGGCTTTATTTTTTTATTTTGAATTTTTCTGGAGTTAAATAAAACGTTGCTTCCAGGATGTTGATTTTTTCCACAAATACCTTGTTGTGAAAAGAGAATCCTTGAGCATCATTATCAATGATGCTAGGTAATGAATTTTTAATGCTTCATTTTATCAAACTATACTTTATACTTCTTAGGTTCCTGGTAAAGTTTAAATCTTTAATCGAAATTATTTAATGTAGGGTTGAGCTCGAGAACAGAGATGAATGATTGGATGTCATAATAGGAGACCTCGCATATCCTATGGAAGGAGGTCCTTGTTATCAATTGTACACAAAATATTTCTATGATCTTGTTCTAAATCTAAATCTGAGCCATAGAGGATTGTTCATTACTCATATATAACATCACAACAAAATCACTCAAATTATTATATAAACTATTTCTTGACAGACTTCTTTTGCTGCATCACATCGTACATCAATTAACAAGATAAAGAATAATTTGATAATAGTAAGGCATGCTTCTAGTAGTACTATGTAGTTCTAGGACTCTCATTGATAATTGCAGTCGACTTCAGTTCAAATCTTGAGATTCATAGATAGTTCTATTCATTTAGTTTAAAGTTCTTGAAAATATCAAGTTAGAGGATAAATATCAAGTTAGAGGAGCAGTTGATTTCCTGACTCCTCACTCACTGAAGTTGAAAAATATCAAGTTAGAGGAGCGGTTGATCTCCTGAGTCCTCACTCACTAAAGTTTCTGAAATCAGCATGACCCGACCAATAGTGTCATAGAAGGTGAATTCTGTTAGAATTCGACATAGCTACTACTCAAAATCTTCTCGATTTCAAATTTTTTTCTTTAAATTTAAAATCAAATCAGCAGAATCGCCTTCAAAAATCCAGGTAGGGTTCGATGCTAGGGCTGAATACCCCATTGTCTATGCATGTACGTTGAGAAAACCTCAGTCACAGGAGGTCCCAATTCCTGGTTGAAGGTACCTTCTAAAATAGAATTACGAAGTGCATTGGGTAGAATCAAATAATGTGCTCAGGTACTTTAGAGGTACAATGGAATTTACATATTTCCCTCTTTTTTTGATGGACCTGTTTCATTGCTTTGCTCCATCCTCCCTCTATTTCGACCAGCTTCACCTCAAATAAACTACCTTATCAGTAAGAAAGAAAATATGTACTTTATTTTGGTCCAACTTTCGTGAAAAGAAATTCAATATAAATATCTAGAAGCTTAGGGAGAGTGTTTGCATAAAACATATTCTATCGAAATTTGGCAAGAATTATTTTCTACACTTTTCTTAATCTGTCAGCATCGGCCATGACTGTTCCAATTAGCTAATTCTTAATTCAGCTACTAATATCCCTCTCGATGGACTATGACAGGCTAGACCTGCGAGTGTCTTAATGCACACAGAGGTATTCTCATCCATATGTACCCGAGACTTCCTCTATTTTTTTTTCAATTTTCTTGCGTATTAACGGATTCTTCATAGAAATTGATAAATTCAAATGAAATGTGTAATTGAACAGATGTGGTGCCAGCTCACATTCCATCCTTCGTCGACACATGGGGATGGGTTATGGTACTGGCACCCTTTTTATCCTAATTTTTCTTCCTAATCACTAAGAGGATTAAAATTATATAACGGAAAACGTGCAGGAATCAGATCATCTGTTTACAATTGACCGCGATGAAGAGATCGATGAGAGATTAAGGGAAATAATCAAAGGGTACTTGCTCATATCAAACATGAGCTATGAGAAACCCAAGGTCGAATTATCAATTTCAATTCATATCAACAATCTATGATATATCATGGATTATAATATCTCAACAAAATTGTACAAATGGGTCGACCCCACAACATTTGGCACTACCAACAAAAAACATATCGTCTCTGTTTTTGTTTTTATTATGGTTGAGGAATTTTACCTAGAATTCGAAAAAATAACAAATAATGTTTAATATATTGAAATCTTGCTCACGTGTAAGTTTTTTACATATCTATTAGCAAGTTCTTCCCTTCATTAATTTTTTGTCTTTTTGTTATAATTATACTTAATACATATATAAGGAGGTCACTCATAGTATGTTTAAATATATTTTTATGAAAACAAAGTTATGGAAATAATTTATATTTACATTTTTACATGGAAATATGGCAATACTTTACATTTATATAAAATCAAGGTATGTTTAGATGACATAATCCATACATTTATATAAAATCAAGTTATGTTTAGATTACATAATCCATACATTTATATAAAATCAAGTTATGTTTAGATTGCATAATCCATAAGAGAAATTATATAAAATTAAGTTATGTTTAGATTACATCATTATGTTTAGATTACATAATCCATAAGAGTAGCATGTCAAAACTTTAGTGGATGGTCAAAATTATTTAAAGATTAAACAAACTAATTTTTTTCCTATAGCATTGGCATTATAGCAATAACTACCAACAACTACGATGACATTGTCACCTTGTAGCTCTTATTTTTTTAGATTATTTAATTACGATATAATTTAAAAAGAAAGGATAAAGGAAAAGTGTCAAACCCATTGTTTGAATTTTATATTCATATAAAGGTGTACCAAAATGAAAAAAATTCACTCGTCAATCGACAATTGTGCTCCTTTCTTCTTCCCATTTATTTTCGATATATAATAGATCAAAGCATAATTTTATGTACTTCATAATAAAGGACTTTAAACACTTTTCTCCCTTGTATGGTTACATATGATTTAAATATTATGTTTTTATTTGCTACATAAGTACACTCATTAAATTTTGTTGGCGTAAATTTGAATTATTTAAAATTTTAATGTATGGTCTACATTTCTTTATATCTTTATTTCGTAAAACTTATTACGACGAAACTCACTATAAACATTGCATCATCCAAATCTATGATTTTTATTCTTTATTGTATATCTTGTTTCTTAACATTTTGTGTTGAATTATTGTCAAATTTGAAATTCTTGTATAATAGTATCTTTGTCTCTTTCCTTTCTTGCAAGGCACTAGATGCATTTTAAAATAATATATATGTTTTTTTGTGGTATGGATAATAATAATGAATTTGTGAGATATAGAACACTTGGTGGCGGGGTATGGTTAAGATGCTCCTTAAGCAGAAAGGTCGTCGGTTCAAATCCCATGGATATAAAAAATCTAACCATGTTAAGGGTTGATGCAGTCCAAGATGGGTGTGATCCTCAAGTGATTTTGATAACTTAGATGCCCCTAGTTCGTGATAATTTAGCCAATAACAAATCTATTAGTTAAAAAAGTTCTTCCACTTGCCAACATATATATATATATATATATATATATATATATATATATATATATATATATATATAACACAGCAAAACTAAAAGTAAAATTTTTAGCTAGACATCTTGCCAAAGTGACATAGGCCTTGTTCAAGTAACGCATTCTTTCTTTCTTATAATTGCATTGTTCGATGGGCATAAAAATTTGTATTATGAAGGTATCTTAACTTAAGCATATGTCTAAGGGCTTGGAGACTCATAGTATATCATAACTTAGAGAGATATTATTTCATAGTATTATTTGGAGACTCGTAGTATATCAGAGCTGAGGTCTCAGGTTCAATTCCCCCGAGCTACACTGGAGGTGGGGTGTTGAAGTATCGGGTACCTCCATATGGTATAATCGTCGCACCTCTGGGAATATATAACAAGTGGTTTAACCACCACTCCTGGTGATAGGGCCTTGTGCCGGGTTTCAAATGTTCACCAAGATCTGCAGGTTTTCGTCTAACGGAAAACCTCACATGGTATCAGAGCCTTTGTAGATCGATTTCTCTCCTTCCATATTGCTATTGTAGGTTTGACATCTTGACTAGGAGCTATTCTGCTGACTGAAGGGACAATTTCTGACCTATGGATCAATCTCAGAAGATCATCTTGACTCCATTTAATTTCTTTGAATGGAAAGCAGAGATGGAGATACTGTTGAGAGCGAAAGGTCTCTACAGGGTGACTATGGCAACTGAAGCAGATCCCAATGCAGCTGCAGAGAAAATTAAATGGCACAATAGGAGGGATGAGGCCTATGGTCTCTTGTGTCTGATCATATCCATAGACCTCCTCTTCCATCTTGATGGATTGACATCACCTAATGAAGTATGGGAGAAGCTTGTAGAGCTTTTTGGTAAGACAGATGAGATGAGAGGACATCAAATCAAGAATGAATTGATCTCTTTGACTCCCAACAGATTCGAATCCCTGCAACTCTACTTTTCCAAGTTTAAAGCCCTTGTTTTGCAGCTAAAACAGTGTGGAATTGAAAAGGAGGAGCAACTAGTTTTGGCCATACTCTTGAAGCTTGGCCCTGACTATTCAGTGTTTGTTTCAACCTTCCATGCCACCAAGTTGACAGCTCGAGCCTAGAAGATGCCTAAGCTTGCCGATTTCATGGAATCCCTCACACAAGAACAAGATAAACTGGTGATGATGGGCACCATCAAACCTTCCAAAGACCAAGCTCTGGTTGCTGGAGGTTCGAGGGTGGATTCAAAGGAAAGAAGAAAGCTAAGAAGCCACCTGAGCATAAGAGAGACAAGAACAAGTCTCAGGAGGAGCCCCAAGGCTCCAAGAAGAACTTCTAGAAGAAGAAGAACAAAGGAGAAATGAGCAAGTGCGCATATTGGAGTAAGGGCTATCATCCTGAAAGCTTGTGCATGAAGAAGCAAATTGATATGCTGACCCAACTCCTGGAGAAGAATAACATCTCCCTTCCTGATATCTCAAAGAAGAGGGAAGGAGGATCAAATTGAGAGGACAAAGAGAAAGTACATGCATTGGTTGCTGGCACATCAAGCTCACCTAGCTTCATCATAGACTCTGGAGCTTCAAGACATATGGTTTCGACCAAGGAGGCATTCTCGTCTCTTGACATGTCGAAAGGTCCACCAATAGTGTTGGGCGATGACTCTCTCACTGACAGTTTCGGCAAAGGAAGGATTGATCTTGACCATGGTAAGTTCAGCAATGTATTGTATGTTCCAGGTCTTGCCTCTAACCTCTTGTCAATGTATCAGATGACCCACACAAGGTCTCCAAAGAAGGTCATATTCTCCCCTCATGATGTTGAGATCACAAAGATCTCAAGTGGTAAAGTCATTGCAAAAGGAGTTGTTGATCACCCTTCAAAGGTATACATGTTTTGACATTTCCTAGCCTACTCAAACCCCTCTGCTCTTCTAATTCATGCCAATGAGGCAAGCAAGCTTTGGCATGAAATATTTGGCCATATTAACTATAAGTATCTTTCTGATCTAAGTGAAAAATAAATGGTCATAGGGTTACCAAAGATTAAGTTTTCCAAGGGAGTCTGTCAAGGTTGTATCTTAGGAAAACGCCTAGAGCATAAATTTGAGAGAGCTGGTCATGAGAGAACCTCTACACCTCTTGACTTGATCCACAGTGATGTTGCTAGTCCATTTCCTCATATGTCAATGAGTTAGGACAGATATGCATTGACATTCATAGATGAATTTTCCAGGTACTGTTGGGTTTACTTCTTGAAGCAAAAGTCTGAAATTTTTGGCCTCTTCAAAGTCTTTAAGGCTTTGGTTGAAAACCAGTATGGGAGGAAACTCAAGATCCTCAAATCTGACAATGGTGGTGAGTATGTCAAGTCTGATTTCATTCAATATTGTGAAGATGCAGGTATTCATATGCAGCATTCAATCCCTTACACACCACAGCAAAATGGTGTTGCTGAGAGAAAGAACAGATCACTGAAAGAGATGGCAACCTGTATGATGGAGGCTAAGACTTTGCCACCAAAGTTTTGGGCCGAGGCTATAAACTGTGCATCCTATATCCAAAATAGGGTGCCTCATAAACAACTTAATGGTATGAATCCTTTCGAAGCATGGAGTGGGCACAAGCCAGATGTGACCCATTTCAGGATTTTTGGCTCAAGGGCTTGGGCTAGAATTCCAACAGAAAAGAGGAAGGCTTTGCAGCCCCAAATCCAAGAGTGTATATTTGTTGGATACTGTGAAGATTCAAAAGGGTACAAGCTAATCAACTTGAGCACAAAAAAATCCTTCATTGAAAGGAGTGTTCAGTTCCAAGAAGAGCCTTTAGTAGCAGTTGAATTTGGAGAGTCTTCTTCA
This sequence comes from Pseudotsuga menziesii, assembly GCA_001517045.1. Classification (NCBI taxonomy): domain Eukaryota; kingdom Viridiplantae; phylum Streptophyta; class Pinopsida; order Pinales; family Pinaceae; genus Pseudotsuga; species Pseudotsuga menziesii. The sequence continues at coordinate 74,701 of LPNX010720269.1, read as the reverse complement.
CCACCAGAACCATTGAATGTAAGTGAAGAGACAAATGAGTTTGCTGATTCTGATATGTCTGATAATGATGATTAATTACAGATCCTGACAAACCTACAAGACCAAAATTGGAATCAAATACCATTCATGCAGCTGGGGAACTAGCTGGAAATCCTAGTGATCCTAGGAGGACTAGATCTCAGTTTGAGAGTGCCCTGTGTATGAAAGACCCTTTGTTTGTAGAGAAATGCTATCTGATTGTTGAATAATACCCACAGACATATGAAGATGCAGTATATGATCCAATATGGCAAACATCCATGAAAGAATAATTCAACTCACTCCAGAAGAACAACACTTGGGAACTGGTTGATCTTCCCCCAGGGAGGAAGCTAGTTCAATGTAAGTGGGTTTTCAAAACTAATTTTGTTGCTGATGGTTCACCTTTGAAATATAAGGTAATATTGGTAGCCAATGGCTACTCACAGGCACATGGTATTGACTACAATGAGACCTTTGCACCATTGGCAAAGATGGACTCCATCAGGCTAGCCTTAGCCATTGCAGCTTCAAAGCAGTGGGAGGTACACCACATGGATGTGAAGTGTGATTTCCTTAATGGATATCTTACTTAACAGATTTACATGCAGCAGCCTCAATTTTTTGTTACTAATCCATCTTTTGTGTGCAGGCTAAAGAAATCATTGTATGGGCTTAAGCAAGCCCCTAGGGCTTGGTATGCCAAGATTGATGGCTTTCTGCTATCATTGAGTTTTGTTCAATGCAAATCTGATCCTAATGTTTATTTGAAGCCGATTCATGGTTCTTTGATGATTATTTTCTTATATGTGGATGACCTTCTGATTACAGGAAGTTCAAAGAAAGAAATTTCCTCCTTGAAGGATGCAATGAACCATGCATTTTCTATGACTGATTTGGGGTTGTTGAGCCAATTTTTGGGTCTTGAAATTGCTTAATCCCAACATGGAATAAAGGTACATCAGTCCAAGTATGCTTTGGATTTACTAAACAAGTTCAACATGAAATATTGTAAGCCAAGCAAGACTCCTTTCCTTTCAAGAGTTAAGCTTGAAGAAGCAGGTTCTTCTCCTATGGTAAATAATACACTGTATAGACAATTGATTGGGTGTTTGTTGTACCTTGCACATAATCGACTTGATATCTCTTATGTAGTAAGTGTGGCTTCAAGATACATGGATCAGCCTCATGAGATCCATTGGAGAGCAGCCAAAAGGATCCTTAACTTTGTCCAGGGAACAAGAACTCATGGGATCTTCTACAAAGCTAAATTGGATCTTGATTTGATTGGGTTTACTGACAGTGATTGGGTAGGTGACAACACAGATCGAAATTCAACATCAGGATATGTGTTCATGCTTGTTGAAAGACCAATCAGCTAGTCAAGCAAGAAACAGAGTGCCATTGCACTCTCATCTACAGAAGCTAAGTACAGAGGAGTTGTAAATGCATCAACTCAATGTTTATGGTTGCAGGGGATGCTTGGTGAGTGTGGCTTTGAATAAAAATTTTCAACCATTATCTATTGTGATAATCAGAGCACCATTCGAATTTGCAATGATCCAGTTCAGAGACAGAGAACCAAACACATTAAGATCCATATGCACTACATCAGACAGCTCGTGCATGATGGCACCATTCATCTACTCTTCTGTGCATCTTCAGAACAAGTAGAAGACATCTTCACCAAAGTTTTTTGTGAGAAGACATTCAACAATCTCAAATCACTGTTGGGGATTGCTGATCATGCTGTGAAGCATGATTGATGACAAGATTTTCAAATTTTGTTTTACTGTCCATGTTTAAGGGAGGATTTTCCCACTGGGTTTTTGCCTCTTTCCTTGGTTAAATGGACATGCAATATGTAAAGGGTGACTAATCCTTGTTGCTAGGCCTTATAGTTTTCTGATATTTACTCATAAGTCAGGCTTAAGGGGGGGTTTTAGAATAATCAACCCATAGTTATCTACCTTAGACATTAATTAATCCATTTTTGTCTTATTTACCTAGTTTCCAATATTCCACTCTATGTAAGTTGTCTTCCACATGTCCTAGAAGTCAAACTTGCTAAAGCTGAGTCATGGAGCACTTGGGAAACCTCATGGAATCCATATTTAGCATATCTACTTTATTCTGAATCCTCCCTAGCGCATATCTACTTTTTCTGCTTTGTTGCCTGCTTTACTGAGATTTATGGCAAGAGGGAAAGTAAGACTAGGTGCAGTTGACTTGTTTTTTGCCCTCATCATCCTCCATTATTTTGTACTAATAAAAGCATGTATGAGTTTTCTTTCCATCACCTATTAGCTTGCCTACTTGACTTTTCCAATTCGTGAGCTCCTAGGTAGATTTGGAAACTGCTTTATGCACCTATGGGGGATTTGACTAGATTTAGTAAGCCCTCTTTTGACTATTTCAAATGGCATCCTTATGCATATGAATCTCTCATGTAATTATATATTGCAGCAGCCTACGACTTCATAAGGTTGGCTATTGTACACTTATTCAATATAGATTAGTGTTATGCTCCAATTTCAGTCTCCTTTGTGTGTAAATTTGCAGGTTTGATTAGCAATTTTGTGAGTGCAATTGTTCTATTACTTGGGTTCAATTTCCACAATATAGGTATATCTCATCAAAATTATGTGCTAGTACAAAAAAAAACTTTAAACTAACAAAATACAAAAAGGAAAGAAACAAAATACAAAAAGGAAAGAAAAAGGTTGTTGATTAACTACAAGTATGACACTCTTTCAAAACACTCTTTCAAAACGGGCAAGCCAAGGTAATTAATTAAAAAATCCATCAAATCATAATTAATTAATTTATACAGCAAAAATCAAGTGATTAGTGAAAAATACAAATATGAGTTTATGCTAGTAGTTTCTTTTACAATATGGGAAGAATTGCATCGAGCTTGTGATTACGACAACAAAATTTCAATTTGTTCATGTGCATAAACATATTATGATAATTTCACTCTCCTCGGGTCTACTTTTATATGGAGTTCATTTTACAATTTATACCCAGTGGTTTATGAGTTTTAGATTTGCCTTAAGGTGTAAGCTAAACTCTTCACTATTTGCATTTGAAATTTTTTAAGTTTTTTGGACAAAATTAGGTAGAAATAGTTTAAATGGTGGTTTTCAGTGATTGGAATTGTATAATCTCAGTGCCTCAAGGGTAATTGAAGATCCTGAATCCATTTTTGCACTAAAAATTACAATTTAAACACTGAAAATCTCACTTTCAACAACAAATCGTGTTACCTAATTCCGACCAAACTTGTCGTGAAAGGTGCAAATGGTCTAGAGTTTAGACAACTCCTTGTCTTAATCCCACACTAGATTAGGAGGCGAATGAGATTCTAGATGGAAAAACAAAACAAATATTGGAATTTGATATCTATATACTTATCTTATTATAAAAGAGGTAAGGAATCATTATTAATGCATTTATGTTATCCTCACCATTTTTTGCCAATCAATTTTTCTATATAAATTTTATGTATATTGCTTTGGTATTCCATTTATTGCGTCAAGAGTCGCATTCTACATCCCACGTCCCAGTACTCGGAGATGTGTAACTCTTTATGTGCTTATAATCAGCTTATAATCAGCTCAAATAAAAATAAAAAAATAAAAGAAAATAATTTGAATATACAAAAAGATGGTCAACTTGATAAAAATAAAATAAATACCAAAACATAATAAAAAATAGAGCCAATTATAAATTCATATATGAAGCCCGGATGTGGGTTATAACTCCGGAGACACCCGTCCCGCTTTTCGGCCATCGCTTAAGGCATGTGTTACGCTGGAGACAACCCAATACGATAGCGCTCTTTGTCAACAAAATTAGGGTCCTCTGCGCATGGGAGAAATTTCCTCGGTCACTTTGCCTCATGCAAACCGAGCTGGAAAAGGTCCGTCCTCCTAGGTGCATTCATGGCTCGGCTGCGAGGGTTAATGTTTGCAGGTACGTGGAATGATAGGCGTTTAATTCATCACCATGTCGAGTTTTATGTTATGTCTAGTAGCAGTGTTGGGTTTGCAATCCGATGGGAGGTTTGCAAAGTCTTTGTTGTAGTACGCTCCAGGGTCAATGCTAGTAAGAACGCTCCTCTGCGTATTGGTTTCAGGCTCAGCTTAGAAGCTATGTCTCACCAGAGGGGAACTCCAAGACGTGCTAGTTCTAGAAGGGGCAAAACCCAGAGGGGTTTTTGTGCACAGGTTCCGGCGGACTATGAACTGCATATTTCTCTGCGAGTCCGTGTTTTGGTGGAAATCCTGGGAGAACAAGGTTCTCAACCGTAAGATCTCGATGGGTGAGGAAGGTGGTCGAATTAATCACTACTGGATGCTGAAGAATATGCTCTGCAATCTAGCAGAGGACATGCTTAGTAATTGGTCTGAGGCTCGGATTGCAGTTCACTCCATGAAAGAAAAAATTGTTGAGATTGATTCACAACTTACAGCCATGGACAACTCCTTTTCATGGAAAGGAAAGGCAAGCATCTCGTGTTTGAACGTACACAAAATGGGGGGGTGTGCTAAGGGTGGTGTTTCTAGTGGCAGCGAATTGGGTGACTGGGATCTCACCAGTATAGGTGGTAGCGGTAGTGCAATGGGCTACTCTACTAAATCGCCACGTGTCAAACATTTTCCGGTTCCATCAACCATGGAGCCTCTCCTCAAGCATCTGAAGGACTCGTTGGCCCAGTAGTCTGAGCAGCAACCGCTTTCTCTATCTCCAGCACCGAATGCCACCACCAATTCGCCCACTTTGTTGCAGGAAGAACGATGGGCTTTCCCCATCACTGAAGACATTTCTTCTATTTAAATGTTCATTTTGAACAGGTTTTTTTGGTCCTGTCTCTAGAAGGTTTTTTGGTTATAGTCTAAGTATTTCTCTTAATACTGTATGTTTTTTTTTCTATTTGTCTTCGCTCTTATATCGGAGCCTGATATGTCTATTATGGATCTCTGTAACTAAGTCTCTCAGTTTCTCAGTCATGAACATCTTTATCGTGAACTTGGTTAGAAGGCTGGTATTTTTTGAGAGGCTCTGGAGGAGGTTCTGGCTCTTTCAACCTCAGGAAGCCAAGATATCTGTATGTAATTTTTTTGCCTCTGTAATATAATATATTTGTGCACCTTACAAAAGAAATAATTTCATATATGAATCCTGTTGAAGTTCACATTTCCTCAAGATGGTTAAGCTTTCATTTTAAACTAACTAAATCACATAAACTTTTTCTTTTAAAAAAACATAAACTTTTTTTTCATAAACAAATCTTTATTTTTACAATTACAATATATTCATTTATTTTTACAATTGCAATATATTCATTTATGTTTTTTTAATTATTTAGCAAAATGAAATATAATATTCTTCTTTAAATTTAATATTCACTTCGTATGATTTCATTGAGGGGATATGTAACTCCTTGGTTTATAATCGGCTCAAATAAAAATAAAAGATAAAAGAAAATAATTTGAATATACCGAAAAATTGTTGGCCTTGATAAAAATAAAATAAATATCAAAACATAATAAAAATAGAGCAATTATAAATTCATATATGAAGCACGTTGATGTTCACATTTCCTCGACACACTTAACCTTTCATTTTAAACCTAACTAAGTCACATGAACTTTACCTTTTTCTTCATGATTAATATGATACCAAATTAAAAATGAAATATTAACCGAGCAACTAAATCTGTATTATTACAATTACAATCTATTCATTGATGATCTTAATAATTATTTTTCAAAAAGAAATTTGCATCAATCACAATCTTTGTTTTAACTTTCTCTTTTAAAATAGAGAGCTCTTATAATGCTAAGTTTAAAAAAAAATATTAAATCAAGTTTTTAAATCTAATATTCTTCTTTATGTTTGATAATTGCGTCATATGGTTTCATATTATTAGTTTACCAAATTGGTTCCATAATAATAATAATATGAATGGTTAGACAATAAACAAACTATGGTTTCATAATATTTGTTTTTAAGGAATACAATATTTAGTTTTAAACCTATTATTAATTATATTTATGCTATCAATGAATTTAAACACTCTGCTATGTTTTATGTATAAATTTCTTTCCTTTGGAAAAATTTAATGTTGTTTTCTTTCTCAATAAATCTAGGACTGCTTGTTTTTCACATAGTTGTTG
>LPNX010720269.1:14162-58463 GCA_001517045.1 Pseudotsuga menziesii | reverse complement strand
CATATTTATTTATGTTATATTTTTTATTTTTCAAATTAAGGAAGTCAGTGATGCCCTAAAATGACAAGGTCAAGCATTGGTCCACCACATCTTGGTCTTAACATAGTCAATGAACGATATTTTTTTTAGGATGTAGGTCTTTGTGTCTTCTTGTGCGGGTTCCTTTTTGTTTTCTAAATAGGTAAGCCAATCAAAAGTTATAGCCGAAGCAAATAGCCTACCTTTTGTGTTAGATTAACGTTAGTCCATTTAAAATTAAATAAAAATTAGAAAAATATAACATATTTAAATAAAAATTACATATTCAGAATCTACAGATAGAGTTACACAAGTGTGTGAATTTTCATTAGCAGTGGACAAGCGTGGCATTTGGAAAACCATGCACGAAATAGGAGAAGTGGTACAAAACAAGTTTGTATGTCATAAGATAGTCCAAATCACTTGGTTGGGCAACCCGAACCTAAAACCAAAGCATCCAAGTCATCCACCATGTAGGTTGGAAAAAAGTTTCCGCCCAAATTCTAAATTTAAATCACCCGCATGCGTAGTTTAAAACACAACGTGCATGCACTAGAAGCGTGATCATGCTACTTTGTGTGCATGCATTAAAGATGCATGCGCACATTTGTTAATTAAACACATTGTTTTGATTTTATTTTCAAGCATTTACAATGGAATGTTGATGATGAACAATGATGAGGAGGAGGAGGAGGAGGATGACTATGATGATGAGGAGGAGGAGCATGACAATGATGATGGTGATGATGATGATGACTATGATGATGATGATGATGATGATGAACAATGATGGTGATGAGGATGAGGATGAGGATGAGGATCACGATGACTATGAGTATGATGACGACAAATATGATGACGATGATTATGATGATGATGGTGATGATTACGATGATGAGGATGATGATGTTGATGACGATGATGATGATGAGGAGGAGGATGATAATGACTATGATGATGAAAAATGATGGTGATGATGATGAGGATGAGGATCACGATGGCTATTACTATGATGATGGTGATTATGATGATGATGATGATGATGATGATGATTGCGATGATGAGGATGATGATGTCGGTGATGTCGATGATGATGAGGAGGAGGAGGATGATGATGACTATGATGATGAACAATGATGGTGATGATGATGATGATGATGATGAGAATGATGACAATGCTGACGTTGATGAGGAACAATGATGATGATGATGATTGTGATGATGATGATAAGGATGATTTCAATGACGATGATGACTATAATGATTATGATGAGGATGAGGATGATGATGACGATGACAAGGATGATGAACAATGATGGTGATTATGATGATGAGGAAGAGGATGATGATGATGATGATGGCGATGAGGAACAATGATGATGATGATTATAGGTTTAGTTGAAACTTTGCTTTGATTTTATTTTCAAGCATTTACAATGGAATGATGAGGAGGAGGAGGAGGAGGAGGATGACGACAATGACAATGATGATGATGATGAACAATGATGGTGATGATGATGATGCGGATGAGGATGAGGATGATGACGATGATGATGACGAGGAGGAGGATCAGGATGAGGATGATGACGATGATGAACAATGTTGGCAATGATGATGATGGGGATGATGACAATGATGATGATGAGGATGATTACTATTATGATGATGAGGATGAGGATGATGATGATGATTATGATGATGATGACAATGACAATGATGATGAATAATGATGGTGATGATGATGAGGAGGAGGAGGAGGAGGAGGAGGAGGAGGATGATGACGATGATGATGAGGAACAATGATGATGATGATAGGTTTAGTTGAAACTTTGCTTTGATTTTATTTTCAAGCATTTGCAATGGAATGATGACGATTAACAATGATGATGATGATGAGAAGGATGATGACTATGATGATGATGAGGATGAGGAGGAGGAGGAGGAGGAGGAGGAGGAGGAGGATGGTGGTGATGATGATGATGATAAGGATGAGGATGAGGATGATGAGGATGATGATGAGGAGGAGGAGGAGGAGGAGGAGGAGGAGGATGACGATGACGATGATGAACAATGTTGGTGATGATGATGATGAGGACGATTAGAATGATGATGATGAGGATGATGACTATGATGATGATGAGGATGAGGATGATGATGAAGATGATGATGATGATGAGAATGATGATGAACAATGATGGTGATGACGATGATGATGAGGAGGAGGATGAGGAGGAGGAGGAGGAGGACAAGGATGATGATGATGACGACAATGATGAGGAATAATGATGACGATGATGATAGGTTTAGTTGAAACTTTGCTTTGATTTTATTTTCAAGCATTTCCAATGGAATGATGATGATGAACAATGATGAGGAGGAGGAGGAGGAGGATGACCATGATGATGATGACATTGATGATGATGAGGATGATGACTATGATGATGATGAGGAGGAGGAGGAGGAGAATGATCATGATGATGACAATGATGATGATGATGAACAATGATGGTGATGATGAGGAGGAGGAGGATGAGGATGACGAGGATGATGATGATGATGAGGATGATGATGGTGACGATGATGAACAATGTTGGTGATGATGATGATGAGGATGATGACAATGAGGATGATGATAATGATGACCATGATGAGGATGATGATGATGATGATGATAACGATGACAATGATGATGAACAATGATGGTGATGATGATGACGATGATGACGATGAGGATGATGATGATGATGATGATGACGACGATGATGATGATCATGATGATAGGTTTAGTTGCAACTTTGGTTTGATTTTATTTTCAAGCATTTGAAATGGAATGATGATGATGAACAATGATGATGAGGAGGAGGAGGAGGATGACTATGATGATGATGATGAGGCTGATGATGATGATGATGAACAATGATGGTGATTATGATGATGAGGAGGAGGAGGAGGAGGATGAGAATGATGAGGATGATGATGATGATGATGATGGTGAACAATGTTGGTGATGATGATGATGAGGATGATGAGAACGAAGAAAGATGAGGATGATGACTATGATGATGATGAGGATGAGGAATATGATGACGACTACAATGATGATGAATAATGATGGTGATGATGATGATGAGGATGAGGATGAGGATGAGGATGAGGATGATGACAACGATGATGAGGAACAATGATGATGATGATGATAGGTTTATTTGAAAATTTGCTTTGATTTTATTTTCAAGAATTTGCAATGGAATGGTGACGATGAACAATGATGATGATGATGAGGAGGAGGAGGATGACAATGATGAGGATGAGGATGATGACTATAATGATGATGATGATGATGATGATGATGATGATGATGATGACGATGACGATGATGATGATGATGATGAACAATGATGGTGATGATGATGAGGATGAGGAGGAGGATGATGAGGAGGAGGAGAATGAAGAGGATCATGATGATGATGATGCAGATGATGAACAATGTTGGTGATGATGATGATGAGGATGATGAAAATTATGATGATAAGGATGATGATTATGATGATGATGATGAGGATGAGGGTGATGACGATGACAATGATGATGAACAATGATGGTGATGATGATGATGAGAATGAGGATGAGGATGAGGATGAGGATGAGGATGAGGATGATAGGTTTAGTTGAAACTTTGATTTTATTTTATTTTCAAGAATTTTCAAAGGAATGATGATGATGACCATGATTATGATGATGAACAATGATGATGATGAGGATGATGAGGAGGATGATGAGGAGGAGGAGGATGATGATGACGATGATGACAATGATGATGAACAATGACGGTGATGATGATGATGATGATGATGAGGAAAAATGATTATGATGATGATGATGATAGGTTCAGTGTTGGAGGCCTCCCTTACCCTCCATTAGCCATAGGAAAGGAGCTTAAGACCTCATAATGACACCCATGGGCCTAAGAAGAAAGTAGTGGTGAAGAATATATTGTAAAAATACTCGAAATAATCATGAAGACGAAATCTTTGTTGAAGAACGTTAGTCATTAAATGAGATAAACGTTAGTGAGTAAATTCTCTAAATGTTAGGCAAGGACGTGCGCGCGTTTAACTATCCGTGCACATAAATACGTGCATGGTATTATACATGCATACATGTGCTTAAATACTTGTGTGTGCACCTATTACTAGTTAAAAAAATAGAGATCTAGATTCCCAGGATTGCTACCAATTTTCACGGGTTTTATTTTGTTGTTCGCATGTTTTGTGCTCCTGAACTATGTAATTTGGATCACAATCCATCACCACTCTTTTATCTATTGGATATAATCTCACTCTTGGAATCTAACAAACATATTCAGTAGTCTTGGAATTTAGTGGAAAGATTCACACTACAAGTTTTCATTGCAAGAAGATATTATTTTGAATAGGTATGGTGAATTGTAAATAATTGTTTTAATTCACAAGATTTCAAATCATTTCATTGATTTATGTTTTATGATATGACTACAACAATATCTCTCTCATAGACAACATTTAATTTCACAAGATTAAATCCCAACTTCACATCTAAACAAGTCTCATATTCTCCATACAAGATGAAGTATGCAATGTTAACTAATTTACATTTGCACATGAATATATTTTGATTTCACACAATGATGGCATAGATGAAGTTATCTCTTGAGACTCTTCAATTTAAAAAAAAACCTTTGAAGTAATCATGGGAGAGGGTCCATATTGAATAGTTCACCAAGTTTTCCATATTCTCTATTCAAGATGAAGTATGCAATGTAGACCAATAATCATTTGCACATAAATATATTTTAATTTCCCACAAGGATGGCATAGATGAGGTTCTCTATTGAGACTCTTCAATTTGTATAAAAACCTTGGAAGCAATCATGGGAGAGGGTCCATATTGAACAGTTCACCAACTTGTCCATGCTGTCCTTTTCATGCTAGATTTATCATAACATGCCTTTGAGCTTGACACGGATGCCTCTACCTCAATGATTTCTCCTTTTTCAAGGGATTTGCAACCTCCTCATTGTGTAATTAGTCAATTTGTTCTCTTAATAGTGAACTTGTAGCTTAATGAGTGTAATTTATTCAATTTATTCCCAAGACATCCAAACACCAACTTGTGTCTTCCCTCACAACTAATGTGGCATATTACGTGTAATGTCATCTCGTCTGAAGGTGTTGGAAATGAAGAATATTTCACTCATCTTCTTTTGACTTCCAATAATTTTTGAACAAAAAGGAAGTCATAATCCTATAGCTGTAATACCTGCAAACTTGACTCTCTTTACTTGACTCAAATAGAGTATAGAAATGAAACTTTGGTTCGAACATAAAGAGAAACCTTTATTTAATGTTTATATATTAATGCCAATAATTAGCATACTAACATATCTGTAATTTAGTTAATTATGTTGGAACACATCATGTATCTTGTATAATGGAACTAATACCTTATTTGTTGCTTCTTATGTAGGGGTAGACCTCATATTTTTGATAAAGAAAATTTTGGACATGGGAAAATCACGTAACATAGTAAGAAAAAATAGAAGGAATATGCCCATTGAAAAGGAAAATGAGGTAAGAGAAAAGGCCAGGTTGGCAATGGAGAGAGTGAGACATGGTACAGACATTTCCACTGATACTGCGATTGATCCTAACAGAGTTGATGACATAAAAACCTCTACTTCATAGCCATGGGTGAAGCGGTTGCATCCAACGGACCCAACTCAAGTTACAACATCAACAAAGTCTCCAACCAACAATCCATCAACAAGACATGTTGAATATCTTGAAGACATAGGTATATTGAGAGACATTGATTATGAAGAATTGGACCTAGGAGAAATGATTAATTTGCAATCCCTCCAAGAATACCACAACCATGTCAAGCACACTCCAAATATGGACTGACATGTGAATGAAGCACCACAACAAAGAAGCCCTGAGATCCGTAGCTCATGTCCACCTTCCCTACTTCGACTTTCTACTGTAAGAAAAAGGACTCCTAGACGTATCCATGTGGATGAAAGTTGTATGTCAGGTCTTGAAGGTAAGTTTCCCAAATGCACTATCGATTGGCTATGTAACAAATTAATGAAGGAATATTTTGAATCCAAAGGTGATGCAAGTAAATGTCAATTATTATTATGTTTGTTAAAGTCAAATTGCTTAGTTGTTGTTAAGAGAATTATGGGCATAAAGATAGTTACAAGTTCAGAAGCTAACAATCATATTGTTAGAAATATACAATCTTCTTTAAATGTGATTGGGAAGAGGTCTCGTACTAAATATCTTTGTGCAGCTCATCATGTGTTATCATAATCATTTGTAAGAAAGTCCACACAGCAATGTCGCCTCCTTTCACACACTTCTCAGAATCAATTGTAAGCAAGTCCACATGTCAAACGCTTCCTCGACACAACACAGACTGAAATCTATGAGAGATTCAAGAATAAGCACACACAATTGAACATGGGCCAACGGTACTTTGGGAAATGTAAACCATGGTACGTTCATATATGCATTGATCGAAACACATGCTGTTGCAGATACCATGTAGAATATGAATATTTTTATGACATGTATAAACATATATATATTGTGATTTGCATACTAACCTTGAGCAGGTATGCAATGAATATATAATACCACCGAATGCATCCAAATACTTTATCGTCAGCATTAAGTGTCCAAGGCATGAAGGACAAAAATACTATGGAAAATCATGTCTATATGGGAATTGTTCCAGGTGCAATGGGTTTTCTCTTTTGAACCATTGCATTCATGGAAGCGATGAGCATAAATTTGGAAATATGAGTGTGGAGATGGATTAGAGGAATTTTTAGGTCTAAAATGGGCCGCCTAAGGAAAATAATAAAATACTATTTATTAATTTTGGAGGAAAAAAGAAAAAAACTACTTTTTGTGTTCGTATTTTTGACATATCTCCCTGTGTTTTTACTCAAATTTCAATTGGGAGAGCTCGTTGGATGTGGAATTTGATTTCACATCGAACGAGTACCCACACTGTATACTTTTGATAGACCTCACTACCCCAAAACAAGAAATACCTTAAAAACATAATGATGACATCATCAACACATGTATTTACGTATTTCTTGTTTTTGGGGTAGCGGGGTCCATCAAAAGTATGCAGTGCAGGTACTCGTTGGATGTAGAATCAAATTCCACATCCAGTAAGCTCTCCCGATTGAAATTTGAGTAACACAGGGAGATATGTCAAAAATACAAACAAAAAGTAGTTTTTTTATGACGAATATGTCAATTCAACCATTATGGTTAACTCATTTTATTGGAATTCTATTGGTTCTTGAATTCCAACTCATAAGAACTTATTATTGGTGCGTTTTCTCAGAAGGCCCATTTTAGACCCCAAATTTCCTCTAATGCAGAGCTTCAAGTAAGTAACCTATCAATCAGATAGTGCGAAGGAAAGTAAAAAGATTGCATTGGTGAAGTCATAGGTGCAAATGATTATTGCAAGTTTTTCCTCTTACATGTTCATTTTGTACATATACATTATTTAAAGGTCACATTGTAATACGACCCTTGTTTTCATGGCAACAGGTACATGTATGTGAGTTTTTGATGGAGTTCTACAAGAAAATCGACCAGTATCTTCAACATGTGCATGTAGCGCAATGGAAGGATCAGTAGTACAGAAAATGTAGGGACAAATTTCCCATTGGGACCATATTGTCAATTGTGGATTTTGCAGAAAAATACACCCTTCAGCCACAAAATGAAATTCAAAGTCAATACTACTATTTCGACCAAGTCAGCATCATGGTACATATTATGTATAGGCATGGCCCTGAGAGCAGCATTAACAACATGATAATACAGAAGGAGACAAAATTTTACATAAGGGATGACAGATGCCATGATCTGCATTATGTGCAACACTGTTTTCGAATTTTCTATGATCAGCTAAAGGAGGGAGATATACATATGGATCAACATTAGATATGGTCAGATGGTTGTGCGGTCTAGTTCAAAAATGCCCAAGTATTCTAATGGATGAGTATGTTACATAAGACTTATAATGTGCTGCATATATGGAACTAATTTGAGATTGTGCATGACAAAGGTGAGCATGACGGGGTCGGTGCATGCATAAATAACTCACTACGAAGGGAGGAGATGAGGTTTACCAGAAACCCCCATATCAAAGATGCAGAATCCATAGTTCAATGGTGCTCTACAACAATGTCTTACCGAACTAAAGTGCAACATACATCAACAGGGGTAGGAAGGCTAGTTATAAATTTTGGCATGTGGTTTACATAGATCGATCACATTCCTATAGTTGCGTCACAGTACAAGGAACACGTGAATTTCATTCAGTTCAAAGCTCAAACAACCCCCTATTTGAAATATGGACGTGGAAACTTGCACGATTTTGCATCCCTTGTAGCAGTGGTGAATGGGATGAATGCAAATGCATGGACTGGGTTGATGATTGGGATCATGTGTCACTTGTAGTAGACCCACATGTAGTCATTGAAATAACCCACTTAGAGGAGGGCCAGTCAATGATTTCTATTGAATACGACCATATCTCATATCTTGTACAACCAGGACACATATATGCAGTTGTTTCCCCAAAAGACAATGAATGGGGCATGGATTATTGGTTGGTACAATGCATTCGAGGTAAGAAAATCCTGAACAGATCATTGATTGATGATGAAGGAAATGAATTTCCTATTGGCTCTATGGTAGTTGAGGGTAAACATCTTATACTAGATGGGAAATCAAGAAGAACCAGTGGGCATGTATTCGTGGATTACAGACCAGGTTCTGTGGTCTATCACTTCACAAACTTGATTGTTTGCAGGAACATCCATCTACAGACAATGTCAACCAAGAAATCAACCATGGTACGTTACTTCTTGCCTCATTCAGAGCACGATAGATTGATGGAAGCAATTAGCAAGAGAGAGGATCTAGCTGGCTATATTGAATGAGATTGGGTAATTGCACTTACACTCCACTTGGATGCCAGTTCCATCAGTGATTGAAATTGACAGCTACTATTAAAAGACAATACAATCATGGTAATTTACTCCGCTTTCTATGTGAACTCTGCAAAATCCTTTCCCTTTCGATCTATATCGTTGTCATGTTTGAATATATAGCATGTATAAATACTTATTACCGAGTATGATCTATTTTATGCACCGTACTTGCTTAAACCACATTTACAAAGATGGGTGGACATATGTTACATGGATTGATAACGGTCACATGAATACCAACTAATATGGAGTACGCATGTAACAGATGTCCATCCATCTCTGTGTCCTCCATATCTATTTTTCTTCATGTGATCGTTATCAATCCATGTAACAGATGTCCATCCATCTCTACAAATGTCGATTTAAGCAAGTACAGTGCATAAAACAGATCATAATTGGTAATAAGTATTTATACATGCTATATATTTAGACATGAAATCGATATAGATGGAAACATAAAGTATTTTGCAGAGTTCACATAGAAAGTAGAGTAATTTATCATGATCGTCTTGTCTTTTAATAGTAGCCATCAATTTCAATCACTTATGGAACTGGCATCCAAATTTTGACGTGTTAGCTTTCACAAGCACACAATTCTCTACAATTGACTATTTTTACTGGAGACAATTGACTATTTTATCCATCCCTTTCACACTACTTCTTGTTAGCCACTAAAGCTATGCAAGAATACAAATTTTCATCATTTGCATTCTCAATTCCTTCTGTTCTTTTTAATTAGAGATTGAATTTTTTTAATGTAACTTTTAAGTGAAAATGTTTGATGCATGTATCTTCAATAGACACCCTTCACTGGTTTAATCTTTCACCCATGTTTATCTTACCTTTTCTACAGAAGTTTAAAATATATGCCTAGCCTCATTGCTATGATAAACAATACAAGATCAATCCATAGTAGGTTTTTGGGTTTCCATTTAATATTGGAAAAAACTTCTAATGTGGTGTAAGAAACTTATAAATAAGCATGTGATTAATAAAAATGTTGGTCAAAAGTGAGATATTATTGCAACTAACTGAAACATGCTTATTTTTTGTGGTCTTCCATTAGGCTTGTATTGCATCTTTTCAGGTTTAAAGTTTTTCCAAAATTGGAGGGAGGAAATATTGTTAGGAAACCAACATCATGTCCTTCACAGGTTTTCTTACTCCGAACTTTATATTGTTCTCTACATGTCCTTCCTGGTAAACCACTATATTTGCAAATTTCTCTCCAATTTGTGTTGCATCGGGCTACTAATCAAAAAATAATTGCTCTAATATTGTTAAATGGTATTTGACTTGTGCATTATGCTTTATTCTCTAAATTTTAATTGTTATTCTAGTAAGTTTTTATCCTTCTTCTATTTGAGTCAAAAATTAGAATTGAATGTGAAAGCAAAAGGTATAACATAGATAAAGGTCAAATATTTGTTCATGTTTAAGAGATACAGTTTCTATCATATACCATAGCTAAATACACCCATCTTAAGTCTTCTGGGACAACTTGGATTATGTTTTTCCAAGTAACATTTCTTCTATCTTTTTTTGGAGAAATATAGTTTCTTGCTTGCTTGCATATTAAGTGTTCCAATCGGGACATAGGCGGTGGTAGAGATATTAGATAGTATACTTCCTTCCACATCGATGGAAAGCAAATGACATTCAAGAGATATCAGAGTTGGACTTTCTCACTATGGAGTATGACACTTGAGTAGTATGATAATTTTTCATTCCTTGTGTCACATATAATCATCATGCCCAATATTTGTTGTGTTGGACCCAAATCCTTCATTGCAAATTAACTTCCCAAGTCCTTATTCAACCTTTTAATAATGCTCTTACCATGCCCAACAATTAGCATGTCATCTCGAACTGAGAGTGGCCAAGTGTCCCTGAACGACATTTTCATGCGACTTGCAACTCGACATAACTCAGCAATCGGAGGTCAGATCGATGATCCATCGACTCCGTTGGTCTCTTGGCATGCCACTACCTCTAGTGGGACCTCTCCACCATGTTTGCAAGGCCCAGTGGCTCCATGGTTCATTGATTTCGTAAACTAGAGTTTTACTCAGTTTCCTTCAATGCAACTCTCGAATTGGTGGGTCAACTTTACAAAACCCTACATAGTTCCAGTCTTGGTGGTGTTCCCATATCGACATTGGACATACACACTTTTCGGAGCCAATGGCATGCAATCCCGCTACTCCGTTTGGTTTTTCGCTCCCGGAATAAGAGTGACCAAGTGTCCCTGGACGACATTTTCATGTGACTTGCAACTTGACATAACTCAACAACCGAAGGTCAGGTCGACACACCATCCACTCCATTGGTCTCTTGGCATGCCAGTACCTCTAGTGGGCCCTCTCCTATGCATTTGCATGGCCCAGTGACTCCATGGTTCATCATTTTTGCAAACTAGGGTTTTGCTCAGTTTCCTTCAATGCAACTCTCACATTAGTGGGTCAACTCTGCAAAACCCTCCACCATGCCAGTCTTGGTGGTGTTCCCATATCGGCATTGGCCATGCACACCTATCGAAGCCAACAACATGCAATCTTGCAGCTCCATTTGGTTTTTTTCTCCCGGACCGAGAGTGACCAAGTGTCCCTGAACGTCATTTTCATGCGACTTGACATAACTCGACATAACTCGGCAACCAGAGGTCGGGTTGATGAGCTGTCCACTCTATTGGTCTCCTGGAATTCCATTACCTCTAATGGGCCCTCTCCACTGTGTTTGCATGGCCCAGTGACTCCATTGTGCATCGGTTTCGTAAACTAAAGTTTTTCTCAGTAGATTTATTGATGTTGTAATTTGTTGTAATAAGAGGTTCTGCATATGTTATATGCTTGGAAAGAGTGCCCTTAAGGGATGTATTTTCATGGTGTTAATGTACACTTGGACTAGGTTTTATTTTGTTGGCTTGTTTTGTGATATTAAGATAAAGATAAGTGAAATGTTGGACCATAGTGACCACCTTCACACACATGTTGAGGAGAACAAATGAGCATAGTAACCACCTTGGCACACATATTGAGGATAAGCATTGGAGCATTGTAACCACCTCTGACACATATGTCGAGGAGCATTGGGAACAAGAATATGTGCTACACAACTAGAGGAGGAATGCATTACATGATGAAAATTGGATATGCATGAGGACACTAGGGTTTATATATGTAAGTAAACCTTGGAGAAGGAGATATAATACTAGAGGAAGTGATGGTTGTCTTGTAGAATCTATAGCTCTTGTTGTGAAGAAAAAGTAGGTAGAATTAGGGTTCCAACCCTCTAGAAGATAGAAAAGAGATAATGTATTTGGTGATAGTGCAGTCTTGTTCTTGTGTGATACGTGGAGGTTAGGGAAATACCATGGAAAACTTAACTTGATAAGTCTCGAGCTTCTTTTGATTCCTTGCTTAGAAGAAGATTTTTTTAAGTTTATTTGATTTTCCATGGAGATCTTGGTGCTTGTGTTGAAGCAATAGACAATTACCTAGGGTTTGAGGAATCATCCTAGGATAGACATGTTGACATCGAAACTAGTTCTAGACTTGTCTGAAATTCCATGTGCTTCTATGATGAAAGATGATTGCGGTTTCTAAACCCTAACGAGGAAAACAATTCTAGTGTGGATACATTAATGACAATAATGATAGTTTGGGGCTAGCTTCGCTTATGGTTTCCAAATATATATACATACATATCATATATATACATATACATAAGAACTGTTTCAGTTGTCTAAATATTGTGTACTTGGAGATTTGAGTTTTAGCTTATATTATCTTTATGATTGGGTAAATTATAGCATTGTTTATGCATGCTAATTTGAGATAATTTTGGGTTGAATTTGTTAAGTAGACTTTAATTGTGTTTATTTCGTTAGATATCCTAAGTGCAAACCTTTGTATAGGTCATCATGCACTTGTGTACACCCAAAGAGAACATGTCGCTACCAAAGGAAGGATCAATAGGGATGACAAGATAGGAAGTGAGTGGCTAAGATAGGAAGAAAAGGAAGTGACATTAGGCCATGATAGGTGGCTAAGAAAGCTATTAGGGCTGCCCTAAATAGGATATTATAGTCAAGAAGTTAGGGTAGCTTAGGATGAGTTAGTGGTCTGTCTTATGGTTGCCTAATAGGTAGTACTACAGTCTAGTTTGATAGGAATTCCTAGGGTTAGTAAAGGTTAGAAAATGGAGTAGAAGGCCTGTTGATATGGACAAGGCAAGTACAAAACACATGTAAGAAGAGATCATATATTTTTTACTTATTTCACTATGGTTTATAAAAGGAGTGCTCATGAAGCTCTAACCCTAGCTTATGTAAAGTAATCCATGCTTAAGCTTTGAAGTATTTCATTTGATTAGTATATAAAGAATACATGGAATATGACTACAAATCCTAGGCATGCTCATAGACAAACAAAAAGGTATTTTATAAGAGCCCACAAAAGATGGTTGGGTAGGGTTGGTGTTAGGGTTTTCCTCCTGGGTTTAGGTTTTCATCATTGATTCTAAACCCTATATTATGCATGCTAACCCCAAAACACCATTTGGGTCAGGGTTTCCTCATTGATGATAAAGCCTAGGTTATGCATGCTGACCTTTAAACTTCAGTTAGGGTTAGGGTTTCCTCATTGATTCTAAACCCTAGGTTATGTGTGCTAACCCTTAAATCGTTAAAATTACAACAAGTACAATAAATCATTAAAATTACAAGTGCTCAATAGATCGTTATAGAAGACACATATTCATGAACTTGTTTCATTTTTTATTTTTCAAGGAAGAACAATTTTTATGGGATGTTTTCATTTCAATTATGCATGTGGTTGAAGCATGTTAGTAGTGTTTATGGGAGGTTATCATCATATCGTACAAAGTCAACCTCTTTTTCAACCAATATAAAAGTATTTCCAACCAAGCATTTAACATTATGACAGTCCTATATTTCACTTTTTAGCTTGTCAAGACAATGGTAAAATCTTTTTAAGTAAACATCAATGATAAACAATTTTATAAGTGAAACGTTTCCAAGCCAATGGGACTATTAAACCAAATCAAATTTCCATTCAAGTAAAATGTCTTATGACAAGTCAAGATGTAATTTCCAGTCAAGTAGGAATGATAAGAAGTATACTCACTTGGCTTTTGATGACACAATGACTTGCAAGCAATTTGAGGCCTTTTCTAGTATTTTGCCAAGTTATGGATGTTTATATACCACTGTCCAATTTGTTTAAGTATGGCTGGGAATGATTGTTTATATATAGTCCCTTTAGGGTGTCTTTGTGCCACTTTAAAATGGGTTATGGACAAATTTGAGGTGAGCCGTTAGTGAGTGGGTAAGATAGGAAGGCAAGGAAGTGACCTTAGGCTATGATAGGTGGGTAAGAAGGCTATTAGGGCTACCCTAAATAGGATATTATAGTGAAGAAGTTAGGGAAGCTTAGGATGAGTTAGTGGTGTTATAGGGCTGTCCAAAATTGATATTACAGTCAAAGATATAGGGAGAGTCGTGGGGGTCTAAGTAGTGTGGAAATGAAAGGAATAAGCCTTGCTTTAGAGAGAGGGAAAGGTAGGAGTCTAGGGAAAGCGTTTTAGCAAGGGTTAGGCTAGAATATAATGGTTTAGGTGTGTCTTATGTATGCCTAATAGGTAGTATTACAGTATAGTTTGATGGATAGTCCTAGGGTCAGTCAAGGTTAGAAACTGGAGTAGAAGGAAAAAGGTTAGAATGTTACTATGTAAATACCAAAGGAAAACAAGTGCTTTCTATTGCAATTTGGGCAATGAATAAGACTATAGGTGTTAGTATGTTGGTTCAATATGAGATAGGATTCTATAGGAGTTAGAGTTCAATTATCATTGTGATTTTACACGTTTATTCATTTGTGTATTTTTTTGTTGACTAACCTACAGTATTAAATTTTTTATGCATTTTATTGTGAACATATGGACTTTATTGCTTCGCCAACATTAAGTATTGAAAGCGCATAAACTGTAAAATACTACTGCATTCAACATAATGTAGGTAAATCTGTAATAAAAGGAAAAGTAATATAAAGAAGTACAAAATGATATATTAATATACAAAATATGGAAACTCGTGCCAAAATGGCAACTCGTGACATATACAAAATATGGCAACTCGAGCCCTATACAAAATATGGCAACTTGTACCAAAATGCCACATCATGGCTAGTGTACATAGGAGGGTCTCTCAATCCTCCTACCCACCCTTGGAGCTCCCAGGTGCAACTCCAAAATCGATCTTCCTCTTCTTCAAGCTAGAGGAAGCTCGGTTCTTGTGGCTGCTTCAACCACCTCCCCTTGGGCTTTGAAATGACAACAATCAAATTTCAACTCCTACAGGCAATTATACAAGTGTAAAAAACAATTTAAATATAAAAATTACATTTTCAAATTTTAAATAGCTCACCAAAGATGATACCGTAAGTGGTGAGCGGGCTACCCTCCTCTGTGATCCAAGTCTCTTGGAAATGCCACCCTGTAACATTTAAACAGTAAGATAACTCATACAATTTACTACTATGTTAATTTTCGTTAATATTCCACGATATTCGTAAACTAATCAATCTCACTATGAACACAGCATGCTGGTCATAGGGCTAGCAGGTGGAGCAGTGGGCTGTACAACCTTATCTGATGCTAGGGTGGATGGCATAGTGGAGGATGTAGCCACATAAACTTTGCCTACAACACTAGGGGCCACGGTGGGAGAGGGCATTGACTGGAGTGGGCAAAGTGGTGATGTACAACGATAAAAGAAAACTGGCTGTAGAATGGAATGAGCTACCCTGGAAGAGGAAATGAGGGTGGTGGGGGAATATGGGGGAGGGGGATGAGGTCTGGGATGGGGTGGAGGGATGGGTGAATGTGGATGGATGGTGTGATGTTGTCAGAGGGGGGAAGGTGGAAACATGGGAAACTACAAGGGAGGGGGTGGATGGGTGGGGCATGGGGGGGAGAGCTAGATGGAAGTGAGGTGGTTGGTGGGAGGCAAGGGATGGATGGAACGGGGTGGGGAGGGATGCAGAGAAAGGGACATGTATGCCAGGGGCTACACCTGGCATATATGGTGGGAAAAAGTCATTTGGTGGAGAGATAGTGACACTGATGTGCCTATGTAGTGGGACCTACATACATATTCATGGCATCATGTATTAGTACATAAAAAATATAAATATACAAATCTAAGCCATCAAAAACTGAAATTAAATTTATACTTTATTACAAGATACCTGCTCACGAGGGGATCTATTGATCCTTGGTGGGGATGGCAGGTCACTCAATCCTGTAGACACCTATTCATTTGCACAAAAATATTTAGTTTCAATTACTAAATATTAACTACATTGGACAACAAGATTAACTAAATATGGGTTGACAATTTAAATAAATATGCAACGATTGACAAGAACTAATTTAGTGATACAATAGAAGTCACAAATCAATCAAGCGACATAACATCAATTATAAGATAGTGATAATAACAGTCCCAAACTTGCATAATAATTTTTCTTTTAATTTATGATTTTGAGGGATGTTACATTTTTCTCTATTTTAGAGAATATCCAAAAAGTTTATGGGCTTACTCCTTAAAATTTCTCATTGATCCTTGAAATGATATTCAAAAATCATATGCTTGGCTTGTGCAATATCAAAGGATGGATGATTTGTAGGGTAAGCATTTGTCATATTTTCCCTAACTATATATTTGAAAATTGTATCCATTATTGATGTTAAAGTTTCCTTATAGATGAATTAGTTGACTAGTTAGCCCTACTAAACCTTGCTTATGCTTCATTTCCTTTATGGTCTAGAGATTTGACATGGCTATGAGTTCTATTTTCCTCCTATTTCAAACCTAATTTTTTAAGGTATCCTAATTGAGAATACCCTTCTTAGTACATTTTCTTCAAAGTTTCCATTATAGGTAGCATATTGAGCAGATGATGGTTATTTTCACATATTCAATTCTTGACAATACAACTAAGACCCAATTCATTAATTACCAATTTAATTATCTAACCCATCATCTTGGTGCACCTCCATGTAAATGTTTTCCACATAAGTTTTTTCTAGGTCCCTCATTTTCTCACCAATGTCAAACATACTTCCTATATTGTTACGAATTAAGGTGAGATAACATTTCATCCATTTTTGAAGGAATTGAATGAATTTTAAGATAGTGTGGCAAGATATTTTTTTTCTCTCATGACCTTGTTAGAAAATCAAGATCGCGGAGCAATAACAATAAAGAATAAACACGATGCAAATATTATTTAACAAATTACAAGAGAGACACATATATTGGATGACAAGATTAACTACTGACATTAAATTTAATTACTGAAAGAAAACTACCCATGTGTATGGTGTCGCGATGTCCTCTGCAGCTGCCATGGCTCCATCTAGGTCGAAGGAACCAGCGTCCTCCCGCCCGTTTTTTGGAGACTCGACATTGAATAGTTGAAAAAAAATAAAGTCATCAACATCTAATTCTAAGTTAAATTTATTAGAAATTATGACATTAAATAAAACAATAACTAACCTAGTGTACGTAGCTTTCTATGCCATGCTTCTACATGGGAACCTCGCATGGATGCCCACAATGAGAACAACGATGTGGCACTTGTCTCGTCGAGCTGGATCGATCCACCTGGCTACCACATGTATCTACTCTCCCTCACCCAGCACCAGTAGACCGTGCAGAAGTGTGTTTCTCGGGGGGTCCTGCTCGCTCTGCGAGGACATAGCCACAAATGCGGTATGCCTGAGAAGGTGTAGTGTGGCATGTCTAACCGACTCATGGATCTCATCTAGCCTGCTACCTGACTCAGGGGGTTGAGGAGGCGGGTTTGGATCTCGCCTAGGTGTAGCAGGTACTTTGGGTGGGTTCCGGTGGGCGTGAGGTCGATCTTGGGAAGAGCCAAAATCGACACCATGGAACTTGGTGATGTCAAAGTAGTTCACATGGAACCCTAACACAAACACAGCCCACAGTTTCCTAAGAAAATATGGTGGGACCTCGACATTATTGCATGGAGGCTTGTCGAAAACCATGAACCATCTCTTCCTTCAGTTTTCTCTCCATGGCTGGTAATTACACCAGTCGATGCAAACTCACCTCTTTCTCACATCTAGAGGTTGTCCTATTTTAGGATCTGTAAATTTTCTCCACACCTCGTCTTTTGTGATATTCAGGTTTTTTAAATCCTCTTTGGATATACCAGTTCTATAATACACTCTCATTCGAGCCCTATATTCGCTCAAACCAGTTATCTCACTGTGGGCAATGTTGATAGATTCTATTATGTTTTGTATTGATGTGGCGAGGGAAAGCCGAGAGGGTTCCCTCGTGTTCTTTAGTTCATCACTCAAAATTCTTAATTGGTTTAAATCCCCGTGTAATTCATCTTCGGGGTTTTCTTCATTTAATTCGGGGTTTGGGTCCTCTTTTGGTTTGTTTCATTCCTTTATTGGGATGGTTCATTGGTATTTGTCATTGTGGTTAGGTAATTTGTACTTGCAGTATCAAATTTTGCCCATCTCAATTGATTTTCAATTTTTTAAATTTTGTATTTTATTTTAAAAACATTAAAAACAATGAAATAAACAAAAAAAATTGCATTCTTACTCTATTTACCTTACTCCAATGTCATTTTAGGCTATTTGCACAAGTGTGTTGGGCTCCTTGGGGTTCGTTGTCTCCTCCTTCGCACTCACGGGTGGCTATAAAACAAAAACAAATGTTCACTATTTTGTTTTTTGTTTTTTTTTTAATATAAGGACATGTGCACATCCCTATGTGTGATCGTGCTCAATACGCCCGCGCGTCTACATGCACGTGCACGCTCTTATTGCCCACTCTGGAAATCCAGCGTGGAGGTTCGACACTGCCGAAGCGGAAGCGCGTGCATGCATCTAGGAGGTGCGTGCGCGTTGTCGATTTGGTCCGCTTGCACGCTCCCACTGCATTATATTTGGGTAGCAGGTTCTTGCGGGCGCCCTAAAGTTGAAAGTTGAAGTTGCCTAAAAATTAGAAGACTTCTTTTGTTGGAATTAAATTTTTTTGATGTAACAAATTCAAAATTTAATTTTGTTTTAATCATGATTTTGATGGTAGAAATGGATTCAACACCTTCATAAACCTTATAGCACCCAAAAATCCAAAATTTAATAACTGTAACATGATTTTTGAGAAATTCCAACCAAATTTGTTCAAAATCATGCCAAAACAATCCAACTATTCCAACGTAGACTTTTCAAACTATGCCTATAAAGTTTAAAGAAAATAAATATATTTAACTTAGACTTTTCAAACTATGCCTATAAAGTTTAATAAAAATAAATATATAAATTTTATTAATATAGTATATAAATTTTATTAATATAATATATAAATCTTATATTTATTTCAAAATAATAATATTTAAATATTTAAAATTTGTATTTTACTTTTTCAATATTTTTAAAATAAAATATTAATTTCCCCAAATTTAATATATAAAAAAACATAAACTAAATTTACATTAATATAATTTATTAATGTATTTAAATTTAAACTTCACTATAATTTTTTTTAAGCTACCAGATTTTCTTGTCCTCTAAATATTGTAATAGATCTGCGGTTGATGCTATCTATAGTTAATGCTATGATTTGAAGCGTATGCGTACAGAATAATATCAATTTTGAATGCTATGATTTGAATAGAATAGAATACGCCCATGAGGATATTAGAATATAAACATATATTAAGTTGACAAAGGAGAGTGCTCTATTTAATGTTTTTGGTACGATATTCTTAGTTTTGGTTTAATTATTATAAATAAAAAATGATTAAATAAAAAAATATCAACGTGATAATGTCATATATATTGATTAATTGAAAAATATCAACTTGTTAGTGTCGTATCTATTAATTCTCCCCCAATCAGGACTTCTAAAATATAGATGAAAAATGTCGACATGCTGTTTTCGACATGAGATTTTATTCAGTCGTTCTAACTAAACTCTACATTTAATGTTCTGTAAGACTTTAACAATAACACATGTCCGACCTTCATTGTATTGATCACCGTTTCAGTAGACTGGTCATGGGTTTCTGAACGTGATGATCAATCGTTAAAACTGTGCCCTACTCCCCCACTCGGACCTGATGGAAGTTTGTTGAAGGGCATCGTAGTAATTAATCTTTGTGCCGTTGCTGATGCCTTCCTGTGCTTCATGGACCCAGCGCCATTGATGTATTTGTGGCCTACTCCTCGACTTGGACCAGAAGGAAGTTTGTTCATCTTCAATGTATTTGTATTGCCTGCATTCATCTTCACAGGGCCCAAGGAATTGATGTAATTGTGACCTACTCCTGGGCTTGGACCAGAAGGAAGTTTATTCTTCAATATATCTCCCACTTCGACATAAACTCCAGATTTAACAAGATTGTGATGATCACATGGAATTGTATCAGGTACTGGGTCTGTTACAATAATATTCCTCTTTTTCAGGACTCTACCTGCAGCATCCACTGCACCTTGATTCAATAATATTGCTGCTACTGAAATCAAGAAGAAGAAAAACAAGCTGCTGCCTGTCTTCATGACCCTTCTTAGATGATGACGTTAGTGCAGGTGCCTCTCACGTCAATCAATCAAAGAAATGGAATGGAATGGAAATAATTATCTCTCTTAATCTGCTATTCCAGACAGACTAAGAAAGCTCCAAATGACACCAGGAATACAAGAAACGAACAAAAATAATTCTTTGAAACTGGCTCGTACTGATGAGATGCAATTCCCAACGATATCAGTTGAAGTTGAATGAAATCAGGAGGCGATGTATTTATATATACAATGGCAAGGGCAGGTGAGCATATTCAGGTTGAATAGCTGACCGGACCAATAGCTCCTGAGAAATCAAGCCGCGTAAGATCGTGGAAAGTTTCTTCCCAAGTTTGGTGAGACTTGACTGATTCCTTAGATTAATCGCTTACTCAGCCTTTCGTGTTCTTTCATTAAGATATATTTGATTGAAAATTGTGGGTTGTGAAATTTGCGCTCCCTAGTTCGAAGGTCATGAACAGCTTTGCTTTGAATGTTGCAAGTGTTTTAATATAAATACATCAACTTCGTATTCTCGGCCCATGCTTCAGATATTGACAACCACTCACAGCCATATGTATTGACTTACAAACATTTGAATGCTACAGTGATTGACATCGTAATATCTTCATATCACTGACCGGACTGAAGCCTTTGCGTCACGATATATGAATGGGAACGCTGTACGAATGTTGGGCTTGACTCTAACAATTTGATCCATTTTGATATAGTTTGACTTTTTATGTCGATAAGAGCACGACCATAGGTTTCGACTTTATCGGACACCCAACAAAACGGAAAAAATGTTATATATGTGAACATTGATTGGTTATTGATTCGAAAGAAAGACAGAGATATCAGTAGAAAAGGTTTAAAATGAAAATGAATTTTACTTATTATTAAGTGGATAGGTGTATATATCTTATAATTTTGAGTGAATTACTATTTATGTTTTTTTTTTTCATCTAATCTAAACAATTGTACTTTTCACATTGATTTTATGGTCGTTCTCCAAAATTAAACTAAAATAAGACAAATGTACTATCCAGACAAATACAAATGTACTATCCAGATTGATTCTTAGAAATAGTCCAAAATTAATAATTAAGATAACTCTCAACTTACAAAAGTACACAATGGAACCATCCTGATAACTCTCAACTTCAATGACATGAGGCTCTGGAATATTCATCAGGATAATAGGCAAAATATTGTCCACGTCCCCTTCAACATATACACTATACTCATCCAAAGGGAGCACAGGGTGACCAAATTCCTCACTTAAGGCCGATGAGGACTCATCATGCTCAGTCCTTTCAAGCTCTCATAGGGAAGAAGGTCTATAATGTAGGTCCCCTCAAGGCCTTTCAAGAGAACTCAAGGTCTAGACAACCTCTTCATCCAAGGCCAAAGTATTATCAAGACAATCATGTGAGCAAGTTGAGTCGATCGCCAAAGCAGGCAGTAGCACGGGATTTTCCTCCTCTGTCCCCAAAGAGGAAAGATCAGGGTCTGCATTAGTTTCACATGAAGCTTGGCAAATGACCTTTGTCGCCGACAACAACATACACTAGTTTAAAGATATCATCTGCTATAAACTTACAATAAGTAATTGTGGCAGATTCTGTGTTTTAGATACCATAGAGAGCTACTTAGCAGTAACTACATATCAGCAGCAGATATGCCGAATATTACGTATGGATAAAAGCAGAGTGATTGCAAGGTTGTTGAATGCAAAGTTTTATACAATGATACAAGTTGTGCGAGGAAGAGGCCTCTGCCAAAACGGGGTAAACTGAAAGCGGCCATTGCAGCCTCTGTTTTTCATAGTATTGTTTCAGCTCTCAAGAAGTCTTGATATTTTTAGGAAAAAAAAATTATCAATCTGTCTTATATATACTTTTACATTTATTTTTAACATATTAATCTTATTAATATAGTTGTCGCTAATGTTATATATTATTTACAATATATATATATATATTGGACAAATAAAAATAAATTAAATATTATTTTAAATTTAAATATTATAAAATTGAACGCAGCTTGATAACCATCTTAATATATATTATTTACAATATATATATATATTGGACAAATAAAAATAAATTAAATATTATTTTAAATTTAAATATTATAAAATTGAACGCAGCTTGATAACCATCTTAATTTTAAGATGGTAGAGAAACTTTTAAATAAAAATTAATTTATACTCAAGTTGTGTATATATGTTCTTTTATTGAATTGCAGCAGTAAATACTTTCACATCCTCTGAAGCCCAGAGTTGCACCCAAAGGAACCGTGAATGCGGCAGTTTGTTTTGACATTTTCTTCCATATTTGAGTTTCATAAAAACATGAATATTTTTTGAATTATTATGTCGCTATTCAGTCTACCGTCTCGCGAGTCGCATCTTGCCCCGATAAACCAAGATTAGGTAAATTAAATTGAGCTTAACCATTGATCAATTTAAAGGAAATATAAAAGATGTCACTTGCATGCGCGATAAAAGATTTAAAATTAGATCGAATCTTTCTTAATATATTGTTACACTGTTGTTGTTTAGGCTTTTCCAAGTCAACAAGTGGATTTAGGAGCGGAGATCTTTAAAATCTGATTTTTAATAAAAGTTTGATAAAAAAATATTTACAAATTTAGAAAGGGTCAGATTAAGTAATATATAAAATTAAATCTTAATTTTAATTGCATTCAGAGAAGCTAAGTGCTCTCAGTCCAATATGGGAGAGATAGTGTCAGGTTAGTCAGGTTATGCTAGTTGCATCAAGAGAAGCTAGATGTCGTGCTCTCAGCTTAGTATGGGGAGATCCTGTCAGGTTAAAAAAACATTATGTTAATAGACATAAATAAATAAATAAATAATTATATTATGGATTACCTTTAATGATTACTAGATATATTTTGATGTGGATTTAGAGTAGAATTTTGATATATTTGATTATTGTTTATTGATTAGAATAAAGCACTGTCATCCAAATAACATTGATGAGATCAATGTGTGTTTAACCTAACACTACACCAACAAGTTTGCTAAAACAAAGAAAGAATATACCAAAATTGGACCTTAATCATAATCATCATCATCATCATATAAATGGACATCAATGGTAATCATCATCATAATGATCATCATATAAATGAAAAAAGTTGGGTTCAATGGAAGTAATCATGTAATCATCATCATCATATAAATGAGATATGTAACATATAAGATAATATTAATAAATCAAAACTAAAGAAAAATTGAGGATTAAATTTCTTGTAAAAATAATTGACAATCTTTACAAGGAACCATTTTTATAAATCCTTCTTT
Organism: Pseudotsuga menziesii; assembly: GCA_001517045.1. NCBI lineage: Eukaryota > Viridiplantae > Streptophyta > Pinopsida > Pinales > Pinaceae > Pseudotsuga > Pseudotsuga menziesii. The sequence goes on along the minus strand of LPNX010720269.1, from coordinate 34,413 downwards.
TGTAGGCTGGTATCCACAAGGATTTTAAATTATGACCTTCTATTTACAACTTCTCATCTTAATTACTTATTACCAATTACTCTAATCTCATGCGATCATCTTTATAAATCCTTGATCATTGATTTCAATTGTTGTCTAAATTGAAACCATAACATAAAAAAGAGAGTATTATTGGAAATAAATCCTTGGTCATCAATTCTAACTATAACATTAAAAAAATAGCATTCTAAATAAAAAAAACTTATTATGTCATTGAAAACAATGTAAAAATATAAAATTAAATAGAATACTAATGAAAGGTGTCACTCCATGGAGTGTAAATGAAAGATTAATTAAATAAATCAATTTAATATAAAAGATATAAATAATAATATAAAGTTGAAGTTTTCTAAATGATTTTTTTGTTAAAATGAAATGTTTTTGATGTTGTAAAATTTAGGAGTTTAACTTTGCTTTAATCATAATTTTAATAATTTTAATAGTAGAAATTGATTCCACGCCCTCATAAACCCTTGAGACACCTAAGAATCCAAAATTTGAACCAAATTTATCCAAAATTGTGTCAAAACAATCCAACCATAAACTTTTCAAACAATGCCTATAAAGTTTAATAAAAATAAATACATAAATTTTATTAATATAATATACAAATTTTATATTTATTTTAAAATAATGATATTTAAATATTTAAAATTTGTATTTTACTTTGTCAATATTTTCAAAATAATATATTAATTTCCCCAAATTTAATATATAAAAAAATAAACTAAATTTACAGTAATATAATTTATTAATGAATTTAAATTTAAACTTTACTATAATTTTTTTAAGCTACCAGATTTTCTTCTCCTCTAAATATTTTAATAGATCTGCGGTTGATACTATCTATAATTAATGCTATGATTTGAAGCGAATGCGTATGCCTACAGAATAATATCAATTTGTAATGCTATGAATTGGATTAGAATAGAATACTTATAGAAGACGTCCATGAGGATATTAGAATATAAACATATAATAAGTTGACAAAGGATAGTGCTCTATTTAATGTTTTTGGTATGATATTCTTAGTTTTGGTTTAATTATTTTAACATAAAAAATGATTAAATAAAAAATTTCAACGTCTTAATGTCGTATCTATTGATTAAAACATAAATATCAACTCGTTAATGTCGTATCTTTTAATTTTTCCCCATCATGACTTCTAAAATATACATGAAAAATTTCGACCTGCTATTTTTCGACATGAGATCTTAGCTAAACTCTACATTTAATGTTCTGTTAGACTTGAATAATCACACATGTCCGACCTTCATTGTATTGATCACCGTTTGTACTTCGTTCTGAACGTGGTGATCAATCGTTCAATGGCGTCGAAGTAATAAATCTCTCTGCTGCTGCTGCTGCTGCCTTTGCAGCGGCATTGATGTAATTGTGACCTATTCCTGGACTTGGACTAGAAGGAAGTTTATTCATCTTCAATGTATTTGTTTTGCTTGTCTTCATCTTCACCGGGTCGAAGGAATTGATGTAATTGTGAAGGAAGTTTATTCTTCAAAGTATTGCCTGCATCTATTTTCACAGTGCCCAAGGAATTGATATAATTGTGACCTACTCCTGGGCTTGGACCAGAAGGAAGTTTATTCTTCAATATATCTCCCACGTCGACATAAACTCCAGATTTAACAAGATTATGATGATCACATGGAATTGTATCAGGTGGGGCTGTTACAATATTATTCCTATTTTTCGGGACTCTACCTGCTGCATCGACTGCACCTTGATTCAATACTATTGCTGCTACTGAAATCAAGAAGAAGAAGAAAAACAAGCTGCTGCCTGTCTTCATGGCCCTTCTTCGATGATAACGTTAGTGCAGGTACCTCTCACGTCAATCAATCAAAGAAATGGAATGGAATGGAAATAATTCTCTCTCTTAATCTGCTATTCCAGTCAGGCCAAGAAACCTCCAAATGACACCAGGAATACAAGAAACGAACAAAATAATTCTTTTGAAACTGGCTTGTACTGATGAGATGCCATCCCCAACGATATCAGTTGAAGTTGAATGAAATCACGAGGCGATGAATTTATATATACAATGGCAAGGGCAGGTAAGCATATTCAGGTTGAATAGCTGACCGGACCAATAGCTGCTGAGAAATCAAACCGCGTAACATAGTGGAAAGTTTCTTCCCAAGTTTGGTGAGACTCGACTGATTCCTTAAATTCATCGCTCACTCAGCCTTTTGTGTTCTTTCATTAATATATTAATTAATTGATTGTTATAACTATGTTAATAGGTGTGTATATCGTAGAATTTTGGGTGGATTATTATTTATGTATTTTTATTTATTGAGGAGAATGAGATAAGTGTATTGTCCAAATTGATTTTATAAGCATTGTCCAAAATTAAATGAAAATGAGACAAATATATTATCCAGATTGATTCTTTATATATTTATATAATGTATGTGTTTCTTTCGTCATTTCTACTACAGAACCTCATGTGACTATATTCCTCCGAGGATGTATACTCCTCAAATGCCAACTCTTCATTCATATTGCTCCATGCATGCTTCCTAAGGTGTATTGATGTAGGAAATCCTAGATGACTCCGCATATGAATACAAGTTTAGTGGACCTTGTATCGTTAATGTCACAATGGATATTTTATCGTTAATGGGAGAGTTGGTATGTGAATACAAATTTAGGGGATTTTAATAGTTCTGTGGTTATCTATATGGTAATAATTCTTATTTTAATAGTTTTTTTCCTCCTTATCTGATGGTGTATGTCTTCCTTTCCTCATTTATACTACATAACCTCATGTGACTATATTCCTCCTTGAATGCTTTCTAGGATGTATACTTTTCACATTCCAACTCTTCATGCTTTGAAGGTCGTATACTCCTCACATGCCAACTCCATGCATGCTTCCTAAGGTGTATTGATGTACGAAATGTTGGATGAGTCGGTATACAAGTTGTATCGTTAATGTGAGAGTTGCTATGTGAATAAAAGTTTACCGGATTTTAATAGTTTTGTTGTTTATTATATCTTAATAATTATGATTTTAGTAGTTTTTTTTTTTTTTTTTTTTAATGAAAACAAAGTTTAGTCCTTACAAATCCATGTAGAATCATTCCATTATTTAAGAAAAACCACCATCTAAAAAAATAATAATAATAGGATGAAATAAAGCATTATAAATGTTTATGCAGATTATATAGATTAATAAAAATAGGCATTAAAGTAAAGGTAAAAAGTAGGCACTAAAATAAAGGTAAAAAGAAAAAACTATAATATTAAAATCAATAATTAGGTAAATTTTTGAAAGAAAAAAGTTGAGGTCAAATTACAAATTATTAAGATATTAATAAAGGTAAGGAGGAGATAAATTTATTTGATACTCTAATAACCACTTAACTTGTTATTGATGACAACAATAAACGATTAGCTAGTGTTACAAGTAATAAATTATTTATTACTTGTTTTTTGGTATGAAGCTCATTATCCATCCCAACCTAGAGTTATCCATGCATTAGCTACCACTTAATCTCTTTATCTATCGGTCACCTAAGAGTTATGTACGCATCAATTACCACTTATCCATGATAAATAGCTCTCAAAACATCCACTATTAACAATTTTTTATTATAAAAACTTAATTAAAAATTATGAGAAATATAATTAATTTTATTATCTAAATAGTGTAAAAATTATATTTAGAATGTTTATCATTTTATTTAACTAGCACAACCACATAACTTGTGGTAGGTGGAAAAAATGAGTGTGCATTTCCTTTCAACCAATTAATCATATGATACAAGTAATTTTTACCATAGTTCAACATATCCATATATTATGTCAATGTAAGAAATTCAACCTCCCTTTAATACCATTATCTACCCTAACCCACCAAAACATGGCTATTCCCTTCATCTAAGGCAAGGCTACTCCAGCCATTACCTACCACCACACTCACGCCATCACCTACCACCACATTCACCCCATTAGCGACCACACTTACACCCACCTCTTTAGACACATTACAATGAAGTATTCCAAGCCCTTAAGAAGAGTTCATCACATTCAACACTAAAAAAAATATTATGGGCTACCCAAAACCAAGAGATCATAATCAATTAAAGGTATACCCACTTTTACTCTTTCTCTACTTTAACTTAATAAAAATTTCAAGCAACATAAATTCTCTATAATTAATTATAGGTTATTAACTGGGAAACATCTTGGTAATTGTTGCAAATGAAAACAATGTATCATCTTTTAGGGTTTTGAAGCTTATTTGTTTTTACTTATAGAAAAACAGAACATTATCAATTTGTTGGATTGTTTATTTGGATTGAAAAAATATACATTCAGATATATATAGAAAGAATATTCAATAAAATATATAATATATACGATTAAAAATTGTAACAAATTTAGTAATTTAATCATTCTTATGTAAAAATAGATGAATTTTTAAGCTAATTAGCAATTATGTTGTGATGAAGATGCTGAGTTAAAAAAATTCCATCATGTATGTAACGGTCTGTCGAGAGTTAGAGAAGAAAAAGATAAGCTTGATGAAGTTATAATTTGTTGACCCAAGAAGGATGAGACATTGGAGAGATATACTTGGAAGACATAATTTTATTATGTGCTGATGCACAATCATGGAATCCTTTAAAGACACTTTAGATGCCACATAATACTCGAATAAACGGAAAACTCTGACTTTAGGTGACAATTAGGGGTACTTCCCTAACTTATTTGAAGATGAAGTAAAAAGAGAAAAGATAGGAAATTGAATCAAATTTCATAATATATAGCATTTATGCAGAGAAAATGTGTGTAAATGATTATAAAATTAGTTTCTGTGAAAGTGGATTTTCAAATTTTCAGCACATCTTAGCATATATGTTTGTGCGGGTGTAGCAATATATGGGGTAAATTATGTCAATTTGGGATAAAATCTTGCAGAAATATAAATGACATATGGGCCTAGTGCAACACTATTTATTCAGAATTTTTCATGAATTATTTTTTATTATTATTAATTATTTAAGTCACAAAAGATTGAAATTAAAACCTTATGTGAGGGTGCAACACTTTAGGGGCAAAAATTAATGAAATCCTTGATTTCTAAATATAAAATCGTAGAGCTTGATCTCTTCTAGTGCACCATATAGTTTTATTGGGAAATGGTGATGGAAATCAAAAGTTATATAACAAACAATCAATGTATGTATTTTCAAAAACTGACGTGTGTCATTTAGAAAAATAATTATAAATAAATAAAACATAGTTTTGAAGGAAAAAATTACATATTCAGAATCGTAAGATCGTACTCTACAATATCCTAGATTTTCATAAAAAAATATTGTGTATGTCATAGAAAAACATGCCATCTAAACTAAGCATATTGATAGAGCCCTAAAAGACAAGCAATAGCCCTGGTTTATTTGTCCTAGCCAATAAGTTCGGTAGTCCGAAGCTACTTCTGAACCTAAGGCCAAACCTTATTCCCGCCAATTATTTTAATTTTAAAATAACGCATATATGTTATAATGCATATGCGTTATAACTTATTCATATCTCATATGCGATATGATAAAGCTATAATGCATATGTGTTTTGTCTTAACTAATTTTGTATGAGAGTAAAAAATAGTAATGGCATCCTTATCCCATTATAATACCATTTAGAAAACACTATGATGGACACAAATAATTCCTCTTTTTAATGGTGAATGAAGCCATGAGCTGTGCATCATTATCATCATCCTCATCCTCATCCTCATCATCATCATCATCATCATCATCATCACCATCATCTTCCTCCTCATCATCATAGTCATCATCCTCCTCATAATCGCCATCATTGTTCATGATCATCTTCATCGTCACCCTCATCCTCATCATCATCATCACCCTCCTCGTCCTCCTCCTCCTCCTCATCACCCTCACCCTCATCAGCATCATCATGGTCATCATTATCATCATCATCGTTGTTGTCATCTTCATCGTCACCCTCATCCTCATCATCATCATCACCCTCATCCTCATCCTCATCATCATCATCACCCTCATCCTCATCAGCATCATCATCATCATCATCATCATCACCCTCATCCTCATCAGCATCATGATGGTCATCATCATCATCATCATCATCATCATCATCACCCTCATCCTCATCATCCTCATCCTCATCCTCATCCTCATCCTCATCCTCATCATCATCATCATCACCCTCATCCTCATCAGCTTCGTCATGGTCATCATCATCATCATCATCATCATCATCATCACCATCATCATCCTCATCCTCATCCTCATCATCATCATCGTCAACCTCATCATCATCATCGTCATCATCACCACCCTCATCCTCATCATCATCACCACCATCATCAGCATCATTATCATCCTCATCATCCTCATCATCACCATCATCATCATCATCATTATCATCACCATCGTAATCATTGTCTTCATCATCATCACCATCCTCATCCTCATCCTCATCATCATTGTCGTCAACCTCATCATCATCATCATTATCACCACCCTCATCCTCATCATCATCACCATCATCATCACCATCATCATCATCCTCATCATCATCATCATCATCACCACCCTCATCCTCATCATCATTGTCATCATCATCATCATCATAATCACCCTCATTCTCATCCTCATCATCATAGTCATCCTCCTCCTTCTCCTCCTCCTCCTCATCATCATTGTTCATCATCATCGTCATCATCATCACCATCATCATCCTCATCATCATCGTCATCATCATCATCACCATCCTCATCATCATCATCATCATCATCATCATCATCATCATCCTCATCCTCATCCTCATCCTCATCCTCCTCCTCCTCCTCATCATCACTCTCATCCTCATCATCATCATCATGGTCATCATCGTTGTCATCATCACCCTCATCCTCATCATCATCATCATAGTCATCCTCCTCCTCATCATCACGATCATTGTTCATTATCATCTTCATCGTCACCCTCATCCTCATCATCATCATCATCCTCATCATCATCATCATCATCACCCTCATCCTCCTCCTCATCATCATCACCCTCATCGTCGTCATCATCATCATGGTCATCATCATCATCATCATAATCATCATCATCCTCATCCTCATCCTCATCATCATCATCATCACCCTCATCCTCATCATCATCATCATAGTCATCATCCTTTTCATCATCACCATCATTGTTCATCATCATCTTCATCGTCACCCTCATCCTCATCCTCATCCTCATCATCACCCTCGTCCTCCTCATCATCATCATCACCCTCATCATCATGGTCATCATCATCATCATCATAATCATCATCATCATCATCATCATCATCATCATCCTCATCCTCATCCTCCTCATCATCATCATCACCCTCATCCTTATCATCATCATCATAGCCATCCTCCTCCTCCTCATCACCATCATTGTTCATCATCATCTTCATCGTCACCCTCATCCTCGTCATCATCATCACCCTCATTCTCATCATCATCATGGTCATCATCATCATCATCATCACCATCCTCATCACCCTCATCCTCATCATCATCATCATCATCATCATCATCATCCTCATCCTCATCATCATCATCATCACCCTCATCCTCATCAGCTTCATCATGGTCATCCTCATCACCATCATCATCATCACCACCCTCATCCTCATCATCATCATCATCATAATCATCATCCTCCTCATCATCACCATCATTGTTCATCATCATCACTCTCATCCTCATCCTCATCACCATCACCCTCATCATCATCATCATCATCATCACCCTCATCCTCCTCATCATCCTCATCCTCATCATCATCCTCGTCCTCATCATCCTCATCATTATCACCCTCATCCTCATCCTCATCATCATGGTCATCACCATAATCACCATATTCATCGACACCCTCATCCTCATCATCATCACCATCCTCCTCCTCCTCGTCATCATCATAATCCTCATCCTCATCCTCATCATCATCACCCTCATCCTCATCATCATCATCATGGTCATCATCATCATCATCATCATCACCCTCATCCTCATCATCATCATCATAGTCATCATCCTCCTCATCATCACCATCATTGTTCACCATCATCTTCATCGTCACCATCATCCTCATAATCATCACCATCCTCATCATCATCATCATCATCATCATCATCATCATGGTCATCATCATCATCATCATCATCATCATTATCATCACCATCATCCTCATCATCGTCATCCTAGTCATCAACGTCCTCATAATCACCATCATTGTTCATCATCATCTTCATAAGCATAGATAAATGTAAATTGCATATATTCAGTGAGCACTAAATCGCATATGCGATATATCCCATATGCACTAAATCGCATATGCGTTATATCGCATATGCATTTTGGAGAACATGTAAAAAACCTGCCTGTTCATTAAAAGGCATTGTATCAATATCGCATATGCGATATATCAGAGGTGCATTATATTGCATATGCGATATGTGTTTTATACAAAATGTTGGCTGGCGTGCTATGGGCCAGGTTTACTATATCAAAAGACATAATTTGTCTGAACCCGCGAACAGAGAACTGTTCAACATGCAATTTTTTTATCATTACTTACATAATTCCATATTTTTGTACAGGTTTGGGTGGATTTCAATGGGGAATGTACATAATAAAGGACGAAAGTCAGCAAGGAAGGTGCTTACAGCAGAAGAAGCAGAAAATAAAAAAGAAAAAAAGAGGGAAGATTCAACAAATCGTTGGCATTCATTATATGAGCAAATAGTTCCCATTCCCCCTCAATAGATACCTGACGTAGAGGCTAAGGAATATAATGCAACATTAAAGGACGCTGGTTATATGGAAGTTGATATTATTGATCCATTAGTAAACGGACAATCTTGTGAAGAGTTCAATAATTATGTTACTCCCGATGCAAATGTGACTTAGCAACAACCATGTTCGGTGGTTCAATCTCCTAATCAAAGTTGTGAGCCTATAGTAGATGTAAACGTCACTCCAACATTTCAAACAACAACAAATTTTGCATCAAAATTAAAGAGAACTCTTAAACGAATACAAGTGGACGAGAGTGGATTGACATCCATGAAGGTAAGGTGGCTAAACGCACTATCCTTCATCATTGTTCTCAAATAATGAAACAATATTTTGATAACAAATTCGAAGCCGGTAAATGCCAATTGTTTTTAGCTTTGCTTAAATCTAGAAATATGGAAACTGTTAGAAGAAATTTAGGCATAACAACAATGAATAATATCGAATCAAGTAATCACATTGTCAAATCTCTTGCTCCTGCATTCACATCGATTGGTTAGACTGTAATGTGTCTTATCGTGTATTGGCTGAATCAATTGTATGTATATACACAAGACAAAGTCGTTTACTTAAATGCACATCACAAATTGTGCCTTTAAATCCAAAGACACTTAAAAAATATTTAGTAAGAAGAGACAACCTTGATGTAGAGGGACAAATGGAAACATTATGGGCATTTAGTGGTAGGTTTCCCCACAAATACATGAAGTTAGTCGAAGCAGTGAAGGGCCTAGTGCAAACGTTTTGGCATGATAACACTAGGCCTTCTTCTAACATGAAGGATGTGTTAAAACATTGTAGGGGTCCTAGAAACACTGAACCTCATGTTAAACATTATCTTGACATGACACAAACTCAACTGTTCAAGATGTTTAAAGTTGCCCACGTAGAGCTAAGGCTCGACCAAAGATCTTTTGAAAAATGCAAGCCTTGGTATGTTAGAATCAATACCATTCGGAACACTTGTTGTTGTAGATACCACATAGAGTTTGACCTGTATTACCATACATTTTCACATACACGTCATTTCTTGCATCCTAACCATGTGCAGGAATGCTCAAGTACAGTACCACCAATGTCATTTAGAGATTTCATCCATAGCATAATGTGTCTGAGGCAAGATGGGTAGACACATTACTTAAAACAATGTCTAGAAGGTTCTTGAAACAATTGTGGTGGGCTATCATTATGGTAAGATTTCATCCATAAAAATGAAGATCATGCATTCGGGAATGCAATTGTTGAGAAGCAGAACTATCAGTATGAGACATATCAGCTACATGATGGGAAAGAAAGCTGGAAGATTAAATTGGTGACTTCACAGGTAAATTTTTTGAATATTGACATATTATTATTCATGTACACATTTTTTATTATGTGGTTTATTGACATATTAATATTCATGTACCAGGTGCAAGTATGTGATTTTATTCCAGAGTTTCGTGGAAAGATCCAAATGTACATTCAACATGTCGATATGGCACGGTGGCAAGATGAGCAATTAAGAATATGCCGGGACACCTTCCCTCTCGGAACAATACTATCAATGGTTGACTTTGCAGAAAATTACACCCTACAACCACAAAATGAAATTCAAAGTCAATACTATCACTCAGAGCAGGTGAGAATAATGGTGCATATCACGTATCGACATGCGAAAGATAGCAATGAGGAGAAACGTGTGATACTGAAAGAAAGTCACTTCTACATAAGTGACGATCGAATCCATGACATCCATTACGTGCAACATTGCTTTAAATTATTCTATGATCATGTGATAGGTATGGATATACCATTTTACCGTCATTTCATTTGGTCAGATGGTTGTGCTGGACAGTTCAAGAATGCATGTGTATTTGAATGGTTGTGTTTGTTGCACATAAAATACAAGGTGCCACATGTATGGAACTACTTTGAAACTGGTCATGGAAAAGGAGAGCACGATGGTGTTGGTGCATGCATTAAAACTACCTTTCAAAGGGAAGAGATGAAGTTTACAGGTGATCTCCTTTGAGACGCTGCATCTATAGTCGAATGGTGTGCATCTGTCATGGGAGAACAAGCAACAAGGAAACACTTAGTGCAAAGAATATTTTAGGAGGTGACAAATGTGGACCGATCACAAACACATCGGGTGAATACAGTGCATGGAACTCGGTAGTTTCATTCAATTAGAAGCTCAGATCACCAATACTTGCATCAATTAGAAACACATGATCACCAATACTTGCATGCACCAGGTAGGCTTTCATGAACATCAATTTGCATGCTCCAACTAGGGTTGACAAGGTATGAGATGGAACTAGGGTTTAGTGAGAAATTTGCAAGTTAGGAGAGGGAACTAGAAACACATGATCACCAATACTTGCATGAACCAACTACGCTTTCATGAACACCAATTTGCATGCTCCAACTAGGGTTGAAATGGTATGAGATGGAACTAGGGTTTAGTGTGCATTCATGCAAGTTAGGAGAGGGAACTAGAAACACATGATCACCAATACTTGCATGCACCAACTAGGATTTCATGAACACCTGTTTGCATGCTCCAACTAGGGTTGACAAGGTATGAGATAGAACTAGGGTTTAGTGAGAAATTTGCAAGTTAGGAGAGGGAACTAGAAACACATGATCACCAATACTTGCATGCACCAACTAGGATTTCATGAACACCAATTGTCATTCACCATCTAGGCTTTCATGAACACCAATTTGCATGCTCCAACTAGGGTTGACAAGGTATGAGATGGAACTAGGGTTTAGTGAGAAATTTGCAAGTTAGGAGAGGGAACTAGAAACACATGATCACCAATACTTGCATGCACCAACTAGGATTTCATGAACACCTATTTTCATGCTCCAACTAGGGTTGACAAGGTATGAGATGGAACTAGGGTTTAGTGAGCAATCATGCAAGTTAGGAGAGGGAACTAGAAACACATGATCACCAATACTTGCATGCACCAACTAGGCTTTCATGAACACCAATTTGCATGCTCCAACTAGGGTTGACAAGGTATGAGATGGAACTAGGGTTTAGTGAGCAATTTGCAAGTTAGGAGAGGGAACTAGAAACACATGGCCATGTACAAATCGGAAACCAACTAGGCTTTCATGAACACCACTTTGCATGCTATCACTAGGATTGACAAATAATGAGATGGAACTAGGGTTTACTTCAACCAATTTAGGGTCTGTAGGGTATGATGTATGTTAGTATGGTATCATGTTAGTATCATAGGGTATTGTAGGGTATGATATGGTATATATTACACATGCATGCATGAATTAGTGTTATGGTATATTGTTAGTATGTTATGTTATGGTATGTTATTGTATGTTAGTATGGTATGATGTTAGTGTCATAGGGTAATGTAGGGTATGTTATTGTGTGTTAGTATCATAGGGTATTGTAGGGTATGATCTGGTATATTACAAATGTACGCATGACTTAGTGTTATGATGTTAGTGTATGGTATATTACAATGGTATGGTATGTTATTATGGTATGATGTTAGTGTCATAGGGTATTGTAGGGTATGTTATTGTATGTTAGAATTGTATGATGTTAGTATCATAGCGTATTGTAGGGTATGATATGGTATATATTACACATCCATGCATGACATACTGTTATGATTGTTAGTGTATGTAATTTAGTTAGTGTATGGTATGGTTGTGATGTTAAAAAGTTGATGAGTAGTAAATTCTTTCTTTAAGTATTGGAAATTCACAAGTTAGCACACATGTGAACCACACATATCATTATATCACATAGGTGAACCACACATATCATGTTCCAAGATCAAGTCAACCATATATGTATAAATTTGAACCTTGCTTTATATTATATATGTATAGAAATAATGTTACAAAAATTGTCATGCAACATGGCCATAATACAAAATAGTGGATCAAAAAGTACATCTGTGTGTATATGAACAAAAATTTACATCTATGCATGCCCCCTATACATTTATTCTAGTTATCCCCCCTTTCCTTTCCACTGCCAATGTCTTTGAAAAAGTCTAGCTTTCTTTTATGACTACTCACTGGTGATCCCCATCGCTGAACAAGAGGGATAGGTCGCATAAGTGGAGACTGCAGAAAAAACAAATTTTGTAAGTTAATTTACCAACCTTTAAAAATTCTATGTACATTTGTTTAAATTCCAAAACCAAAATAACATTTTTACTTACTGTACGTGAGTAAGTAATGGTGGGTCATGGTGCCTCACTAACAACGACCCTGATTGGGTGCTCTTCAAGCACCACTTGCTCACTATCAAGCTGCATAAAAAAATTTATATGCCAATGTCAACAAATATACATGTACCTTGGGGGGGAAGAGGTGGGTCACCAATTTGGGTCTCTTCAAGCACCAAATCAGAGAAAACGATACACAAGCATACAAATAAAGTGATACATAAACATACCCGCTTGCTCGCCAAAGGTGGGTCACTGATTTGGTGCTCTTCACGCACCGGTGCCTCACTAGCAGCCTACATAAAGTAACATATATGTCAATTTCAGATAAAATAGTGAATCAGAGACATATATACTACATGGACAAAAAATGATATTACCAAAGAAATTGAAACATACATGTACCTAGCTGGGGGGAAGAGGTGGGTTGACAACAACCTCGCTTTGGTTCTCTTCAAGCACCAGTATCTCAGTAGGTTCCTGGATAAAGTAACATATGTCAAAGCGATACATATGTCAAATTCATATAATAAAAAGAATCTTAGACATATATACTACATGGACGAAAAATGATGTTTTCAAAGAAAGCGAAACATACATGTACCTAGCGGGGGGGGGGGGGAATAGGTGGGTTGGCAACAACCTCACATTAGTGCTCTTCAAGCACCAATGGCTCAATGGTTCCTTGCATAACATAACATATGTCAATGTCAAATAATAATAATAAAAACAAGACATATACATGATGGAAAAAATGATTTTTCCAAAGAAAGTGAAACATAATTAAAAGCATATTTAAAATAATACCTGTGTTTAGGAATCTACCTCTGCATGAGAGGGAATAGGTTGAGATACAATGTACTCATCCTGATCACCCTACATAAAACATGTTGTATCAAAATTAGGATGTATTGAATGTTACAATCTATACTATAAATATGTAAATAAAGTTGACAAATTAACAAGTATAGTTCTTACCCCTATTGGTGAAGAACCAAACCCATATGCAATATTGACAGCTGCATCAATGTTCTCAACATTGATCCGCAGACTATGCGACTCTAGTGCGCCATGGGACACCAGCTGTATATTTGTTCACATAATTTGTTAGATAATTAAATAGAAATAAATTGTGAAACAATTGAAAATTTTGATATGAAATAAAATATAATACGAAAATAATGAGTTTTACTTACAAAGTGAAGTAATCCATCATCTCGGAAGTCTGAAGCAAAGCCATAGCATATGCCTCCATACAATGTGCAAGGGTGTGGAGTAACACGACACTCTGAACGCTTTGCATCTCCTATGTGATCTATAGATGGGCCCACCTTAGAAGTGCCAGCCCCTTGGTATACATTGCCTTGGACATTAGTCCCATGCTGAAGCAATGTATCTGCCAAGTCAAATAATTCCTCCTGTGTATCCTCAATCACAGGACCCGCAGGAGGATATAGCTGAGGGGGTTTTGGTGTGCGTGGAGGGCATGGCACATGGTTAGGATCCGTCCTGACCCCTTCCCTATCTTGGGGCATCCCATGACCAACACCCTGGAAGCCTAAGATATCGAAGTAGTTAACATGTTTCCCTAGGATGAATTCTGCATACAACTTCCTAAGGAAATAAAATGGGATGTCCCTATTCCCATGAGGGTCTTCATCGAAGACCATATACCAACGATCCATCCAATTAGACTTTATATTTGGTTCAACGCACCAGTCTATGGAAATGTGTGCTCAACTGGTGGGTGGACCCAATCCATTTCTAGGGTCCCGGAATAATGAAAATAATTGTTCTTTTGTAATTTTAAGGGATTTGATGTCTTTATAACTCAATCCATCGGAGTAGTATTTCCTCTTTGATTCTTTGTACGAGCTAATGTTGTATAGAGCTCCCTGGGCTTCGACAATTGTGTTTGTTATTGTGTCCAATGCATCGGCCAAAATACTCTCTCAAACAATCCCCCCCTCTAATAGGTGAGCTAAGGCACCTCAATGATGCCAAATGCGCAATAATCTGTGAGTTTCGATATTGTTCCCCCTTCGGGTTTGGGTTTGGGTTCATGTTTGGGTTAGGTTGTGGGTTATTAGAGGGTGGGTTTTCCACATTGTCTTGTTCATTTCTGTTATCTGTTAAGATTTAAATAAAAAAATACAAGTTATTTTACTTAACATTCTTTGATTTGATTCAAATTTTTTTATTAAATTTGTTTAAAAAAATTATAAAAACTATGAAATTATGGAAAGCAATAGAGAATTGAAGACTAATTGAAATGGATAAGAGCATTTACCTGCCATTGGAGCCAATCCACCTCCAACTCGATGTCCAACTCAACCTCCAAAAGATAAAACACAAATCCCCTCTGCATTATTTCTCCCACGCGGTTTTTTGCTCTCCCGATCCTCGATTGTGCAAATGATATTTGAGGCTTGTAGCCTCTGTTTTTTTTTTTTTTTTGGATTTCAATATCGCATATGCGTTTTGTAAATGTGAAATATCACATATGCCCCATCCTTCTTCCTACCTAAATAATTAAATAAAAGAATTAAAATTTAGTAGTCTATAAGTCACTTTAGTGGATTGTAAGTCACTTTATGTAGTTTATAAAATATTTTTGGTAATGTCAAGCATGCAACTAGAAAGGTTATTTTTCTCATTATGTTGGTGTAAACATATTGTTATTGTTCTAAGCATTTACAAACATGGTTTTGGAGCCATAGTAAAGGCCATCCAAACCAATTGAAGGATTAATTTAGTGTGGGAATACAAGCAAGATATGCCTAAAATAATGTTATCCAACAAGCATGAACTTGAATAAAGATGAGAAGGAGGTTACTAAAATTTTTGTGAAAATTTATGAGATATGGATAACGGCAAATGAACTTGACAAAAATTTACAGGAGCAAATAAGAAAACTAAGTATTCATATTGTCGATAACAAGTAGAGGATGCAATATATTTAGAGCAAAGCTTTGTGGAGGCTTCAATCTTTTTTTATTCCAATCTAGAATGAAATAATAATTATTTCCTTAAGCTTCTTACTTATATTACTATAGATTTCCATTAAGAGTGGTGTTAACAACACAAATAGAACATGGATATTTGAGTGACACTCCACAACTTGAAAGTTTTGTGAGGTTATGGGAGTCCTTTTTACATAATGGATGAAGGAATACCCTCTCCGCTTTCATTAGCATGTCATTGAAGTAGTCACATGTGCAGAGAAATACAAGTAGTATGATAGAAAAAATAATATTTGAAACATGAACTAGGGCATTTCGTACACCTTTCGTGTTGGCCATTTATCGTAGGTTATGCTTCTTGTAATAATAGAAGATGAAGAAGATTCAGGTGACGCTACGCAGCTTAAACCTTTTGTGAGGCTATGCGACTCCTTTTTAAATGACTGATGAAGGAATACTCACTCCAATTTTGCCATTTTCATGGTGTCGTCACACATATAGCCAAATAGAGATGGTGTGATAGAAAAAGAAATAAATGAAACTTGAACTAGGGTTTTTGTTTTGTTGTTTCTCCTTGGTTAAAAACCTATGTGAAAATACATGTATAAAGTTACAAATGTTGATAGTTTGTCAAGAAATGGGTTTCCCATCAAGGAGGAATTGGAAACAAATGCAATACATAGGCTTCTTGTGTGGTTTGGTATTGAGGTGGTTTTCTTCCATAAAATACCTCCTTAAGTGCCATTGTTGTTACACAGTAGTGTTATTGCTTCGGTGATTATCTTAGAGAAGTGATTCTTAGACGAGCTCCACCATCACCTGTGCTAGAAAAAATGGTAATATTAAAAGAACTTGTTGATTAAAATCAAGAAAAAACTCTATTGTCTTAATTATTTTGAACACATAATGTTACCTATTACTTTCCATGAATATACACATAATGTTACCTATTACACATAATGTTACCTATTACTTTCTTAAATGCGATATATGTGTTTTGTAAATGTTAAATATCGCATATACGATATTTAACATTTAGAAAACGCATATGCGATACTTCTTTACGAACCTTAGCCTTTTGTTTGGGCTCGGGTTATTCCGAACGTACCATCAATAACGCATATGTGTTCTTGATTTGCACTTCAGAAATGCATTTCTGATTTCTTAAGTGGCACTAAAAAGTGGAACCAACTTCGTGCGAGTGCCCTTATATTAATAATTTTGTTGGTTGTGATTATGGAAGTACAAAAAAAAGGGATAAAGAAACTTTTGTAATGTTTCAACTGAATAGGAGGGAGATGGTGCAACCACTACAAAAGTGATTAATATCGTTGTTTAATAAAATTGTAATTATGATTCTATGGATCTCCATGCAAAGAAAAGAAGAATAAATCATTTTAAGAAGCAAGATTTTAAGTTCATTCTAGAGTGGAAAACAATTGAAAATAATTATGAAGGATTGAAGTCTCTATTTAAAGGCATGGTGGGACTACCAAGGACTCCCATACCTATGGAGGAATCTTGGTATGCTCACCATATGGAAAAAGTATATCTAACTAAGGAACCCATGGTTGGGGGAGCTCTACCGCTTACATAACGAAACTTCTATAAGTAGCAAGGAGGTTATGTGTCATCAAGAAGTGGGTTCATACCTATGGTTTAAGAGACGTGGTCATAGCACAATGCAATAATGAAAGCAGAATGAAATAATATCCCACATGCTAGTTACAATATATACCTATCAAAGGAACAAGCATACTAGGAAAAATCCCTTAGCACTTGAAGAAATTGTTCCACTCAAAATCCTCAAACTGTAACATTAGTCCATAAATCTCAAAAAAATATATAGATACGGATAAACGACTAGAATGAAGCTACAAAATTATGGTATATAAAACCAAAATATATAAACTAATGTAAAAATTTCTAGCCGAGGATTTAGTCTCAAACACACATCATTGAGAGCGAGGGAGGAAATTGAAGTATTGCGTCAACCTTTAAATGGTTGACCAATATTCCTACCATCAAAACAATAAATCACAATAGGTGCTTTACTCTTTCAAACACAAGTCGCAAGTGACATGGATAATCTATTCTCTTACAAGAGTGCACAATGGGGCCATCTAGATAAGTATCAACTTAAATGACATGAGGATCTCGAGTATTCATCAGGATGGTAGGAAACATATTGTCGATGTCCCCTTCAACATATAGACTGTACTCGTCCAAAGGGAGCACAGGGTGACCAACTTACTCACCTAAGGTCGATGATGACTCATCATGCTTAGTTATTTCAAGCTCTGGTTGGGAAGAGGGTCTATAATGTAGGTCCCCCCAAGACCTTTCAGGACAACTCATGGTCTCGACAACCTCTTCATCCAGGGCCAAAGTATTATCAAGACAATCATATGAGAAAGTTGAGTCGATCACCAAAGAAGGAAGTAGCAAGGGATTTTCTTCCTCTATCCCCGAAGAGGACAGATTAGAGTCTGCAGCAATTTCGCATGAAGCTTGACAAATGACCTTTGTTGTGGACAACGACATACACTTGTTTAAATATATCATCTGCTATAAACTTACATTAAGTAGTTGTGGAAGCTTCTATGTTTTAGATACCATAGAGAGCTACTTACTAGTATAACAGCAGCAAATATGTTGAATATTACATCTGGACATAAAGGTGAGAGCAAGCTAATGAGGGTCACGTTTGGCACGTTAAATGCAATACAAAATTGAAAAATCAGGAATCCCTGAACTTAATTGTATTTTTTTAAATACTTACACAAAAAATCTTTCTTTAAGTAAAAAAGATTAAATTTAGGAAATTGAATCATATTCTCGAATATATAAGTTTTAAGTATTGAAATTTTTTATAACAATGTCAATTTTATTTTTTTCTAACAGATGCGTTTTAATTTTTAGGGAAATGATAAGGTATATGTTTTTGTCGGTGGATCTTTTGAGGGCCTAAATGATGGTTTCAGGATACAAAAATTTGCAGGCATGTAAAGAACATATAGCACTAGTGCAACGCTATTTTTCAAAAATAAAATTAGTAATTTTTAATTTTTTTATAATTATCTAAGTAACCATTCCTAAATAATGGCATGTCTTTTGTGGGTGCAACCTTTGAAGGTCTTAATGAAATAATCATGAAATGGGTTTTTTATAGAATGTAGAGGTCAATGTCTTCTAGTGCACCTTATAATTTCTTTTAAAAACAATTAAGAATTGAAAAGGTTATGGAAAAACACTAACAACTTGTTTTTTGAGTTAAGGAGTTAGGATACACTAGAAATTGGAAAAAAATAGGAGAATATAATATTTTTAATAAAAAATACATATTTAGAATATGCAAAAAAAAATATATTTATGTTTAATATTTCTTCAAAATTATTGTGTGTAGCACATTGTAATGAGTGCATAAACAATGACTTCTTCAGAAACTAAAACAAAGGCCCAATTATCTATGGTTTATCATATACCAGAGCACAGGTTTGGTATTACTGAAGAAAACTCCAAACCATACACATAGGACTATTGGTGACATGTGAGCAAGTGAATTGGCATGTTTAAATTCAAATTTCATTTCCCACCCTTATAGAATTGGAAAACACGTGCGCATTATAGATATACAAAACGTGCACGCGTTATAGAACTACAAAATGAGTTCGCATTATAGAACTACAAAACGTGCATGCGTTATGTAGTTTTAGAATGTGTGTGTGTGTGTGTGTGTGTGTGTGTTATGTAGAGAAAAAAAGATAGCACTATATGCAATACATCAAGTGTATGGCTAATAGTTTAGAGGGGGTGTGGAAGGTTCAAGGTCCTAGGAGGATGTTGGAAGTTCAGGTGGGGATGGTTCATAGTTGAGAGTGGGTGGGGAAGGGTCAAGGGCCTAGGAGGATGTTGGAAGTTCAAGTGGGGATGGTTAATAGTTGAGAGCGGGTGGAGAAGGATCAAGGGCCTATGAGGATGTTGGAATTTTGAGTGAGTATGATTAATAGTTGAGAGGGAGTGGGGAAGAGTCAAGGTACTAGGAGGATATTGTAAATTCAAGTGGAGAAAGATGAATGGAATGGGAACATTATGGGTTACAAGGGTGAAGGGGAGTGGGGATTGAGAGAACTATTAGGATGAGAAGAGGTGTTGAAGAAGTATAGGGTTAGAATCAGTACAAA